>ML685763.1:16613052-16645182 GCA_007922175.1 Pelusios castaneus
GGGCCGTATCCGGCCCGCGGGCCGTAGTTTGAGGACCCCTGCTTTACAGGCTCTATAGCAGGGGTCAGCAACCTTTGCCGGCCCCTGTGCCAGCCCTGCCCACCGCACCCTTAGCAGGTGCTGGGGGCAGAGCCAAAAGGGGGCAAGGTCAGACCAGGTGCCCTGCCGGCCCAGGCCTGGGCCAGCATCAGCCAGCAGGCGGCCTCCGGTTCCTGGCCCCGGGGCCAGATCCCGTCTGCAGGGGCGGCGAGGGGCTGCTGGCCCCTGCTGGCCCCGTCCTTTTGCTGGACAGCAGGAGAAGAGGGGAGCGGAGCGGATCATGTCGTCCCGGCCTGCCCAGAGCTGTGTCGCTGCCAGCAGGGCAGAGCCGGCCCCGGCCGTGGCCAGCAAGAGGGCGAGTCGAGTCTGCCCTCCCAGAGCCGCTGCTGCTGGCAGGAGCCGGGGCCAGGAACCGGAGGCCGCCCACCGGCAGCAGCGGCTCCGGCCAGGCCGACTCGACTCACCCTCTTGCCGGCCATGGCCAGGGCCAGCTCTGCCCTGCTGGCAGCAGCGCGTCTCTGGGCGGGCCGGGGCGACGTGGCCCACTCCGCTCCCCTCTCCTCCTGTCGTCCAGTAAAGGGGCGGGGCCAGCAGGGACCCTCAGCTGCGCGCCGCAGCTGCTGGCCACACAGTAGGCGGAGCCAGCGGGGGAGCCTGAGCGGCTCCATGTGCCGCTCAGGCTCGGCCCGCGTGCCAGCTGTGGCACGTGTGCCGGGGGTTGCTGATTCCTGCTCTATACTCATGCCATGTCATTTCATATTTACATAAGTGACATGCCTCTAACTAAATCACAAAAATGTGGTCATGTGGATGACCTTGCTGCAACAATCCAAGCTCCAAACTTCCATGACATGGAGGCAGCATTAACTGAAGACCAATACTTCTGGAAATGGAGGCTAAAACCAATCTCCAGGAAAAAAAAAAGCAAGCGCATTCCACCTTGACAATAGGCGAGCCAAAAGCCCACTGAGAGTAGCTTTCTGTGGTAAAAGGATGAGACATGAGTACACTCCATCATGTCTCAGAGTGAAATTCAACCACACCCTTACCATCCATGACCTTCTTGAGAAGGTCGCTGCAAAGGTAAAAACGAGAGCTAACAGTTCAGAAACCTAGCAGGTACAATCGGGTGCATCAGCGTCAGCGCTGTGAACATCTGCAGTGGCACTTGTATATTCAGTAGCTGAATATTGTGCACTGGTGTGGAGGAGATGCAGCCACATGTGACTTACTGACACCCAGCTGTATAGGAATGCGGTGCATCACATGAACCCTTAAGTCGACTCCAACACCACAGCTACCTGCAGGGTTGTCCCTAGAGGGGTGCGGGGCCCGGACCAAACCACACTATGTCAGCCCCTTGCCTTGCTCCAGTGGCATACCCTGGGTCTACAGTGACTGGGAACCAAGTCTGTATTTGGGCTCCCCATGCCTCACACACTGCACAGGGCAGGAGGGGTCCCCAGCTCCCACAAGACAACATTGCTCTTCAGCTGCCCCAGAGAGGGGGGTCTGCACCTGCAAGATGAGGGAACATGCCACTTACCTCCTCCTGCATCCCCCACCCCTTGCATTTACCAGCCATGTGTCCCCATCTCTCCCACTCCAGCCCCACAGCCCAATGCCAACTTGGATGAGACAGTCTCATGCCCCCCAGCATGGTGGGTGGCAGGGTCAGCAGACTAGCCCTTCACTGTAGGGGCAGGGGGCACAGGAGGCTCTGAGGGGGGGCTACCCCCTCTGGACAGCACCTGGGGGCCTGGCCCCTCCTTATGCCGCTCCCCACCTTCCATCCGGTCCAATACAAAGCCAGGAGGCAGGATGGTTCGAATGGTCTCCGCTCCCATCTGGTCTGCAGCCACCCATCTCCCACCTGGTCTGAAGCAGGGCACCCCAAACACGGGGCCCAGGGTGGTTGCCCTAATCTGCCCTATCCTATGGATGACTCTGGACCTGTTCTGTCTAACGCCGTTCTTCTGCCAATACACCAAGTGAATCCAAGAAACCAGATGTCTTCCTATCCACCAAGACTTCGACAACGCCCCCTCTCCATCGGCCCCCGGACACTTTCAGTCCTGGACGCCTTCCTGGGAACATTTGCTTAGCCTCTTGCAATCAGGCTATGATCAGAAGGAAACTTGCAAAGCAGATTAGGCTAAACAAGACTTAAAAAATAAGCACTCTGTGCCAGATCCCACATAGAAGGTTCCTGGGTTTGACCTTCCACAGACATCTTGATTAACTACTCTGAACCAAATCCAAACTAATCATGGTAGTCGCAGACATTTAATGCACACATGGAAAATCAAGGATTCCCCAGCATGCGAGCGTGGCTTCCCATGACAGACCATCAAACGTATTGCCACCTATTGTCCAATTTATAAATTTGAAGGAGGAATCACTGCAATACATTCTGCCACTCTTGATGTAGGCATCTGGCTTGATCAACTTCAGGTGAAATTGTCTTGGCTGCTCTACACCAGCCATAAGAAAGAAGAAGAAGATGGCACTTGAAATACAAAAGAATTTGAAATTAATGGGCCAAATCAGTCCCTGGTGTAATGACACCGTAATGAATAATGCCATACCATGGATTAATCTGGCTTGTTATCTGGCATTTATATTGAAACTGTGGATCCCCAAGTGCTTCACAAATGTCAAATTAAACTAATCCTCATTCACAGCCCGTTTATTTTTTTAAAATAAAGATTGCCATGGACTGCCGTGGGCTTTGGGTCAGTTCCTATATATTGTATAGCAGTGGTTCCCAACCTTTTTGGCTCAAGGACCACAGACATCATTTTTACAACCCTGAAGGGCCACCAGTCTCTGCTAGCAACTCCCCCAGCCCTGCAGCCAGATGGAAAGAGTTCAGCAAGGAGGCTCCTCCCTGATCTCCCATCTCTGGGCTGCAGCAGGGAAACTGTACGTCCTGTAGTCCTGTGTGCTCCACATGGGTCCCAAGTCAGTGGTGTCTTTCTGCAACCAAGGGGATGGAAGATCAATGCTCCCCTCCCTCTGGCTCCCCCAGAGACCCTAGTGCCTATGGACCTGAGCAGAGCACTTTGCTGTGCTCCCAGCTACAGCCAGCGAGAGGGGAGTGTTGATCTCCTATCTCCTTGACTGCAGCAAGGAGCCTGCACTTGGGGTGGATTACTGCACGCGCCTGCAGGGTCTGTGCCCAAGATGTGGGGGCTGTGGCTGGGAGAGCCTCTGCCCTGAGTGCTGGGGTGGGGGGAGGGCGCCATGGGCCAGAGGCTGGGCTCTGCGCTCCCTCCCCCACCGCATCTGGGCTGGCTGGGGACAGGGCCAGCGGGTGCGCTGCAGCCTCTGGCACATAGGCCCTGGAAGGCTGCAGTGGAAGCTTCACCACGCACTCGTCATCCCCACTGCCCTGGGGGCACACTGGCCGAAGTGGGACCGGGGCCAGCGAAGAGAGCAGCCTCTGGCCCCAGGGCCCCCCCAGATTCAGCTCACCTGCAGGCCACTGTGGGGGCTGGGGTTTCAGGCAGGGTGGGGTCTACTGGTGGGGGGCTGGGGCCCTAGGTGGGGGGGCCCACCAGTGGTGGGCCATGGAGCCAGGCAGGAGGGCCACCAGTGGGTTGGGGCCCAGGACCTTAAGGCCCCTTAGTCTGTCTCTGTCTGCACTAGTATTGTAGCCCTGCAGAAACACTCCCTTGGGTCCTTAATCCTTTCTGCAGTCAGCAGGAGGGTAGCTGCAGGCCACTTTGAAAATCCCTGCAGGCCACTTTTGGCCCTCGGGTCACAGGCTGGGAACCACTTTTCCCATCTCTGAAATGCAGCCACATCCGGGTTAAACATTGTTGAAAAAAATCTCTTTGTGACTGATCTCAGAATTAAATTCACACCCAATGCTTACGTTGCTTGCCAATATTAGCCAGGAAGCATTCCCCTCCCACCCTATACACTTTCCTTTTTTCATCTGTGCTATTCAAAAAGCAGAGTGAGGATTTACATATGAGCCTCTAGGTAATCTGTCCAATTCAAATTAGTTTCCATTGGTTAGACAATTTTTCCATTTCACAGTTCAGGTAATAATACAGACAGCCTTCCCTGTTAAGGAACAGCTGTGTGTGCAAGAAGATGAAGAGCTTACTAATAATACTTTCACCTACAGTCACTGGCATATTTCATACTAGGAACTCAAAGCATTTTACAATGGTGAATCTATTAATCACATTATGCTGATAAGAACATTTAAGGCAAAGGAGCAGAAGTTGCCCAAAGTTACACACAGAATGAAGTGTGGTCTACACTGAAAACTTGTGTCAGCACACCTACATCTTCTAGGGGTGTGAAAAAATCCTCTGTGCAGGAAAGGCCCAAAGTGACACTGACTCTGAACAGAAAATGAAACTGATCAGCCCATTTCCCCTGCCTAACAAGATAAAGAAGTAAACAAACAGCAGAGTTGATGAAGTGTAGAAGAGTTTTGAAAGTTTGAGTCATCCAGTTTTCTTGAAAGCAAAACAAACGCTGATTCCATTCCCAGCCCTGTACTCTGATCTATGCAGGGGTCCTTCTTGGCAGCATTTCTCAAATGTGGCCACAGAGCTGCATGTGACCACCAGGGGCTTTTCTTGTAGCCATGGACTCCTTGGCAGGGATTGGGCGTGGAAGCAAGCAGTGGCCTCTCCCGCAGGCTGTCAGTAGGAATTGGGCCCTTCCCACCTCAGGAAACACAAATGCTGGAGGAACAGGCGGGTCCTGAATTACCCACCTTTCCAGGGTCAGGCTCCAGCCATAGGACTTTGAGGTCCAGCCTTGGGCCCCCAGACTCTGGCCATGGGACTTTAAGCTCTGTCTTTGGGCCCTGGGTTCCAGCCCTCAGGTGAACACCTTTCGGTTACGACCTCACCACCCTGCCATCACATCTGGGCCCCACTGCCTCCCCTGGCCCCCATCCATTCCTCCCATCTCCCCCACTGCCTCCCTACCCACCTCCTCATCCAAGACCTTTTTTGCCTCCAGGCTTGCCAGGGCTAAAGAAGTCTGCTGTGAAAAGTGATATTCGGATGCTTGATATTAACAAAACTTTTCACAGCAGCAACTTACTGTCCTGCTCTACACGATCATATATCTGGTAAGAGACAGCCTCTCTCCCAAAGAGCTTACAACTTAACTAGACCAGATAGACAAAGGAAGAATTCTTAGCCCCATCATATCAGGACACAGAGAGCTTGGAAATCCTGAGTCACAGAACACCAGCCTGCCTTAATTCTTCTAAATCCTCTTTGGTGGTTAAGGCCTTGCCATGCCAGCAGAGATGTATGCTTAGCTGGCCCTTTGCTATGTATGGGGTGTCCATTCAAGGAAGGAGGATAGTCGCAATAGCCATATTAGCTTGAGAATGAGGGAGAAGTCACACTCAGACCCTACTGAAAATATAGTGACATAACTATTCCAGTGGTAGAGTTTCTCCTGCCAACATAGCTACCACCACACATGGGGGGTGAATTAATTATGGCAACCGGAGAGCTGTCTCCCATCAGCTTGGAGCAGCTACACAGGACATCTTTACAGCAGCTTAGCTGCATCAGTATGGCTGTGCCACTGTGGTTCTCTAGCATAGGTGGAGTTTGGCCATTTAATTTGGGGCAGCAGCACAGCCACCGGGAATGTGGTTCTTCAGATTGTGACAGTTCTTCTGATTGGGGACCTGGCTGGCACCACGCACAGGCCAGCTCCGAGGGTATCACTTCCCCTCCCAAGCCTCCCCGCACCCCGGTACACCACTTTGCCTTGGGCTGGAGAGCAAATGTTCCAAGCCAGACAGGGCTCTGCCGGATAGGGGAGCAATGGCATATGGAGGGGGTGCCATTCATGCTCTGGGCACCAGTCTAGGGTAGGCACTGGGGTGGCAGGGTCCTCCTTGGAGGAGCCACTTCTTGCTGATGTCCCTAGAAGCCACATCAACCCAGCCTGTTGAACCCAGTGCAACGGCGAGAAGTGGAGGGACCAGGTCAGCACACCTAGGATGTCAGCAAGAAGGGGATAGTTCCTTCAAGAAGGGCCCAGCCAGCCCCACTCCAGGCCAGTGATGGGGGCATGGCCCCTGCTGACCCCTCTCTCAGTACAGCCAGGGGGCAGCACTGGGCAGTGCAGAGGTTAAAAAGTTTTGCGGGTGGGGGGGCATTGCCCATGATCTCTAAAGTAGACTTGGGGTTAGTTTAGGAGGACTTCACACCCCATCAGTGAGAACTGAATGTATCTACTGTAGAGCTAGCGATAGCCACTGTAAAACTGGCTCTTTTGACTACAGGCCAAACCCTGCAGGCCTGACTCAGTCCTGAGTACATCAGAAGCTTTACCTGTCATGCAGGGATGGCAGGGTTTGATCTTGTAAAAATATTTTCATACTGTGTTTTTGAGCCATGAAAATATTTTAACTGGAGAAATAATTTAACTGACATTTACAATGGTTGCTCTGGATGAAACCGTGAAATGAATCAGAGGCAGTTAGGAGCCCTTGGTGAGAGACCTGAAATAAACAAACACGAGATTAACTGGCTATGGAGTAGGTTATAGAAGATGAAAATGGAATTTTGGAAGGAAAGCAGAAGTGGGTTGAGATGTATTTAACAGCTGGTAGTGAGTGCAGAGAAGTGGTGATCATTCATTTTCATTAAGGATAATAGCACTTCAATGCCACTTTTCATGCCTGGCTGTCAAGGCACTTTACAAAGGGCAGTAAAGCCAGGTAGACACTACAGACCTATGTTGATATAACTACATCACTTGGGGTGTGAAAATCTACATCTCTGAGTGACACAGTTACACTTACCTCACTCCCTCTGTGGATGCACTATGTTGACTGGAGAGCTTCTCCCATCCCCATCGACGTAGCTGCTGCCTCTTGGAGAGGTGGATGAACTATGCTGCCTTCGTCCACATAGGAATATCTTCACTTAAGCACTACAGTGGTGCAGCTACATCAAAGTAGCTATGCTGGCATGTTTTAAGTTTAGGTCTGCCATTAGTATTATTGCATCCATGTTACAGATGGGAAAATGGAGAGGGAGGCATGGAGAGATGAAGGCCAACAGTTTTAGAAGTAGCCACTGATTTTTGGTGCTTATGTTTTTGGGTGCCCAGCTTGTGACACCAGACTGTCCAAAGTGCTGAGTACCCAAAACTTCCATTGACTTCCTGAAGAATTGTGCCAGCTCCATACATATGAAAATAAAGGATCAAGGTGTCTCATTTTGGGTGCCCAACTTGAGCAGCCATCTGTGATATGGTGGTCTCTGTGATACACCCTGGGTCACGCAGGGAATCAGTGAATCAGAACCAGAGCTGGGAATAGAGGTTGAGCTTCAGTCCCCAGCACCTGATCTCTTTTTCTGAACATAGTCAAGATATAAACCAGCTTTTCTGACGTGAGCTCAGAATCTGTTCATAACTTCTGAATGTCTCCAACGGCCCGAAAGCTGCCCTACCCTTTTTCTCTCTTCATATTAATACTGACCCTTTGTTTGCATCTTAATTGCAGCTTTTCTAACATTTCCCATGATCCCATTCATGAGTAAAAGGATCCATTGTATTTGCATCATTGGGGCTCATCTCCTGTCTCCATCCTTATGAACTGAAAGCAACTATTATTATTTGTATTGCACCAGTGCCTGGAGGCCAAGGCTCCATGGTGCTAGGCATTGCACAAACATATTATAAAGACATTCTTAAAAGAGCTAATGACCAGACAGGAGCCAGGCAAGTTACCTGCTCAGTCATCAGACCATCACATCCTTGCTGTGCAGCAATGTGTACTGTATGCCTCTGGTGCCCAGGGGCCAATACTTGCATTTGCATCCCTATTTTCAGCAGCAGCGCCCATGGTGGTGGTCTGTGAGCCCACTTTCTATTTTCCCCTACTCCTCTCTCATTGTGGGTGGCAGTTGTGACTGATAGTGAGAGTGACAGGAGCAGATGTCCCAAGGCAGAGGCGGATTAAGGGATTCAGAGCCTAGTCCAACCTCCTGCTAAAAGCAGGACCACTCCCACTAAATCATCCGAGCCCGGGTTTTGTCTAACCGGGCCTTAAATGTTTCCAATGATAGGGATTCCACCACCTCCCTAGGTAGCCCATTCCAGTGCTTCACCACCCTCCTAGTGAGAAAGTTTTTCCTAATATCCAACCTTGACCTCCCCAGCTGCAACCTGAAGCCATTGCTCTTTGCTCTGTCCTCTGTCACCACTGAGAACAGCCTAGCTCCCTCCTCTTTGGAGCACCCCTTCAAGTAGTTGAAGGTTGCCATCAAATCTCCCCTCAGTCTTCTCTTCTGCAGACTAAATAAGCCTAGTTCCTTCAGTCTCTCCTCATAAGTCATGTGCCCCAGCCCCCTAATCATTTTTGTTGCCCTCTGCTGGACTCTTTCTAATTTGTCAACATTCTTTCTGTAGTGAGGAGCACAAAACAGTAAGTTTGTGGATGACATCAAGCTGTTGGGAATGGTAGATACACTGGAGGGCAGGGATAGGATTCAGGGAGACCTAAACAAATTGAAGCATTGGTTCAAAAGAAATCTCTTGAGGTTCAACAAGGACAAGTGCAAAGTCCTGACTTAGGAAGGAAAAATCCCATATACTGCTACAGGCTGGGGACCGATTGGCTAAGTAGCAGCTTGTTGAAAAGGACCTGGGGGTTATGATGGATGGGGAGCTGGATATGAGCCAACAGTGTGTCCTTGTTGCCAAAAAGGTCAACAGCATATTGAGCTGCACCAGTAGGAGTGTTGCCAGCCGATCAAGGTATGTGATTATTTCCCTCTATTTGGCACTGGTGAGGCCGCATCTGGAATCTTGGGTCCAGTTTTGGGCTCCCCACTACAGAAAGGATGTGGACACATTAGAAAGAGTCCAGCAGAGGGCAACAAAAATGATTAGGGGACTGGGGCATATAACTTACGAGGAGAGACTGAAAGAACTAGATTTATTTAGTTTGCAAAAGAGAAGACTGAGGAGGGGATTTGATAGCAACCTTCAACTACTTAAAGGGGTGCTCCAAAGAGGAGGGAGCTAGGCTATTCTCAGTGGTGACAGAGGACAGAGCAAAGAGCAATGGTTTCATGTTGCAGCTGGGGAGGTCTAGGTTGGATATTAGGAAAAACTTTCTCACTAGGACAGTGGAGAAGCATTGGAATGGGTTACCTAGGGAGGTGGTGGAATCTCCATCTTTACAAACTTTTAAGGCCCCGTTAGACAAAACCCTGGCTGGGATGATTTAGTGGGCATAGTCCTGCTTTTAGCTGGGGGTTGTACTCGATGGCCTCACGAGGTCCCCTCCAGCCCTAATATTCTACGGTTCTATGATTTAGTTTACATTGACTAGGAACAGTTTTAAACTCAAGCAAAAGAAGCCATTCTGAAATCAAAATAGCAGCTGCAAAAGGATTTTCACCACTTTCATTAATTGGGTTAGAAAGCAATCTAGACAAGCTTAAAAGTAGTATGACATTTAATGCAAAGGAATTCCACTGATTAATGCGGAGAAGTAGAAACTTCAGGCACAGGCAGCAAATATTGTTAAAATCAAAGTCCAGAGTGTTATTTTATGAAAATCAAAATATCCCCAGGAAAACAGAACACCATAGCTCACATTTCCCACCATTACTATAATCAGTTCAGCTCCCATGATACCAATGCTTTAGCACATGCTTCGCTTCAAACCTGTGAACCAAATCATAAAGTCAATAGGGCAACTCATGCTTAAGTACCTTGCTGAACTGGGTCAATGATGGGGGCACTAAAATGGACCAGACCTGTCATTTGAACCTGCTGTTTCAAAAGATATGAGACAGAAAAACTGGATGCTGCCATAGTTCAAACAAACTTCTAATACTTATCGGTGTATCTGAGAATCTTCAGATGAGGCTTGCTGGGGAAATCTTGGTGAGATCTAGTGCACCAGACAAAGCAATGAGGTTAGAAAAGAGATATAGTGCTGAATTAGGCATGTCTGAATAGTATCTCAGAATCTGTCAAATGAAATGCAGTTATGAAACAACAGCATTAAATAGTGCCAGGAATGTTGCAAGTGACATTTTACAGATCAAATTCGCATAAAGGGAAGCAGTCAATGAATTTCACATGTCTTTGATAAAATAACTCAAGAGATGGTCATAAAGGTAACAGACTGCAAAAGCAAAGCTGTAACAGTAGACTCTGCTGCAGATGGAAATCCAAACACAGAAGGTCTCTGCCCCCTAGCGTATGTTTTAAGAACCTCAAATGGGAAACAAAGGGCCAGACACAAAGGCTACTACAGCTACACAGCAACTGAGAGGTTGCTTCCCAGTGCCAGTAGACAGACACACGTGATGCTAGCGGCTACCTCGAACGAAGCTAGTGCACAAAATGTAGTAGAACAAATAAGGTGTCCTGTGGCACTTTTAAAGACTAACACATTTATTTACCGTATGATGGAGTTTTGAAGATGGGGAACTGACGAAGTCGGATTTTCTCCCATGAAAGCTCATGAGATAAATAAATGTGTTAGTTTTTAAAAGTGCTGCAGGACACCTAGTTTGTTTTGCTGAATTAGACTAACACAGCTATCCCTTTGGAAAAAATAGTAGGGTGGCCTCTGCAGCATGGGCCAGCTGCTTGAGTATGTACCAGCCAGCTGGGCAGGATTGTGAGTGTGGGATGCACCCTCGCAGCTGCTATATAGGCAAACCCAGTAGTGAATGCTAATGAATAATTTCAGTTCCTAGGTCCAGATCTTCCCCTCCATTTCTGTGCACAGAGGGGACCATGACCAGGCAGATCCCAACTGAACAGGATGGATCCCAACCACATTATTCCTAAAAGCTTCTTTTTTTGTATAGTGAGTGTATTTTAAAAAGTTGTACTTTATTATATCCCAAGGTTGATGCTGCTCCTGTTAAAGACAATGGGAGTTTTGCCTTTGATTTCAGGTGGAGCAGGTTTGGGCCCAAATCCTGCTTGCTTTACTCACATGAATATCCTTTCAGTTTCATTGGAACTAAGGTAAACAGGATTTATCATCAAATCTGCAAAGCCAGGAGGAATTGCAAAGCTTTAGAGAGACATTAGTAATTTTCCAGCCTATGACATTCACCTCTGAAGGAGTCAAAATTCAGACATGCCACTAACTGGTTAATGTCCTCCTAATGGTCAAAATCTTCAAGAATTTACAAGTTCCAGAGGGGTAGTTTCACCTCTATTAACATTCTCAGCTATTGCTGTTATATGGCCCTCTTCCACACTGTTTGAATCAAAACAACTTGTTTGCTTTACTGAAATAGGCTAGCAGATTATCCCTCTGAAATGTGTGACCCACTTTCTCTGTATGTATACATACATTTAACATACCACAGTTTTCATTTCATGCATCAGATGAAGTGGGATTGTGCCCATGAAAGCTTATGCGATAAATTTTTTAGTCTTTAAAAGTGCCACAGGACTCCTTGTTTTGCAAGAATTTGCAGAAAGTCTTGCTGTGGGTGTCACGTTAAAAAACAAAGCACAAAAAGTCTTTCTCAGCTAGTAAGTCCTATGAGTGAGCTTTGCCCTTTATAGTTCTTAGAATCAAAACAGTTAATGTGAATCAAAACAGTTCTAGGAAGGGCAAAAGTAACTTGACCACTATATTTTGGATACTGTGAGTTAAAGGATAAAAATGATCTATTAGACATATCCTTAACTTTATTACTAATGTAACCTTTGGGTGGGCTAAAATTCATTTAATTGGCCTTCTCCAGTGCCTCACAGAAATCAATCCCAATCCCTATGGAAAAAAGCAGCTGGAGACCAGGATCCAGTCTGTATGGGACTCACAGCACAGATTTGCTCAGAGTTACCACCCCACATTAAAATACTACTAAAAACAAACATAACAATGAACTTTATTAACTACTAACTAATTGAACCTTATCCTAAGAAAACAAAATACAATTAACCAAGAACAATCTCTCCAGAAAACCCCACAGGAAAGATACCCAAGAGTCCCAAAGTCCAGGTAGAGTTCACCCAGGTAGAGTTCACCCAACTCTCAGCTACAGTCTGTTCCAGTGTAGAAGCTTGAGTGGCAAGAAATAGCTGTCCTCTTCTTCCTTTGCTGGAATCCTCTGTAGCATTCTATGCAGGCTTTTTCTTCTCCTTTGCAATCAGCCCTCAGTCCCATATGCATGTCTGCAAGGTCAGTTGCAGATGACTCCATTAGAGGGAGAAAACATCTTGTTCACTCTTGGCTCAGCTTCTCTCCTGAATACTGAGCACATGGGCTCTTCTCAGAGCAGCTAAGTCCTGCTGTCTGCAGGGACTGCTGCTCTCATGTGATCTTACTAACCACACCCCCATCACACCAGCAGGACACCCTGTGGAGCATGCTCCCTGCTTCTAGAAGTTTCTAGTTGTGGGTAGCTAATCTGCCCAGCAACAGTAACCCACCCTTAGCAGGTCTTTCAAAGAGATAGCCCTTTCTAGGCATATGGGTTACACTAACACCCTACATCAATAAACTTGAGGGCAAGACACTCTCCCGTGCCAAGATCTGTTCAATGCAGAGAGCAACGAGGGCAGCCATGGTACAGATAGTATTTCTTTGATGGTTTTTATCTGAATGAGAACCACTGAAACAGGTACGGTGCCCACAGCAGTTTGCATTTCATTATATGAAACTGGAGGGATCTGTGATGATCTTTGAAAGGAACTCAGTATGTGAGTGGTGGCTCAAGCAGAGATGTAAATATTCATAATATACAAATTGTATAAAACCAAGAAGAGGATAGAAGCTGTGGGCCAAACTATGCTCCCTGTGCTGGCCTTGCATATCCGTACGTGAGGGATAGTGAGTCTTGTCCATCTTTGTGTCAGACACTTTGATAGCCTTTGGTGGAAGAAGCTCATACATGCCAAGTATCAATCCATATGATATTGCATTATCAGCTTCATATTGTTCATTTTCCATTCTGTTCCAGCAATCCTCGTGTCTAAGAACCTTCTACAGCCATAGCTATTAACTGAACCCAAAATACTCTAACCCTCAAACAAACTGACACACATAGAGGTCCTGACAAACTTCCCTGCACTCTGTTTATGTGGGTCCTCATCTCAGTTAGCCCCCCCATGTACTGCAGAAGAGGTAAATAGGGCTCTGCCCCCAAAACTCTGAAGTCTCAGGGGATTCACCATAAGCAAGGGATGATCTTTGCCTCTCTAGTGTTGACTGGCCTCTCGAGCTCACTGAAACCACTGTTCATGCTTCCAGGAGTTCCTCAAAAACCCAGTGCCTCAGGAAGTCTCTTATGTGTGAGGTATCTACAGAATGTAGGAAAAGAAGTGTAAGTTACCGCAGATCATCTGCAGCAGTGTGTGTGGCTGTGGCCCTCAGGTATGGGGAGGGTGTAAGAATTTAGCGGGAGCCGTAGCCCATCCCTCCCCCTTCCAACGTGGGGAGCCCAGAGTGCCCTGGGAAGAGCTTTTTCTTTCAAACAGATGTGACACCTTCCTGCACTCAGGGGTTGTGCGGAGGAGGGGAGGGGAGGGGAGGGGAGGGAAATCAACAGGTACAGGCTTCCAGGTGCTTGGAAAGCAAAGCAAAGCATGTGGGAAAGAATTCATCCCGTTTTGGTGCAGAGATGGCAGCTTTCACTTTCCAAATCCTTGAGCCACCAGAGGCTGGTTTGGCTGCAAGATCCAAGGATTCTCCTAGCTGTAGTGTCAGAGGCTCTTGTAGGGAAGAGCAGGAACAGAAGTGGTTTTTCTGCTCTAGGGCTTCAGCAGGGGTCTCCTGCATCAGGGGTATGGTTTGGAAAGAGGGGGTGTGGAGGGGAATGGTACAGACTGACCATGGAGCCTAAGGCAAGAGTTACACTTAGACTTTCTAGGTTCAGTGCAGTTAAAGAACACTAGGGGGAGTTCCAACATACAGATGATGTTTTTCTAGGCCTCTATTGCCTAGTTCAGGGGTAGGCAACCCCTGGCATGTGTGCCAGAATGACACATGAGCCCATTTGGAGTGGCACGCAGCGCCCTCTGCGATGCCACCAAAATTGCTGCTTTTGCCACGAAAGCCACTCCAGGTGGCTCCTTTCAGCGGTGTGCTTGGTGATGGGGTCCCCAGACATGCCGTGGAAAGATGCAGCCCAGAGCGACTCCTCTCAGCAGCATGTCTAGGGATGGGTCCTTTCGACGGCATGCCTGGGGAGGAGCCGCTCCAGCCATGGCTGCTGCTGAATTTTTCAGGCGGCAGCTGCCTCTTTTCAGTGGAGAGGGCCACCCACACTGGCTGAGGGTCGGGGAGGAGGGGCCATCACGGGGGTCAGCAAAGATTGCCGACCCCTGATCTACCTACTTTAAGAATTCAAGTCAGGACCCCGCACCCTTAGCCTAACTGCCATAAGATGGGTTTTGTTTTTGTAAATACATTTTGGGTTCTTTTCCTTTGCCTTCTGCTTTGACTCTATAGGATGTATTCAGCTCATGTTTCCAGCTTTTCTTCACAACCCTCAGAACTGAATATTTTTCCCTCCTCAGTGAAACCTGAGATTCTCAGTCATATGATTCCAGGAATGGGGCCTTTAGAAGAAACACCAAATACAGTGCATGAGACTTGCAATGAAGTTGCAAGAGCTGGCAACACTGCTCTTCTCACATCAAAACAGTGGCTTTTGTTTGTGTTTTTGAAGAGCGGGGAGCAGCAGGGAGAATGTGCTTTGATCACAGTAATACAGAGAGACTGATTCAAAACATGTAGAAACTAGAGAACGTTCATGGAATCATATGATTGAAGATTGCACACCAAGCCATGCCTATTTTATGACAAATGAAATTCAGGAGCTTAACACTTTTGAGTCAATTGTGACTGTGTGCTGACTCCGTGCCTTGGGTTTTAAGTGGGGTTTTCATCTTTTGATAGACTCCAGATAAGAGTAATTTTTATCAATTCTAAACCATTTTAGATTTTTAGCACCACCAGTTCAATGGGCTGGTTTGAATTATTGTTGGCCTCCCTGGAATTTGGGCATAATCTCTGAGTTTGGCTGGGGAAGCAGCTTTGATAGGCACATGCAGACCTCTGCCTCTGTAAAGCCCCAATCCTGTAACCTGGTCTGTGCCAGCTAACCTAAGTTATGCCTGTGCATAGTCCCATTTAAATCAAACGTCAGCACCAATGCAAAGGTCTGCCTGTGTGGGTCTGGATGCAGGATTATGTTCTAGCTGATCCTGCATCCCACCCTCCCACCACCTTAGGCCCACACTACTTTGCCTGTTTAGGTCTTTATCTTGTTTGGCTCACTGCTGTCTTAGGACATCCATAACCCCATTATCTTCCAGGTTATAAGTATGGAAGTCAGTGGACCTATAGAAGTGTCTATCATGCATGCTAATTCAAGGAAGCAGCAAAGGAATGGGTTTCCTGCTACATGCCATTTCATACTGATCTCCTGATCATTATCCCAGAGTTTGGAAGAAGGATGCAGAGTTCTGAAAGTCACACAGATTCACTTCATTGTCAGCCCATGTTTGCATGAGAAAGATGTGCACCTTGATGTTACATGACTCACCATCTCTCACAGCAAAACCCAGTGCCTGCCTCAGTTTTCCCACCACATTCTTCAGCCTATTACAGCTGCAGAGGTGACTTGCTTCACCCTCCAGTTGTCATTAATAAAAGTCCGTCTCTTCTAGGGCAATTCTAGTCCAAAAAACAAAGTAAAACAAAGTCTTTGTCCCAGTCTCACACTGACCCAAACCTCCTTTCTGAGGAGCTGTCTTTTAATTCCAGTGTAGGAGAAAGTAAAAGGTTAAATTAAAAAAGACAAGTAGAAATGATCAGGAATGAAGCTTAAAGCCTACCGAAGCAGATCAAACTAGCAGGCCTGAGTTGGATAAATGGTCAAGTTGACAGGAGTAGTCTGACATCACAGAAATTGGCAAGAAGTCAGCTACAGCTACAGTAAGAGTGGGAAAGTACCTGAAAGGTGAGAGGTACTGGGTCGGCCTAGCACAAAGGAGATAAAGGTGATGTTTTGGTTAATTCTGAAGGTAATGTTTCGGTCAAACCTGAAGATAATGTTCTGGCCAAATATAAAGGTGATGTTTTGTTCAAACTTGACACCTTGATGGATGGAAATGTCCAGTAATGTGTAGACCTATCACATTTATAGCTGGCATCAAAAAAGGGGTGAGCGACCCAATCAAGCATAAAGGGGACTGAGTCAGTAGGTCCGAGCAGAGTATGAAAGCAGGAGCACAAGAGCCCAGATTTTGTGCAGCCAAAGGGGGTGATGGAAAGTCCTGCCATCAGTTGAGCTGTTCTGTTGCATTGAGAGTATGAATGCTGCCAACAAATCTTTTGAAATAGATTGTTTGCCATTGTGCTATGTTGCAATAAAGCCTAGCCTGGCACCTTCATTTCTAAAAGGATTCGTGGTCATGTTCCTTTCTTCAATCATGCGTGTTGCCTCAATTTACCTCTTGCACATAGGGTACACTTAGGCTTAAGGTCACTGAGCTACCTGAGTTCTCACTAGAGACCTGAGCTAAAGGTAACCCAAAGTGTTAACCAAAGGAACACCTCATCTTAGGATCACCAGGCTAACTCAGTCCCTGCTTAAGATCCAAGCCAGGCTCTAGATCACTGGGCTAACAGAGTTCCCACTTAAAGATCTGAGCCAGGGGTAATCCTGAGGGAACACCCCTACAGAGACTCACGCATGCAGCCAAACAGACATCCATGTCGGACGCAGAACCACATTAATAAGAACACCTTCTGCCCACAATACCACATCCAGCACTCTTATGCCCAACCTTTGGGTCCAGCCGTGGCCCTTTCCAGGCTTCTTACTACCTTTCCTCTTAGCCCCTCCTGCGTTCCTTTCCCAAGCAGCTGTTCTAAGGCTTTTCTACCTCAGATCTTCCACAGATCTCTACCTACTTCATACTTTCCTCTGCCCCTCCAGGGAGCTTCCTTCCTCATAAGTCCAAATTCCAACACAGTAGCAGGAAAGGTTAATGACCATGGCAGACTGATCTAAAGTCTTCTGGCTTGTAGAGTGGCAGATGGTCCTGTTACCCTGAGTTTACATTAATTAGTTTCCCTGAAGGATTACAAACTAAGACAAACCTACTAAAGCTCTTGAGGAACACTGTATTCTCATGTTCAAGAACCACACACCAAATACTGATCCTACTGCATGTCATCTGCATAAACTTAAGAGGACTGTAATGCTATTCTGATGGATAGTATTGTGTCTATTTCCATTGCAGAGCTAATGCAGCATCTCACTGCTTCACTTCTATCAGAAATCCTGCTTCCAGTTGGTATTGATACCTCCTGACATTGAATAGTTATGACTCATTATATACACTTGAATAAGTAACGGTTTAGGACAGAAAGGTCCTCACAATCTAAACTCCATGCTAATAAAAAAAGCAGAACAATGTGGTTGTCTAACTTTTGAGCTCTGAGATGAGGGCAACCTCTCTGAATGTTTAGAAAAAACAATCAGACAGCTGACAACTGTTTCTGGACCTTCTGCACTGGAAAGCCGAGGTTTTGTTTATCAGATGATCTTTTTAAGACTGCTTCTCCCTAAATTATTTATGAAAAGTGCTTTAAAGAAATGACTGCACAAATCTGGGGGGTTTTGTTTGTTTTTTTTTAAGTAGAATGCCTTTTTCCAGCACACACACCAGTATGGATTGGGCAGTTAGTAGAAAGGATTCTTTAACTTCCTCTAAGGTCGGATGATTCTTGAGTGATATATTCAGAGCTGTATGTGAAGGGATTCCCAGGCTGAAGGCTCCTTAATAGGCACTCTCAAGGAAAGAGTCTGAGAGATGGCATTGTCTTGGAACTATTCTCTTACATACCACAGAGACACATAGCTAAAACAGATTATTTTCCTGGAAATGAGATATAACCAACTAGTGTTGCCAGTACTTGATCTCAGGATCAACCCTTGTCTGAGAAATCTGTAAGGGTGCTCAGCACAAACTGCCAGCTGTCCATTTTTCTGAGCTCAAGATTATCCCAGAAATCTGGTTTTTATACTTTGGAGGTAACAACCCTATTGTCACCTCACAATTTTATTTTGAGTTTGGTAATTTTGGCATTTTTCTTAAAGCCCCAGCTTCTAGAGTTATATGAATAAAGAGCTCAGCTTTAATTCGAAAAACAAAGTATGTTTCTAGTTCTAATAGTTGCAGAGGAAATATGAAAATGTGTCTCAAGTGCACTATAGAGAACGCAGCCAAAAAGTACCCATCATTATTATTTTAAATCTCATAATTTTAGGGACCCATGTCAAGATTTTTGAACACTTGTATTTGGCAATACTGTAGTATCTTTGTTCAGTTTCCCTTCTCCTCCTGGGAGAGATGGACCAGAGCTTTGATAATAGATTAGCCCAGGTGCTTGGTGACAGAAACAGAGCAGGGGAAAGAAAGTCAAAGGGTCAGCTAATAAGTTCCAAAGGGTAGCGTTCAGCAAAACAAAAGAGGAGTCTTGTGGCACTTTAAAAGACTAACACATTTATTTTTCACATGAGCATTTGTGGACAAAGTCCCACTTCCTCAGATGCCAGAGTGGAGAAAACTTACATTGAAATGGTCACTTAGGCTATGTCTACACTTGTAAAGTTAGGTTGACTCTGTTAAGTCGATTTAACAAGGTCGACTTGACGTCAACTTAAAGTCGACCTTGTTAAGTCGACTTAACAGTGGACATAGCTGTCCACACTGGCTTTAAGTCGATTTAATAAAGTCGACTTAGCGCTATTACCCATCCACACTGGCTTGAAGTCGACTTAAGAAGTCGATTTAAGGCTTAAGTCAACCTTCAGAGGTGGTGTTATTAAGTCGACTTAATAAAAGCCCAGCGTGGACACTGGCTTAAGTTGCCAGTGTAGAGACAGCCTTAGTGCTGAACTACAAAGCTAAGAAGGCAAGGGGAGAACAAAGGAGTGACTGAGAGTGAAGATGAGCTGGAGGATAGAGGTAGGGAAGCTAATGGGAACATGACAGTGGAAATTACCATACCTGAGGTAGAAGCCAAACTTGAGCTGCTGGATGAGACCAAATCAGGGGGCCTGGATGATCTCCATCCAAGGATACATGAAATTGCCAGCCCTTTAGCGAGGATTTTTAATGAATCTGTAAACTCAGGGGTTGTACCGTATGACTGGAGAATCGCTAATGTAGTTCCTATTTTCAAGAAAGAGAAGAAAAATGATCCGGGAAACTACAGGCCTGTTAGTTTGACCTCGGTAGTATGCAAGGCCTTGGAGAAAATTTTGAAGGAGAAAGTACTTAAGGCTATAGAGGATAATGGTAACTGTGATAAAATTCAACATGGATTTACAAAAGGGAGATCGTGCCAGACCAACTTGATCTCCTTTTTTGAAAGGATAACAGGTTTTTTAGATAAAGGGAATGCGGTGGACCTAATTTACTTAGATTTCAGCAAGGCATTTGTTACAGTTCCACATAGGGAGTTATTAGTTAAGTTACAGAAGATGGGGATTAATATGAATATAGTAAGGTGGATAAGGAACTGGTTAAAAGGGAGACTACAGCGGGTCATACTGAAGGGTGAACTGTCAAGCTGGAGGGAGGTTACCAGTGGAGTCCCTCAGGGATCGGTCTTGGGACCGATATTGTTCGACCTTTTTCGTTACTGACCTTGGCACAAAATGTGGGAATGTGCTAATAAAGTTTGCAGATGACACCAAGTTGGGAGGTATTGCCAATACAGAGAAGGATCGGGATACCATACAGAAAGATCTGGATGACCTTGAAAAATGGAGTATCAGGAATAGGATGAAATTTAATAATGGGAAGTGCAAAGTTATGCATTTAGGGACAAATAACAAGCATTTTTCCTATAAGTTGGGGATGCATCAGTTGGAACAGACTGAGGAGGTGAAGGATCTGGGAGTACTGGTTGACAATAGGATGACTATGAGCCGCCAATGTGATGTGGCCATGAAAAAAGTTAATGCGGTTCTAGGATGTATCAGGAGAGGTATTTCAAGTAGAGACAGGAGGTGTTAGTGCCGCTGTACAAGGCACTGGTGAGACCCCATCTGGAATATTGCATGCAGTTCTGGTTCCCCATGTTTAAAAAGGATGAATTCAAATTGGAACAGGTGCAGAGAAGGGCTACAAGGATGGTCTGTGGAGTGGAAACCCTGCCCTATGTGTGGAGACTCAAGAAGTTTGGCTTGTTTAGCCTAACCAAAAGAAGGCTGAGGCGGGATATGATTGCTCTCTATAAATACATCAGAGGGATTAATATCAGGGAAGGAGAGGAATTATTTGAGTACAGCACCAATGTGGACACCAGAACAAATGGTTATAAACTGTCCATCAAGAAATTTAGGCTTGAAATTAGATGCAGGTTTCTAACCATTAGAGGTGTAAAGTTCTGGAATAGCCTTCCAAGGGGAGTTGTGGGGGCAAAAACCATAACTGCTTTCAAAACCAAGCTTGATAAATTTATGGAGGGGATGGTATGATTAGCGTATTTTGGAAATGGACTGATATTTAGCTACGGGTGGTGGATATACAAGTGGCCTAAGAGGGGAGAGTACATGGTATGCATTCTGAGTTATTACAGAGAATTGTTTCTTGGGTAACTGGCTGTTGAGACTTGCCCACGTGCTCAGGGTTTAACTGATTGCCGTATTTGGGGTTGGGAAGGAATTTTCGCCCAGGGCTGATTGGCTTGGGCTCTGGGGTGTTTTCGCCTTCCTCTGTAGCACAGGGCATGGCTCACCTACCAGTGAATTCTCTGTATCTTAAAGTCCTTAAATCATGATTTAAGGAGGTAAATAACTCAGGCTATGTACACACGATCAGATTAAAGCGCAACAAGGCAATCGCGCTACAAAACTCACGTGACCTTTATTGCGGGACAACGCGTACACACGTTGCTCCCTGCAACGCAACAAAATTACACGCATTATCGCGGTTGAGCGCAATGACTTCTGGGCACCTATCCCATCGTTCCATTTTCCCCTAAGTTGGCGCTATGAATCATGGGATGAAGGAAAGGAACGCAAAGCGCCATGGGTAAAGTGTCAGTTTCCCATGGTGCTTTGTGTTCCCCTAGCGTCTTCCTCGTTGCCAATAGCAACTCGCGCCTATTTTCAACATTGCAGTGACGCAACGCATCACTTGCAATCAATCGCAACAGCGACAGCATGGATCCCGCTATGATCTCCATTGTCGCCTTCAACATTCTGAATACATCTCGGCTTGTTGCTCAGTACGCAATGAGCTCCGAGTCAGATGAGGACACCGAGGAGCAGGGGCTGATCGATGCCATGCAGAGCAACAGCACCGCGTTGCTCAGCTCCTTCACCGATCATCTGCACACGGTGCAACGCCGTTTCTGGTCGCGAGAGACGAGCACCGAGTGGTGGGATCGCATTGTTATGCAGCTGTGGGATGACGAGCAGTGGGTACAGAACTTTAGAATGCGGAAAGCAACCTTTCTGGAACTGTGCTCAGAGTTGGCCCCTGCCCTGCGACGGAAAGACACCAACATGAGGTCAGCCCTAACTGTGGAGAAGCGTGTTGCGATTGCTGTATGGAAGATGGCGACTCCCGACTGCTATCGGTCCGTTGCAAACCAGTTTGGAGTCGGGAGGACCACCGTCGGATTAGCCCTCTCACAAGTGTGCCAAGCCATCAATCGCATCCTGCTACGGAGGACAGTGACATTGGGCAATGTTCGAGAGATTGTGGATGGCTTTGCTGCCATGGGATTCCCTAACTGCGGGGGAGCCATAGACGGCACACACATCCCTATTTTGGCTCCAGACCATCTCGCGACGGAGTACATAAACAGGAAGGGCTACTTCTCCATGGTGCTGCAAGCACTCGTGGATCACAAGGGTCGTTTCACGGACATCAATGCTGGGTGGTCGGGAAAGGTGCATGATGCCCGCATTTTCAGGAACACTGGTCTGTACCGGAAGCTGCAAGGGGGCACCTTTTTCCCTGATCAAAAAATAACAGTGGGGGAGGTGGAGATGCCCATAGTCATCCTCGGAGACCCAGCATACCCACTGATGCCATGGCTCATGAAACCCTACACCGGGAACCTTGATCGCAGCAAGGAGCGGTTCAATTACCGATTGAGCCGCTGCAGAATGACTGTGGAGTGTGCCTTCGGCCGTTTAAAAGGGCGCTGGCGCTGTTTGTATGGGAGGCTGGACTTGGCGGAGGACCAGATCCCTGCCGTGATTGCGTCATGTTGTGTCCTCCATAACATTTGTGAAAGTAGGGGAGAAAAGTTTTCCCCTACGTGGGCTACGGAGGCACAGCGCCTCGAGGAAGCATTCGAGCAGCCAGCCACTAGGAGTATTAGGGTGGCACAAGGAGAAGCTGCTCGCATAAGGGAGGCACTCAGGGAGCATTTCAATGATGCCCTTCCCTAGTTAAGTTCCATGACGCATGAGGTGCACCTTAGGATCATTTCAATAATGTGTATAAATAAATGCATTCTTCAAAGTATTTGTTACTGTTTTTATTGAAACCTGAAAGATGGGGGTGGGGTTACAGGTTGGTGTAGCTCCGGGTCTCGTAAAAGTAGCTTGGGGGGGGGGGGCTGGATGTTGTCCTGTACCGGGGTGGAGGGTGGCCTTCAAAGAAATGCTTTGAGGGACTGCGGTGTGTGGGAGGCATACACGGCTGAACTGTCTGGAGTGGAGCCCGGACATTTATCGCCTGGGACTGCAAAGCTATCATGTTCTTTAGCAGTTCTGTTTGCTCCTTCATGATGCTTATCAGTTCGTCCCTGTGTTTCTGCCTCCTCTGCTGGGATTCCTCTCTCCAGGCTCTATTCTCCCTTGCGGATTCTTGTGTTGCTTTCAGCAGGTCGTTAAACATATCCTCCCTGTTTCTTCGAGAACGCCGCCTAATGTTTCTCATTCGGTCAGCTGGGGTAGACACCGGCCTTGTGAAGCTCAATTCTAATACAAAAATAACAATATAGACATTGTTAACACATAGCATAGATAGCCAATGTAACCTTCCAGTAGCACATTCCACTGGAAGGTACAGGGCGGTCAACACACTACGCTGCGCTGAAGCAGACAAGGTACATTCTAATAGACGGCTTACCGGGGGCTAAGAATCGGAAGAGGGCACACAGATGGAACCCAATATCCCTCTCCTCAGAGTGCCCCTTCCATCTAGAATACATCTCCTACATGCCGCCGGTAGCAGGCCGGGACCGTATGCTGCTGCACTGTGTGCTGCCATGGTTCCCAGGGCTGTGCTTTGCAGCTGGAGAGGCAGAGTGTCCGTCTTTGGGAGCGCAGACACAAACGCTCTCCCATCTAACCTGAGTATTAGGCTCTGGAGGTACATCGAGGAAACTTTTTCTGACCTAAATGCAGATGATTATTTTACAATCACTGCTTGTATTGATGCCCTGCTATTGAATGCAGAGTAAATAGCATGCACAGCGGGGACCCGCAAGCACCCCCACCCCAGACAATGATATTTTAGCAGGAGCAGAGCTGAATGAAGGAGAAACTTACCTGAACCCCCCTCTGCCGCCTCAGAGAACAAGCTGCAGTTCAAGCCTTGGGTGGACGTCTCAGCGGGGCTGCTGAAGAGCTCCTGGCTACACGCGGTTGCGCTTTCCTCCGTGTCATCCTCCATCTCCTCCTCCTCCTCCTCCTCAACAACGTCCTCATCCTGCTCGGCTCTGGCAATCACCGGACGAGGAGGGGCTGAAGTGTCCACGGGACTTTTGGCAGTGGTTGTGGGGTCCCCGCTGAGGATGGCTTCTATCTCCTTATAGTACCTGCATGTTGCAGGCGCTGATCCAGAACGGCGGTTTCCCTCCTTCGCTCGGTGATAGGTAATTCTGAGCTCCTTCACCTTTGATCTGCACTGCACTGTGTCTCTATCATGCCCTCTCTCTGACATGGCCCGAGAAATTATGCCAAATGTGTCATAATTCCTCCTGCTGCCACGTAGCTGCGCCTGCACGGCGGACTCTCCCCAGATGCTGATCAGGTCCAGTACCTCTGCCGTGCTCCAAAGGGGTGCGCGTCTTCCACGGCGGGCCGCCATTGCTACTGATGATCGGAGCACAAACACACTCCACGAGGAAGAGAGCAGGAAGTGAAACAGACTTGAAATTTGAAAATCCCGGGAATAAGTTCGGGGCAGGGCGGGGACAGTTTCGTCACGGCCACAGAGCGGGTGGGGGGAAGACCAGAGAGGACGACTTGGGAATGCTGGGACAGTTCCGGACTCCAGTCAATGCGCGGTAAGCGTACACACGAGCTCAAACGCGCAATATATGATCCGCAACAGCTGTTACCACTCTCGTCGGAGTGGTTGTTGGATTGCGCGACAACAAGGCACTTAACGCGCAAGAGCCCTGTTGCACGTGTGTACGCCGTTGTTGCTATCGCGCGGTAATGAGCTTTAATGCGCGATAATCTGATCGTGTGTACAAGGCCTCAGTCATAGGTTGGGGGCCTATTGCTGGAGTGGGTGGGTGAGGTCTTGAGGCCTGCATTTTGCAGGAGGTCAGACTAGACGATCGTACTAGTCCCTTCTGACCTTAAAGTCTATGAGTCAGCAAGGGGCATAGCTTTTAAATTGGCAGGCCATACTGTGATCATTTAAGATATATAGTTAGAAATGGTCCAAGCCAAAGAAGAAACCAAGAGTGAGCCAAGCAAGATAATAATTTCTCCAATAAATTAAATATGCACAGTGAAGTCCTCAGTGGCCTTAATGTAATTTTCCTCTCTTGCTGCTTCCTCAGATAAGGAGACTGCTTGGGGAATAATATTTTTCTAAAAATAATCATCTTGCTGATTAGGGTTAAATACTTTGTCAAGGACGAGAGTATTGCACATGCCCTGAAAGAGATCAGATTTACTGGAGAGTGAACTGCTCCCACCTTAAACAACTTGTTTTTCAAAAAGAGAAGGAGCAAGGCCACAGCTGCAGCTCCATGGAAGAGCCAAAGCATTGATCCTGTTAATCGTATAACAAACAAGGAGTCCTCTGGCACTTTTAAAGCCTAACAAATTTATTTACCACATGAGCTTCCGTGGGAGAAAATCCCACTTCATCAGACACTTTAGAGATGGGAAACTTACAGACTAAGAGGAAATTAAATGCAAGGAAATGTGTCTCACAGGATCAGGCCAGGCTGTAACAGCAAATCAAAATAGGTGCTAGGAAATGGGGAATTTGCTGTTATAGCTTGACCTGATCCTGCGTCACACATTTCCCTGCATTTATTTTCCTCTAGTCTGTAAATTGCCCATCTTCAAAGCACCTGACAAAGTGGGATTTTCTCCCACAAAAGCTCATGCGATAAATAAATCTGTTAGTCTTTAAAAATGGCACAGGACTCTGTTGTTTTTCTGCAATAGACTAACACAACTCCCCTTTGAAACTTGTTTGTTTCGCTGACCTACACTAACTGGGCTACCCCTTTGCAACTTGTTAATAGTATAGCAGCTGTCCAATAAGCACATCCCTGACCTTGACCCAAAATCTCTGAGCTGCCGGCGGCTAGCGCCACACCAGCGTGCCATGGGGCAAAAGGTTCCCGGATCAGGACCAGAACAAGAACTCCTTATGGGCTGAACCAGGGACCTAGGGAAGCGGAGCCGAGCTGGGACGGGCCAGCCTGGACAGGACCCCGGGACGCAATCACGAGCAGCACGCGCCACGGCAGCCACAGGCCTGCCCTGAAACTCCCCCCCACAACCCGTTCTAGTCACCTCAAGGCCACCGGTCCGGCCGGCGAAATTGGACATTCCGCCCCCCGGCGGAACACCGCCTTTCTATTGGCCGGCTCTCCCCGCTCCTCCTAGCCATTGGAGGAGAGGTTTCGGAGAGGGCGGAGGAAGGAGGTGAGTGACAGCTGACTCGGCTAATCAGAGGTCGCGCTATTCCTAGGCCAGCGTTCGGAAAGGGAACTTCTTGATTCAGCCAATGAGCGTGGAGCTGAGCCGGGTTGGACTCTGCCGGGGCCGGGTAAACAGCAAGTCCTGGGCTGGCGGGGTGGACGCGGCCCGCGGAGGGCACCGCGCTGGGTAAGGCTGCCAGGCAGAGCTCCCCTTGGCAGCGGTTTCCCGCAGTCGGGTCGGCCCCTGCTGGCATCGCCCCCTCCCCCATATGCGCTGCCCTCTGGGAGCCTTTGCTGGGCCGGGCCAGGGCCGCAGGCGGCCGCTGCTGGCAGGAGCTCAGCGCGGGGGTTCCCTGTCCCTGGCCGGTGCCCCGAGCAGGACAAGGCAGGAGGAGCCGCCTTGGTGCTGCAGTTCGGACGGGGCCCAGATTCCGCGCCCCCGATAACGCATCACTCAGCCCCGGAGGGGCTCCGGAGCCCCATCCGTCCCCCTCCCCGACTGATACAGACGGGCGCTAGAGGGAGGTTGGGTTACTGGGCTCAGTTCCCTGGGTACCTCCCCGGGGTCCGCTTGGGCTGAACCCGCTCCGCCTCATCCCATGGGACGGCTGCCTTGGTTGGGATGGGAGCGGGCGGCCCTGGGCATGTTTGTTAGCCTGTGGAAAGTAGCATCTGGGGGACGGTCTGCCTCTCTTCTCACCATGCCTTTGGTTAAGGCTGAAACACCTTTAAAAGTCTCTTGCTTTTCCTGCTGTCAGCTCAGCCCTTACACAGCCACGAACTAAGCTAAAGCAGTTAGTTTCCTACTGCTGTTCCTCGTGCTTCCTCTTTGGATACCCTGGGCTTGTGTCATGGAGACTGCAGGAGAGCTACAGGCACCTTCTTGTAGTGGGATTATTTGGAAAACACCAACTAAACAGTTAGTTTTTGCACTGACTTGTTCTTCCCATATGAGCTGGTTGGCCGTCTTCCTCTTTGAATGCTCCCTTTTTTATGAGCTATTGCTACAGCACGCTATCTTGTTCATTCATCCCTAGGGCTGTGCTTTAAATTGGAGGGATTGTGGGGAGTTAAAGGGTTAATCTTATTTATAAATATTTGACTTTTTTTTTTAAAGTACTCTTCATCTGAACATCTCAAAGGACTCCAGGAATTTCTGGCATATTCCCATAAAGGAAGGTGTGCATTGGTTCCTATTTTCTAGGTAAGGAAAATAAGGTGAATATTTTGAGTGGCTTGCTGCCAAGTCCTAGAGTGAGATGCCAGTCAGAGCAATGCGTGAAAACCAGTTCCTGATTCTCATTACTGTGCCTTAATCATAGGTCACATGTCCGTAGTTGTAGAGATTAGCCTAAAATGCAGTATTGTGGTTCAGGTACAAGATTATTATTCCTTTTTCAAGTTAAATATTTTTAACTATTACTATTTGGTATTTGTTTGGAGTGAATGTTCGTGAGCCTCAAATGAATGGTCTGGAAGACATCTCTGGCACATGGTTCTCAGAATATTTTGTAGTGTGAATCAGCACCCAATCCCCAAACTACCGGCTTGCCTATTTGCAATCATGTAACAGGCTGTAGTGGCTGTTTATGTGACAGGTTGTGTTACTGGCTATGACGATCAAGCTGTATAGGGATGTTGAATAAACTTCAAGCTTTGAAAATGTTGCTGTGCATCACACTGAGATGAAGACAAAAGTGAGACTGCTGGATTTTCAATGCCAAGGACATCTTTGCAAAAAGAAAACTAGACCATAGCAATAGCCAAGCATTTACTGGATGGCATTCAGATCAGCGTCAGGTGTTTAACTAAGAGCCTGAATTTGGGTGTGCTTTCCACATAGGGATGGCTTGAAGGTTTGCCATGCTGTCTAGTAACAGTTTTACCTGGCAACAACCACATTCTCTGTAGGTGGTAACAGCAGTAACTTTCAGGGAATTGTTGTAGATATCCATATGCATCCTTTAGCATCCCTACTTAAAGATGGTTTTTTTTCACCTATGTGAGGTCTTCTCCTGCATATGACTCTTGTACTAGATTTTTTTTGGATATGATGGCGGATGGACTGCCTTATCTGTGGATGTGTGTGAGAGAGGGATTTATCCCTCCTAAAAACGTCCAGAGTGAGGAGGAATGTAGAAGGAGGACAGTGAAGATGTGCTCAAAGTCATACATATACCATTGATCTTGTCAGTGTTCACTTGAATTCATACCCTAAGTAACATATGCTCAGAATTATAAACTATCTGTTGCAGCAAGATTCTGTCAGACCTTCCACCTGAAGGGAAGTTTGTGGTCAAAATAACAAGATTGAAATATTTAGATTTCTGGGAACCATAGAGCCAAATGAGGGGGAATTGTGATGTTAAAAATATTTTTATCACCTCCGTGGGGACCCAAATGACATCGGAGTCCTATTGTACCACTGCAGGGCCTGTCTTACTATGTGGTTAGACAGTGCTTGAAGAGGTGAGTTGAAGAAGTGAGTCACCTGAGGAGTGAAGTTCTGGAATAGCCTTCCAAAAGGAGCGGGGGGGTGGGGGGGTGAAATTCTAGTTCGTTTCAAAATTAAGCTTGATAAATTCATGGAGGGGGTGGTATAATGGGGCAGTGACAGCCTACTTTGGCAATTGACAGATCTTTGACTCCTGGTGGTAGATATGCTGATCGGACAATTGATGGAGTGGGTTGTGAGTTATTACAGAGAATTCTTTCTTGGGCGTCTGACTGATGAGTCTTGCCCACATGCTCAGGGTTTAACACAGGGGTCAGCAACCCCTGGCGCACACGCCCATTCACAGCGGTACCTGGGGCTTCCAGCCCTGTGGTGCCACGGCTGCTCCATCCTGTTGGCCCTGCCCCACAGCAGGGCCTGGTGCTGCAAGAGCTGCGCATGCTCTGTGACTCCTTTTCCCTGCTGGCCCCACCCCCTAAGCGGGGCCTGGAGCTGCTGGGGGGCAGGGCCAGCAGAGAAAAAAAGCCAATGCACACAGTGGCCTTTTGGCACCTGCTGGCCTGCCCCCAGCACCTGCTGAGGGTTGGGGGGCAGGGCTGGCATGGGGACCAGCAAAGGTTGCCAACCCCTGGTTTAACTGATTGCCATATTGGGGTCAGGAAATTTTCACTCAGGGCAGATTGGCAAAGGGTTGAGGGGTTTGTCTTCCTCTGTAGCATAAAATATGACTCAATTGCTAGTGGATTCTCTGTATCTTAAAGTCCTTAAGTCATGATTTGAGGACTTTAATAACTCAGTCATAGGTTAGAGGTTTATTGCACGAAGAGTGAGTGAAGTTCTGTGTCCTGTGTTGTGCAGGAGATCAGACCAGATGATCACATTGTCCCCTTCTGACTTTAGAGTCTACGAGTTTACAGTCTAAATAGGTAAGACAGAGGGCTGGAGGAAGGCAGCATTGTAGGGAGCTGAGGTCCACAGAGATGAAATGCCTTACCTAAAATCAGTTTGAAAGATCTGTGGCAGGGGTTTGAACTGACCCCAGAATTCCTAAGTGTCACTGTAGTGCTTTTGCTGAAAGCCCTGTGTTGCTTCCCTTGAGTTGACTTCATAATGCCAAAGTAGATGAATTCTCTACTGTGAATGACTTAATGGGAAGATGGAGAAGGGGTACCTTTGGCTGAATCTTTAAAATTAGGTGTGGTGTGGTCTGCTCTGTGTGGACATTAAAGATCTTTACATAATTTCTTAGCAGACAAACTTACTTCATTTGAAACCAGAATGTCACATCTCCTCTCTCTTACACAGAATGCTGGTTGATTGCCACCCTTTATCTCAAGGTGCCTGATGATGTTACTGTTGGCATGTGGCATACAGCACTCAAGGATTCCTGGGATGAAAGACATTTTATACACGTACTGTATTTTTTGGGTCTCCTGTCAAGGATCAGAAACAACTAACTGTAACGAAAGCAGGAATGTTTATGCCAGTCCCCCCAGCCTGTAACAATAGCTCTGAGCAGTGTGAACTGCTGTGTTCATCTCTGTGACTTGTTAACTCAGATGCCCAATGGTGATGATTTAATCATCAACATTAACTATTTATTTGTCAAGTAAAAAGGAGAGAGGGAGGGGAGGGACGTAGGTCTGCCTAACTTACTATGAGTGACATATCATTTTGGTGCCAAAGAGGAGGGGTGGTTGGGAATAGGGGGACATAATTACCAAGAGGGAACCAACCACAGCAAGCCAGCAGAGCACATAGACGTAATCAGGCCCTGCTGAAAGAGGAGGCCAGGCATCACTCAGTGTCATGTTTTGAATATCTGCACAATTTCCTCTGAGCTGCCTGTTATTTTGGTGACTTGTAGAAGCCTGAGCTAATTGTTGTGGGGAGTCTGTAAGAGTAACATCACCTCCGTGTCTGCTTTCCCAGATTGTCCCTGTGTCTCCTATTTTCGAAAAACTATCTCCCCCGCCAGCCCCCGCCATTTGGTTTGTTTACCAGCAGCAGTGCCTCATGCAGACTAAACTTTAAGAACATCTGCTTCTATTGCTTCAGAGCTTTTCTTGACATAGCTAGAGAAAAATGCCGTCCCCCACCTAATTACCATAAAAAAGAACTGAATGAGTAGGTCTTAAAACTTTCAAGTCAATTAATAAATCTTGTCAGTGAGCACCAGCTCTTCTTTGTTATATATACATATGCATACTGATACTATATTTAATTTGCAATGGATAAAAATCAAGATACAGTATTTCCTCTTGTCCAGTAAGAGGGAGCTTTAACATGCAGCTCTGTGGAATAACCCTATAAGGGAAACTGTCTGTTAGAGTGGGTCACGTCCTCAGCTCTGCTGATGTCAGTGAAGTTGCACTGATTTACCCCAGCTGATCCACTGTATGAAATAGTTCTCTTCCTTTTCTCAAATGCACCTGCTTTTCAGACAGTTGATAGAAAGTATGTAGGGGATGACAAAGACTGAGTTGGAGCCAGGGCTGCTGGGTTCCATCCCTATTTCTGCCACTTACTAACAGCAATTATTTAGTACCAAAGGGCCTTCATTCCATTTCACTTTTGCATGAACATCTACAGGATCAGCCTATTGACTTTCTGATTTGTTTTCTATAAACTGAGAGAATTCTAACAACCCCTGCCTCCACAATGTGTTACCTTATGTGATTTAAGATTATATTTAAAACGGCACCACCCTAGGTGTCCCTTCTTTGTGCACTTAACTAATTGCTCACACTCGAGCGTTGTCTGAACAATATAAAAATGCAGACCTACCCTGCATTTGTGATATTTTTTAAGCTGCTCTCACTAGGGCCAAGAAGGAAGTGTTGGTCTCAACTCTTCCTGTTTTCTTTAATGATTTCCTTTCTTGAAGTGTCTTTCCTTCTTCCAGCTGCAGCTTAGGAAAACCCATTGTCTATACACAATTTCCATTTGGTAAAATGGACAAATATAACTGACTCTATGGAAGAAACTTCCTTTGCTTCTGGTTGAGTGGGACTCTATCGCTGTCCTTGGGAGCCAGGAATCCTCTCTTGGTTCATATACCTCCTTACAGTCCACTACTTCCACAAGATCTTTCAGCACTAATCCACCAGTCAAAGTGATGTAGAAACAAAGTGTATTGCTATGCCATCCTTTTCCTGCTCAGCTGGAGTTTTGTGTTTCAGTTGTGTTGTCTTTCTGTTGAAGTGTGAGGTCCCTCTGCTTTGCACAGCCCTAAGCCTGCTGAAAGTGCTCAAGAAATGTATATGAGAGAGATCAGGTTGGATCCTCAAGCCTTACTACTGTGAAGGAGAATTCACTTTTAAACAAAGGAGATTGGATCATTCTGGCTTTCCATGACATCAATCATCTCTGGCCATTTAAAGGTCAGTTGCTGTAGAGATTTAGACGAGGCCTTATAATTACTACATTGTGATGTCTTTCAGTCAACTCACCAATAAAACAAAACTCTGTAAACAAAGGAATGGGGGAATTGGTGAAACTGTATGGCTTGGTCTGACCTTATTAGCATGATTGAATTATTTTGTCACATCTTTGTTTCTTTTTTTTTTTTTAAATCTGATTTAAAATACAAATTCCTTCTGTGTGGTACTGTATTGCTAACCCCTAAGATTACTGAAACTACCTACAGTTATTGTAGAAAGACAACAGAGTCCTGTGGCACTTTTAAAGACTAACAGATTTATTAATCGCATGAGCTTTCGTGGGAGAAAATCCCACTTCGTCA
>ML685763.1:16645582-16661707 GCA_007922175.1 Pelusios castaneus
AGTTAGTGAAAGCAAAGTAAGTTTTGTGACTGTCAGTTTATGTCTGGAGGAATTCTGTGCCACTGGACATATGCAGAATTCATGTCCCCTCATAGATTTTTTGTTTTTTCCCCTTTGCAGCCTAGGAGAGGTTCTGCAGTTAAATATTTTTGCCCACCAGAGACTTCTGTGGTGCCAGCTGTGTTCCTCACAGCAGGGCCAGATTACAAGGGATGGGATGGACAGGGTAGGGCACATGAGGCTCTTTTTGGGGTGGGGGGGAAGGAAGGAGGTTGTGTTCAGAAAGGCTAATGGGGGGGGCATATGGGGCATGGGCTCAGCAGCCAGTGGGATGGCAGCCAGAGGCGGAATGAGAGAGGGGTTGCAGAGCTACAATGGGACACACAGAAACGGGGGCTTCAGGAACACATGGGGATGGAACAGATGTGCCTGACTGAATGGGAGAGGATAGGGGTCAGCTAGACTCACCAGCCCCTTAAAAAGCCAGTCTTCCCACCCCACCCTCTAAATAACAAAACAATACAAAACCTGGGTCTATATTTCTTTCACTCACACTTAACAACCCTCCAGTTCACTGCCAGGTTTCTTCCCTCTCCCTTAGCTCCTCCGTTACCCCTGACTCCCCCAAACCTTTTGCACTGCTTCTAAGGGGTACATCTCCTGAACCTTTTTGTCACTGTCTCTATTGTTACAGACATGCTGACAGATATTTTGAAATAAATTACCAAAATATTTGAAACTGGCATAACGATATTGTTTTATTTTGACAAATAATATTTCAAGAATTTTAAGATACTGTGCTCAGAGTTTTTAATTTTTGGCAATTTCCCCAGGAATAAACTGTCACTTTGGCTGTTTGTTAATATTCTGAGCTTGACACAACTTGGTCAGGGAAAATAGGCTACTTGGTGTCCCTTTGTGGGTTCCATGAAGTAGCACATTGTATTGTTCAGGTTGCAAAAACTGCAGGGGAAAGCTTGCACTCAAACAACCGGCTTTCACTGGTGTGTGTTAGGGGTGGGAGGGAGACATTCCTGATACTACTTAAGCTTAAACTACTTAAAACCTAAATCTTAAACTACTTAAAACCTAAACTACTTAAACCTAAACCTAAACCTAAACTGTTTGAAACAGGTCTCTTATTCTACCCAAAGTTCTCTGGCATATCCAGAATCTGCATGGAGCCATCTCAGTTACTCTGGTGAGAGGGCTAGGTATTTATTGCTGTCTGGTGGCATGGTGTTACTTAACCTGTTCTTACTTCACTGATTCAGAAGTAGGTAGTGCCTGAAGACTTACATACAACACAAACCTGACTTCTTCTTTAAAGACTCAACTTCATGTAGTTCATAACTGGCCTCATTCCTAGATGCTTGGGCCTAAAGTTTCAAGAAATTTGAGTGCATATTTTCACACTCACAATTGTCTGATAGTCACCCATTAGCAGATGACTTGCACATACAAGATGGACAGGCACAAAAGTGAGCACATGTTCTTGAGAACATGGATTATCAGATTTTATTCTAGTGAGCAAGAACATAGCATTATCTGCTTAACAACAGCTCAAGACCAAGTGCTTCTATCTTTTCCACCACTGCTTTTATTGTTAATACAGAAATACAGTGACACTGAAGGCTTAGAAGAGACAGCAGAGGAGACTTTTCTGGAAAGGGCATCTCACTTGGGAGGTGGATTTTCTTTATGAAATTTCCTGTTTGGAGGAAGGGACAAAGTGAGTGACAGTCAGGAGTTGTGACAAAGTGAATTTCTTAATTCCTCCTAAAGCTAAGCACAGCAGAGGGGAAAAAGAGGACTCTCCCAGGCATCATTTAGTCTACTAGGTCTGAAACTGTAGGCTGTGCTCTTTCCCAGGAGGTCTCACTTTTTGGACCATGAGTGTCCTGACTCTTGACTTTTTCTATGACTATGGCCAAGTCCTGAGCTTCTCTGGACTTCCACTTCAGCTTTAAAAGAGAAACAGTATCTGCCTCTTGAGTCATGGTGGGTTCCTGCATCATGATCCTTGTATTAAATTCTCTACAGACGTCTTGGGGAATCATACTTATTGCTTTTAGACGAATCAGTACAAGCCATCTAAACTAGTATAAAGGTCTGGTTTTGTCCTCACTTGGGCAAAGTAAGAGTAGCCTCAAATCCAGAAGTGACCAGATTCATTATACTGGCTCTCTAAGATGAACAGTGAAATGCTATGAATGCTCCTGGATTGAGCTGTCCTGAATCTGCAGCTATGGAAAAGCCTCTTTGATAAGGATGGGGAACAGAGTAGGTGCATTCTTAGAGATGACTGAAATTATGGCATTCTTGGCTAGTGCAGTCTGGCAGTGGTGGCTGCTCCTAGTTTCTCCAACTCTATTTATTTAATCCCCTCTTCCTCTGGATGTTTCTTCCGGTCACAATTTTTATTTCTGAATAGCCGCACCTGGAATCAGGCCAACACAATGATCTGTGCTATTAAACTTCATTCTGTTACCCTTCCAAGTGTCTTGCTCTTCCTCTGTGAAACAATACAGCTGGAGCAATGCTGGCTAACTTACAGTGTGAGTGAAGAGAGAGAGAGCTCCTTTTTCAAGAAATCAGTTTTCTTATCATGCTTAGTGGGGGAGGGAAATAATTTCTTATGAAATGTATACAAGCCACTACATGCTGACATTTCAGAAGATTGGCTTGGATCTAGCCCAGGCTCTTAATGACCACAAATTTACCACCATCTGGCTGCTGTTCATTGGTTTACCCCATAGGCATTGGACTCAGTCTGCTTTCTAGCAGACAAATGACCACCTCACAAGTGGCACTCCACAGAAGTGTAGCTTTGACTGGGCCATGAAAAACTAGCTACTTTCTAATTGTAGATCATTCTTTTGCCTCAGAGTTAAGGTGTGGTGGTGAGGAGGAGAGAACAGATATAGCAGCCATGCATGCGGTGGCTGAAAAGAGGACTTGAACTCACTTTTCTGCTAATCCAGTACTGAATTTCACTTCCCCTGCCCAACTGTTTTCCCCCTCCCAAGCTCCACTATCTAATTACACTGTAAGCATTATGCATTTTTAAGTGTGCTAGCTTATCATGTGGTAGTAAGAGATGACGTCACAGCTGCTAGAACATCCTTGTTGCAATTCCACTTCTTGTTCATGTTCCCAACTCCGTGCCTATGGTTTTTAGTTTTCTCTTGTGTTTTCTTCTAGGCGCTTTCAGAGAGACTAATAATGATCACATTCATGAATAACTCAGACAGTGAAGAGGAAAACTGCAATGAGAGAACATCCCTGATGTCAGTGGAGAGCCCTCCTGTGCCCTCCTACCAGGATGGCCTCCAAGCGCCTGAAGCAGCAGAAACACAGACACACAGGGTAGGTCTGTATTGCCTCTAGAAAAAGAGGAAATGGGGTTTGATGCCATTGCTGTTCTGCTGGACAGATCACTTGGTGACTTCCTGTGTACTGAGTCCTAGGGTTAGTCAGCTCTTGTTTCAGAGGAGCTGCTGTTTATATAGAGCAGTAGTGCCCATTCTCACTGTCCCATAATGGTCTTTTCTTTTCCTCTCTCTTCATGCCCCTCCTCTCCCAGCTACTAGAGCAGTGGTTCCCAAACTGAGGGGTGTGCCCCTCTGGGAGGGTGTGAAGAAAATCCAAGGCGGGTGAGAAATTTTTGCATCAAGAAAACCTATTTGTGGTTGTTTTTTAATTGTACAATTACAAATTGAATTTTTGTTAAAAGGGGGTTGGATGATGGTAAAGGAGAGGTGGGGAGGCATGAGGGTTTTTAAAAAACCAGAAAGGAGGCGTGATGCCGAAAAGTTTGGGAACTTCTGTACTAGAGCTATGAGTTTTAAGCATGATCTAATACACACATGACTTTCCTGAGGGATATTCTCTTAGGCCCTTTAATTAACAGCAAGGAAGCTTAAATTAATGGCCTGATCTGCTCTCTGGTACTTCCTCCATACTGGGTGAACAAAACTGATGTTAAGTTGGATCTTATCAAGTAATTGTGAAACAGCCATATAATACAAGGACAGGATTGCTGAGAGAACAGATTCAAATGGCTGGGCATCAGACCCTTTGGCTGGAATTCCCTTCATTTCCAATTCTGTGTACACTGCCCCCCCTCCCCTTCCCATTTTAAATATCTACAAATGCTTATGTTTTAGATTAAAAACATAATTTTGCAGTTCATAGCATGTCAGATACAGGTGCTGTATTGGTAGTCAAGGGGCTTATATGTTCCCTTCAACGTACTATGAGCTTTCTCCTATTCTATAGGGTGCTCCTATGTGTCACCAGGAAATAACAACTGAATGCTTTGCATAGAAAATAGAGAGGGTCTTATGCACACTCTAACCTCTCTTTACAGAAGAGGCGAACTGGTGGCAGTCGTAGCCCTAGTGATGTTGACGGAGGTAATTCTGACTCAGGACTTGCGGCAAGAGACGTTGCTCTGGATAACGAGGAGGAGGAACTAACTCTGAAATATGGAGCAAAGCATGTGATCATGCTCTTTGTGCCTGTCACGCTTTGTATGATTGTTGTCGTGGCCACCATAAAGTCAGTGCGCTTCTACACAGAGAAAAATGGGCAATTGTAAGTAGGTTCCTGTGAGCAGCATGTCTGTGTGTTTCCAAAGATGTGTGTACCCACAGGCCTGCCACAGAAGGCTGGGAGAACCTTTATCCGCTCAGTTAAAACCAACTCTGTAAACAGGCAAAGACTTTATTCTTTTGAACTAGTTTAAATATATTAAGTGCAGCTGACAGGAATGGATCTTAATATATCTCTTACAAGACAATGTGCAAAAAGGGAACTGATGTTGGGATAGTCATCTGGAGAGGATTTAAACAGACAACTGTGGCTACATCACAGGATGCGATGAAGTTGTTTCCCACTGCATTATAGAAACTTAGGTTGGATTCCCTGTCTTCTGAGCCACCAGCTGGCAGCAAATGGGACATTGCACACTCACTTTGGTGTATGGAAGAAAGTGTCTCACTGCTTAGTGATATCTGTGGCTGTTAAAGACTCATGTTAATAGGCACAGAGAAAGTTGCATCCAGCCCTGTCTGAGCAGGACAGTGAATGAGGATGTTATTGGGGCTGTAACGGGAATGGAGGATGTTTCATGAGGGGATTAAAAAGGGACTAGCACTTCCCTTGTGTGTAGCTGAAGGAGATAAAATGATAGGGTGAAGTCAATGGTGCCAATTTTAATCTTATCCCAAAAAAGATACAGCAGAAATAAAAGAAAGACAAACAAGGAGTCCTGTGGCACTTTTAAAGACTAATAAATTTATTTATTGTGTGAGCTTTCATGACCCACGAAAGCTCATGCGAGAAATAAAATTTGTTAGTCTTTAAAAGTGACACAGGACTCCTTGTTGGTTTTGCTGAACTAGACTAACATGGCCACCCCTTTGGAGCCAGAAATAGAAGGGTTCAGATACAGGCAATACAACTGACTAGTGGCCTGGAGAGATCTTCATATGCAGAAAGAATAAAAAGTCTTTTAAATGAAGATGCTGAAGTTAATGATCTCTTCCCTTACACTGATCCTTAGGGTTCTTGAAGAGCTGTTGACTGTGGGTGCTTTCTTTGAACACTTTAGGTATTTGGGCCAGGATCCGAGTGATCATGGGAGTCACACACACTTGTTGGAGGACAAAATTTGTCATGGTGGCAGTGTAATAGCGTATGTACCTGTCTGTTGCATTGCGTCTATTTGCTCTGCAGGATCTACACCCCTTTTAGTGAAGATACACCTTCCGTGGGCCAGCGTCTCCTGAACTCAGTGCTGAACACCATCATAATGATCAGTGTTATCATCGTAATGACTGTGTTCCTAGTTGTGCTGTATAAATACCGCTGTTACAAGGTAAGGAATTTATGCTAGACAAAACAAATGTCATATACTGATCAGCAAAAGCAGCACAAACTAGTTTTGACAGGCTTTTATGTTGATAAAAGACATAGGGGCAATGCATTAGTACTTGCCTTAGATTTTACACATAATAAGAATCTCCTTTTAGAGTAGTCATTACCAGCAGTTATAGACTTTATTATAATTTCTTCACAGCCAGTGGGCATTCACAAGTAACTAGTGTGTTGTGGGGCTCATTAGTTTTTGATTATGGGGAGCTCATAGCTAGATTTTTTTGTAGAGTAAAACCAAAAACACACAGGCTTCATCTCCTCCACTCGTGTGTAATACCCTGTGAGACAATTAAAACTCAAACAGCTGTTGCATTAAGTTCTGCATTGAACAGAAACTGCATTTTCTTTGTTTCCATTTCTTGCAGTTGGTTTTGAAGTATAGTTAGTCTCTGGAATTTTTTAAGTACTTGAGAAAGTACACTTCACATGTAACAGAGCTATATGAGTGCTCTGTTTAGGCTCAATGTTAATCTGAGTTTATTTAATAAAGCTTGTGGATTTTTTTTTTTTCCTCCCTCAGCTATCCTCGCCTGTAAGTTAAAGGCCTGTGAGTTTGTACTATAGTTTCCATTTTGGCTTGAATCTTATAGCTTTGAGTGAAGAGGTTTCAGAGTTTATATTTTTGTCCTAACGGATGTTAGCCAATAAGGTCTTAATAGATCTAATCTATCCCATCAGCTTCCTCTTCTTCAAAAGTTTGAGACCAGTTTTCTGAGGAAGTGGATGGTTCCTGGCTGTGAGGATTGCTTTGGAGTTGTCTGTGGTGGGTGGGAAAGGGGAGAAAGAGGAGCATAGTTACAGGAAAAGGCAAGTTCAATTCTTGTCATATGTGAAGTGGCAGCAGGCTGTCCAGGAAGAGATGTCAGATGTGAGATTGCATTTGTGGGGGTGGGGGTTGTCTAGAAGTTGAGAGAGATGTAAACTTGAACATTCTAGTAGTGGCTGAATGTCTTCCCGGAGAAGAGAGAGGGAGAAGAGAAAACGATCGAAAATAGAATCCATAGGGAGTGGGGGTGAGGGGTCACCAACAGGCTATGTGGGAGGAGGGGAGCTTACCAACTTGTCAGGTATGGAGGCAGAAGGACAATGTGAGCACTGTTGTGAAAGCTTAGGAAGGAAGTGATCAGCTGTGAAAGTGGAAGAGAGATAATAGAAGCTCTCCTCTTGCTTTAAAGAGCCGGTCATTGGTGATTTGAACAAGGGAAGTTTGCTGGAAGCCAGACTGTGCTGGATCCAGAAGGGAAGTCACGGAGAGGAAGCCAGAGCAGCCAGGTACAGGGAGCATGCTCCAGGAGCTTGAAAAGAAAGATAAGAAGAGAGATAGTGAGGTGACTGGATAGCCCATGGGGATCCTTCTTCCCCCACATGGAGGGAAGACTGTTAAACGCTGGTTACCTGTGGAGATCCTCGACCATACTGGTGCACACATCATTACACCATGGAGAAAAAGCCAGCCAGCCATTTCAGATACTCTCTTGTCTTTCCATTGAACAGTTTATCCATGGCTGGCTGATCCTTTCATCACTGATGCTGCTGTTCCTTTTCACCTACATCTATCTAGGGTAAGCATGGGTGACAAGTGATTCCTGCCTTTGGGAAGGTTGGGCAATGGTGCAGGGACTGTGGCCCTGCCTCCTGCTATGCCCTGCTCACACTCCACACCCACTGTGCCCTAGGCCCCTCTCACGCTCAGCCCCCTCCACTTGAGGACTCCCTCCTGCCTTCCGCTCATGCTGCTTCATAGCTCCCTCCTGCCCGCTGCTCATGTACCCATTCAGACTCCTCCTGCAAGAGATGGGGGCCTCAGATGGAGTGGGGGTGGGATGTGGGTGGGACTTTGTGGCCAGAGGTCAAATGGGAACGTCTGGTGGTGGCTATTTGGGGAGGCATAACCTCCCCAAGCCTCCTATACCCGCCGCCCATGAGGGTAAGTGCAAACATTCTGCATGTTCTGGAGACATGAGTAATTCGCTAAGCCCTTGTGTTTATGGTAGACAGTGACACTTAATTTGTACTAAGGAAAATAATGGTCTCTCCCTCATCTTTCAGCAAAGGCTGAGTAGCTATAGTGAGGCTGCCTGTCACTCAAACTTTGTTGTGTTTACCTAACATGCTGTGCTCCATCAGCTAGCATGGATGTTGTCCAGTAAACCAGCTAAGCTTCAGTGGATAGTAAAGGGACTTGGTGAATCTTGGGTGTCCTTATCTCTGGTTGAGAAAAATTGTTTCCTTGCTAATTTGCAACAGGGCTCCCAGTCATTGGTGTGACAGGCTGAGGGGTTCTGAAACATCCTCCCCAGAAGGCTCTGTTGTGGAAGGGGTGCTATCAGTGAAGTTTGCCATTGAACAGTGAGCTCTCAGGACAGCTCATTGGTGCAGCAGTGGCCCCTGAAAAAGCTTTTCCCAGTGGGAGAGGCAGGAATGCTCTGACTCGAAACAGCATACCTCATTTTACTCTCTAACCGCATCGCTGCACGTTTTCTTTCTACTTAACGTCGGTGCTGAATCGTACCTCACATCTGGTTCGCTAATATTTTAATTTTGTCTTGAAAATTGTACCTTGGAAAGGGTATTTCTCGTTTGCCATCTCTACAAAATGCTGTCCACACGGCTGCACTCTTATTTTCAGCTGAGCCTGGAAATCTTGCGCACTTGAGTGAGTAATCCAATCCTGGGTGTTGCTTGCTGTCTACCACAAAGTGTAAGGCAACAAGACAATACTTGTGTGCTGTATAGTGTCCACCCTGCCATAGAACTGTGGAGAACTGGAAGCAGCCATTGACAGGCAGGTGGACAGTGAGTGATAGTGGTGATGGGAAGTAAAGATGGCACTTTCTGCTGTAGGTAAGAGGAACAAATTGTGGAATTGCTGCTGCTTTTAGCTGGACCTTATAATTGCTGCACCATAATTGACAGTTTCATAGTGGCTACTATTGAGGAGTCTGATGCTGGGAATGGGGAGACTCATTTTACATAATTCTTACAGATTTGTCACAATCCTTCTCTTGGGCAAGTGGAATTTTTTAATTCAATTAATTTTTTTCTTCACCTTAGTGAGGCCTGAGGTTGACCTGTTTGATTAGGGCTATGAAAGTGTCTTGCCTGTCAGTTCTTTATTGCTTGGTTAACTCAGCTTTGCTTTCATTCTGCAGTGAAGTGCTGAAGACCTACAACGTGGCCATGGATTACCCCACCTTGTTTTTTGTCATCTGGAATTTTGGAGCAGTTGGGATGATTTGTATCCATTGGAAGGGTCCCTTGCAGCTCCAGCAGGCCTATCTCATTATGATCAGTGCACTGATGGCACTGGTTTTCATTAAATATCTACCCGAATGGTCAGCATGGGTCATTCTAGGAGCCATTTCCATTTATGGTAAGGGTTGACCATGACTAGTTAAAGGAAGATACTGTAACAAAGTGCAGAACCTATGCAGGCAGAACATCTGAATTTATCTCTGCTTGTTGTGGCCAGTGGGCTTTACCGATAGGAACCTGGCAGTAATGCAGAACTCATTTGCTTATTGTTGGGAGGTCCCAGATTTTCACATTAAGTAAAAAGGAGGTGGTTGTACATGCAGAATTGGGGGAAAACTTACCAGGTGACATTTAAAATGGTTTGGAGCTTTGAAGGGGGTGAGAAGGCACACAGGAAAGCATTGTACAAATGACATGAGTTATATAGAAAACAAAATAATAAGAGTCTGAAACAACGGATAGTGAAACATTCATAAAAAATTCTATGTGCTGTGTGGCCCTGCACACCTCTAATTCACTACTGTCTCACTTAAAGGAAACAAGAGTTTATCTTAGGGCACTTGTAGTGTTAGCTAGCACACTGAAAAATCATCATAACATTGAACTAGGAGAATGTATTTCAGCAAAGGGAAGCTACAAACAGAGACTAATTGAGATGTTATTTTTGGTACTCTTACCAGCTTTATATTGTGGCTATTGTATATAAAATATCTCTAGATGTCATTTTGAAGGCAAGTGGGGAAAGAACAGCTTATTAGAAAGGGGCACTGATTTGAAATGTACAGAACATGTGGTTTGAGATCAGGGTGTCTGTCCCTTTTCTATTCACAGATCTGATGGCTGTGCTGTGTCCCAAAGGGCCCTTGAGAATGCTGGTAGAAACTGCACAGGAGAGAAATGAACCTATATTTCCTGCATTAATATATTCTTGTGAGTAATCTCTTCTAGATTTGAATGCTAATATTTTAACTGGATTTATATCAACTACAAGCTTATGTCCACACTATAGCAATGAGCAGTGTTTTCTTAAGCGCCTTGTTCTCAAAACTGCCAGGATGTTTGACCTGGAACAACACTTATGTATTGTCTAAACTAGCATTCATAAAGGTTTTGACTAATTCAAGTTAACTGGTAGTCAAAAAACTCAAACTCCAATGGGGCCACAAACCCTTAGAAACCCAAGGGGTTAAATACTGATTTACCAGGTTTTTTATCACTTCAAATAACATTGGCATGTGGGTTAGTCCACATCTTTAAAGACACGAATCAGCCTATTGTGTTTAATAATACAAGCTATATTAGAGGAACATTAAGGCTGCAGAGTCAATCACTCAGATTTAGAAATGTCAGCATGAAGGTTTCCTATGTACTTTGCATTATACAGCACTTCATACGTTCAAAGCATGGATCAGTTGACTTCAGTTGCAATTGTGAGTGCTCAACACTTCTGAAAATCAGACTCCAGGGTCACAAGTTGGGCATCAAGAAAATGAGGAATACACAATTAGTGACCACCTATGAAAAGCTTGGGCTAAATGATATGCCCAACACCTCACAGGTATGCTGTAGCAGAGGCAGGGATAGAATACAGTTCTCCAGGGCAGCACTGAGCTGTCTGAACCATGAGACTATCTTTTCTCTTTATGTAATCCCCACCTTGTTCACCACATACCTTCTAACTCTACAACAAATGAAAGAGAGGTCCTACAGTCAACCGTCTTTTTCTTAACACCAACCTGATTCATCCTTAGTGCAGGTCCATCGTACACACTGGGTGAAGCAGGGATCCAAGAGGAAAAAAGTGATCATACAACTAAAGATGTATGATGTATATGCACGAGAGGCTTATGCTGTAAGCTGCTGGAGCTGTACCCATTGTGCACACCATATTCAGAGATTTTGGCTGCTAAATTGTAAGAAGTCTTTACTGAGCATGTGCAAGTCAAGATTTTTCAAAAGCTTTAAAATGTGGCTAACATTGGGCAGATGTTCGCAGAAAGAGCAAAAGATCCATCCCTAGCACCCTCGGCTAAACTCAAGTCAACGATCCAAAGCACGGCGGTATTAGAACTTCTCATAGAGAAGGTCAGCAGATATATATATTTTTTTAGTATGGACAAATAATACTCCCCACCACACTCCCAGTTGTGGTCTTGTAAACAGCTACAGATTTTTGGTTGACACTTCCCCAAAATGTTCAACCTTTGGCATGTAGCCGGTATGGAAAATTTCAATTCAAACCATTAAAGTTTAGCAACATTTATAAGGAACTGAAATTGGTGTTATAGAAGAGGTCAGGCAGGCTTTATAATTGCTGCTTCTACCACCAGTCTCACTTATGATAGGATTTGTCTTCGATTCCCATGCACTATGTCTCCATCACGGAATTAGAAGTCCTAGAGAAAGAAACTTAAATCATCTGATCTGCACTTATATTTTAGTGGGTGAGCATTGCCTATGTTGATCTCCGCATACAATTCATCTAGTCCACCCCCTGCTAAAAGCAGGACCACTCCCACTAAATCATCCCAGCCAGGGTTTTGTCTAACCGGGCCTTAAAAGTTTCCAAAAATGGCGATTCCACCACCTCCATAGGTAACCCATTCCAGTGCTTTACCACCCTCCTAGTTACAATGTTTTTCCTAATATCCAACCTCGACCTCCCCAGCTACATCTTGATGCCATTGCTCCTTGTTCTGTCCTCTGTCACCATTGAGAACAGCCTAGCTCCCTCCTCTTTGGAGCACCCCTTCAAATAGTTGAAGGTTGCTATCAAATCCGCCTTCAGTCTTCTCTTCTGCAGACTAAATAAGCCTAGTTCCTTCAGTCTCTCCTCATAAGTCATGTGCCCCAGTCCCCTTAGGCACCTTTATTAAGGGTATCATCTTACAACATTAACCAGAACAGGGCACTAGCTGCTACAACAGTCTCCCATCTACCTTCTTCTTGGTTGTGTTCTATGTCTTAGTGAAATTTGGCCTGCATGCCCCAGTTGTTGCACTGATTTGATCATACTCATGCCAGAGAGACCTGTGTCCCATTCTATGCCCATGTTTGGCATCTGTGCAATGTTCCTGACAGAAAAATTGCACTGTGACATTTCTACTATCAACCTTCCTGTCTTGTTTTGTTTTTAATTCTGTACAGGTACATCCACCGCCCCTATCACAGCGCTATTTTTAGTTCATTAGGCAACATGATGGACATCTGTCACATGGCTGGTTTTCTCATCCTTTCTGCAGGAGGAGAATTGTGTGTGCAATGTAGTTTACTTATTTTTAAAATGTAGTATTCAGAAAAGGCACAAGTATTTCTAACGGCCTGTTCTGTTTAATGTCTTTGTTAAGGTGTGAGACCATTAAATCCATATAGAAAGGTGTGAGGATTTTCTTTGCCTCTTATTAGGCTCCCCAAATTTCCATGGGTTGGCAAACCTCTTACGAGGTTTCACTCCAAAAGGGAAGTGAAATTCTTGTGATGATAAATTCCTAAGATAGGGGATATGAAAGCAGTGACGTTTTTTAATTACCAGCTTATTTTATAGAGGATACCACAGTAATGTTTCTACAGAAGTTATCCGAATGGCCCTGAATATACAGTGACCTTTTCTTTAAACTGTTGGACAGATGGCAATTGACATAGGTTAATATAGCTGCTTTTTAATGAAGTCTTTTTCTGGTTCATCCTGCTGCCATTTAGTGATTGGAGAGGATTCCCCTGGGATGTTTTGCTTCTCAGCAAGGCTTCTGTTAAGCTGGGGGAGGGGAGAGTCTGACTCAGTACAGCTAATAAATCAAGAATTTCTTCCGTGGGACAAGAAAAAACAATGTAGAAAACAGTAACTCAACAAAAAATATATTTTGCCTGACATCCGTGTTTCCATTTTAAAACTGCAATCCATGGATGCTTCCTTACTGCAACTGAGCCTTTAATGGAATAGCAGACTTGATATCTGCCTTGGCACTCTCAGGGGCAAGCTGCCATAAAGCTATCAGAGCACTAGTGTACATCTCAAGTGAACTCTGTCTCCTCTTCTGATCTTAAAACGGTCTGTGCCTTCCTCATTTTAGGGAGCCATCTCAAAAGTAAAAGCCAACCATTCTCTGGCTGCCCTTGGATATCCTCAGTTATCTCCCAGGAGGCTTCCGGCAGCCCCCTTCCCTCTTTCAAGAGGGAAGGGGGAGCCAATCAGAAGTAAACAGAAAAACCCTTCTCTAACCTAGGTAGGTGGGTTGCAGCATTCTTTTGTTACCAAGGAATGCTACAGAAAATAACCTACTTCTGTCCCTCTTTTAGTAGCACTGTTTCCTAAGCCACTTCTTTCCTTAGCAGATCAAATGGCCACCCGGAAAGGAAGTGACGGAGATGATGATGATCGGGGTTCTTAGCTTTCTGAGATCCATAGGGGGAAAAAAAAAAGGCTTCCTTAAATGCAATAACTTGTGGTTTCAGTACTGACACATGTAGCGTTCTGCTTCCATCCCCTCCCACCTTGCCATGTTAATGACTAGGGAATGGGAAAATAAGCCTCTTTCGAGATCAGCCAAGATGTGGGTTTTGACTGTTTTGCTAGGAAAGTTTATATTCACAGTGATGTCTTGATTCTTTGCCTGATGTGTAAAATTCACAGTGGAAGTAGAACCACTGAAATCACTAGCTCCTCTGAACAGTCAGTGATCTGACACATTATTTCTTTTCCCTACATAGCTGCTATGATGTGGACAGTAGGAATGGCAAAGTCAGACACAGCATCAAGGAACCCTGGTCAGCAGACATGGGATTCAGGTTTGTTTTGCTTTTAATAGAGAATGATGTACCTACCGTAGTTAGAGTGTCTTTGGTATTTACATTGCAAATCTGTTGCACAAGAAACATGAGCCCCTTTTTAATTAAAGTGGTGTGTGTTTTGCAGATTGTTTCTATTGCATGCTGGATAGGACTGTAGTAAAACCTTCCTGATTTCCATCTCCTCTAAATCCTCACCTACAGAGTGCTGTAGGAGCGTCCAGTATTAAGCATTTCCTAATGTCTTCAAGTGCAGTTAATAAAACCCCAATTATCTAAATGCTTGTGGGGCACGTCTGGATTTTCACATAATTATGGTTGGATGATTAGAGTTTACTTTTGATTGTAAATTAAAGTAAAACCACATGTCTTAAAGATGAATGAGCAAAACCTGAGTTGTGATGAAATATCCTGGAGAGTGAGTAGGATTTACTCTAAAATGGTATTCCCATTTGATTACTGAAAAAAATCAAAAAACCTCCTTGTACTTCAGAATCCAAAAGTAACTCTCTTAAACAGAGTTTTTAATTTTTTAAAAAGTGAACAAAACGCATGGACCTTAAAGCTTAATCACTGAGCACACTTATGTTCAGAATAAACCAAATAAAGCTAGACTAAATGATTTACTAACTAGGAGTAGAGGAACATCCATGCTTTTGTATGGACTAGAAGCAAACTATCTGACATGTAATACAAACGTAGTCTGCTTGCTTGCATTTGCAACAATGTATTTAACAATAATCGGGGAGGGATCTCTAAAAGTCGTATACAGAGCGACTTGTTCAAGCCATTTTATTTCAAGGCAGTGCTTTGACAGGTTATTTTAAAAATAAGTCGCTACATGAAAAGTGAAACAAGTGCCCTTGACTAGCCTGCAAAGACTACAGATTCCGTCACCTTCAGTATTGGCTCAATCAGGATGACCTGCCGAAAAGACTTGTCTTCATCTCAGTGCATGGTGGATTTGGGCAACGTTACAAGAAAGGCATTATGTTCTGTGTCCATGCAAGTTTACTGTGGCCCTTGAATTCCTAAGGGATTTCCAAAGGGGCCCTTGGGATGATGGCACCTGTTGTTGTTTTTGAGAATAGTGTAGGTATGCACTCTAGGCAAAGCCATTTGGACTCTGTATTTAATCCAGACCTAATAAACACTACTGTTACACACCCAGACTTCAGCCAAGCATCCTTTGGTTTGAAGAAGCCCCTTCTAAAGGCAGCTTACCTTATGTTTCTGAAAGCATGTTAATAACAGAGAGACCTTCATTTCTTCTTTCATGTGTGGTTTGGTGTCGTGTGTTTTTTATTTTGTTTTGTTTGTTTTTTGTGGGGACCTAGCTGAAGATGTGAGAGAGAACCATGACAATCCTGCATACTTGGAGTCTGAAATCTCTGAAGTCAGGACTCCAGCTCCAACCCATCCAACTACTTCTGTGTTAGAAGAACTGGAAGAGGAGGAAAGTAAGGCAAATGAGTCTTGAAAACTTGCTTTTAAACAACATCCCAACATATACAGTAAGGGTCAGATTCTCCCACTCCTCCCATTTGGAACACCTTACTTCGAGTAGTTCTCTTGAAACAAATGGGACTAGCTGAAAAGTAAGGTATGACTGAGTGTGAGTAAGAAGTGTATCAGAATCTGACCTGAGATAGCTTTCATTCATGGTTCAGTATCTATTCTAAGTATGCTTAGACCAGGAGGCTGTTATACCCAAGGGCAGGTCTTCACACAGTTTGTGTACTAATGTATCTAGCCTAAGCTGATGATTGCTTTCTCAATGGATATACAACAGAGTCTTGTGGCACTTTTAAAGACTAACAGATTTATTAATCGCATGAGCTTTCGTGGGAGAAAATCCCACTTCGTCAGACGCTTTGAAGATAGGAAAGTTACAGAGTGGGAGGAAATTAAATGCAGGGGAGTGTATGACATAGCATCAGGTCAGGCTGTAACAGCAAATCAAAATAGGTGTTAGGATTCAAAACACTGGGGAACAGCACATAGAGGAGGGGGAGGTCAATTCACTTGATGTAATGCGAGAAAAATCCATAGTCCCTGTTTAACCCCAAGACAACTGAGTTAATAGCTGTGTTGAAACAGATGAATAACAAATCACAGCTTCAAAGAGAGTCTGCAGAACTC
>ML685763.1:16666707-16679076 GCA_007922175.1 Pelusios castaneus
AGGGCTACACTGGCTTAATTCGACTTTAGAAAGTCGAATTAAGCCTTTAGGTCGATTAGAAAGGTGGTTTAATAAAGTCGACTTAATTTTCATTAAGTCAACTTTATTTTCCTTAAGTCGACTTAAGCAAGCTGCTTAAGTCGACTTAAGCAAAGTGTAGTGTAGACGCAGGGCACATTAAGTCGACTTAAGCCAAGCTTAAGTCGACTTAATTTACCAGTGTAGACGCAGCCTATGTTAGGGAGAGAGTGTGGTCCTTCTGAGTGCAGTCACGGACTGGATGGAAGAGGTTCGCGGGAGGAATCAGTTTGGCTTTTTTTTCCCCATAGACGTTGCCAACTGGAAAGATGTTAAAAATAGATCTATTATGTGTTTAATCCTTGCATGGAAAACGAAGCTTGTTGTGTTTGTAGCTGACTCTAACTTTGACGCTTATCTGTAAGTGATCAGTAAATGCTACAGAAAGGAGCAGAATGAAGATTTGAAATAGTACGTAAATTCACCTTTCAAGGACACTGGTATACTTCCTACTGATACCACCTTCTTGGCTGAGAGAGCTTGTGATCTAGATTGCTGATCAAACCATGGATCAGAAAATACACTGCCAGTGTGTATGAAGTGAGGGACTACATCCCAGCAGCCCCTTTAGCCCAGGCAAGCTTCACTTTCTATGTAGTATGTAGCCTATTAGTCACATACTCTGGTACCTACAGCAAAAACACTTCTTGTGTCTTGCGTATGTAACATGTTCCTCTGTCTTTGTTCCCCTCTCTGGTAGGGTTTGTGTCTGACTCTTTTATTGCTGGCTGTGTTCAAGAAAGCATTGCCTGCTCTTCCCATCTCCATCACGTTTGGCTTGATATTCTACTTCTCAACAGACAACCTTGTTCGACCTTTCATGGACACCCTTGCATCCCACCAGTTGTATATTTAAAGGTGAAGAAGAAACAGAAATTGAAAGATTCTTTTTAAAGCATTGCTGTGAAGTATGGCATTCTAAATAGATGAAGTTGTATAGTTTTACACTTAGTGCCATTTATTTTTAAACAACTTTTTAAAACTATCATGGGATACTTAGTAAAATCTAGTAGCAAACATCTAGGGCTAAGATTTTCAGGGGAGTTAGGCACCCAATTTTGTTGAAATTCACTGGAAGTTGGGTATTTAACTCCCTTGGTCGTCTTTGAAAACCCATCTTCGGCATTGGTGCCTGAGCAGTACCTGAATGCACTTGATCTAAATATCACCTGTTGCAAACAGAGAGAGTCTTTATATAGTACATGCTGACAGAGAGTGGAAGACGTGCATGCAGGAGAAGCTAGGATCTGTGTTTACACTTTTGACCTGGACTTGCAAAATGAACAGCAGTTTGAAAGTGAAAAGTGCGAACACTAATAGAAAGTAAGCCACAGAATCATAATTGTATAAGTGAGGTAATCAGTGAACATACAGGAGAGTAGATGAATGTCACTGGCTGTGAGCATTCGACAGGGAGATTGCTTTTTCCATAGACATGTTTCCAATACTTGGATCCCAATACTGGAAGCCTTCTGCAGGAGGAACTCTTACTGAAATCAGGATCTGGCCCTTTGTCTAAAAAGGTTGCTTACTGCTACCCTAATAAAAAGCCTTGCTTTTGTAACAAGTTGCCCTTAGATGGGATCTAAAAGTATGAGGCTCTACTGACTGAGCTTAAAGGCTATATACAGACTCATGAACCCCATAAATGGATGAGCCATACCGTAAGTTACGTTTTCCTCTTTTTCCTAGCAGTTCAAGTGCTAGGAAACATCTTCTCTGTTCACCATTACAAACCTCAGATGACCAAAAGGGTTGGAAATATGACAGAACTTCCATTAAACCAGTTGAACTGTAACTTCCTGTGTGTATCCTTTGTCTTATTCCTGTGTGTATAGGGAGAACTTATAAAGAGTCGTTGACACTGACCTAGGCTTGACTTATCTATTTTTTTGGTATTGTTTAAATACTTTGTATTACAAGCTTAGACATACTATATAAATATTTAATGTAAGAGTGACTATTTTGGAAATACATTACTACAGTTTGTATCAAAATGTGGGGATGTTAGGGTTTTTTTGATTTGCAGTCTGTTATTCTAAATAAGCCATGGATGAAGCTAAAAATAATTATAAGTTTAAAGTGACACCATAAAAATCAGTGGGGGTTTTTTTTGCAAGCTAGTGTGTCTGACTCAAGCTTCCCAATCTAGATGCGTTAACCATTCCATTTTTCATTGTCTTCTGTTTTTCTTCTAAAAATCCATGTCTAAGAAATATAATTCCTTTGCGTTGGCTCATATCAAGTGCATAAAAAAGCTCTTATTTTGCTTTGACAGTTAATCAATGTGCAAAATATACCTTTGTGTGAACAAATGATAGAATCAGCAGAAGTAAAAATTAATGTCTACAAATATTCTTTTTTAGAAGAGGCACTGAATTATGTATCTTTACATTTTTCCAAGACTTAAGTCTAACCTCTTGTGATATTTTAAAAACTGAATTTAATAGTAATATATTAACAATTCATTCAAATAATTTAAAAACCAATTGTAATTTGGATGTTTATTGGGATTTTATGTATCTCAGCTTTGACAACCAGTTCTGCTTTGTGTTGTCTGTTTCACTGTCATTTTCTCATTATCGCTATGTATAAGGTTAGATGCTTCAGCAGAATAGTTAATTGTTACTAAAAGGCATTTCCATGGAAATCTACAAATAACAGGCACCTTTGTTGATTTTAATGTTTGTAAGTGTTTTTGTTATTTTGAATAAAAATCTGTAAATTTTTGAGCCAGACTTGAATGTGATCACATCTAATATTTTTAGCTAGATGAATTGTTTCCTCAGATTGCATGGTGTGGAGCGAATGTCAGGTCTTTATATACAGTGAAGAGAATGCTGCAGGCTCCATGCGTTTGTGGCATCTTTATTAGAACAAATTGATTGTAGTCCATCTACAGTTGTAAATGAAGGAATGTGGGGCTGCCTCCTCTGATGTGAACTGACATAACACCACTGAGGCTGATGGTGCTATACTGAGCATCTCTGCCTGAAACCATTCTCCTTCTGAATGTAATTAAAAGAGAACTTTGAACAGACTCTTGTCAGTGCGACTAAATGTGTCGTCCTGGAGGAGTGGTGGTGGAGTATGTTGTGGCTATACTACAGTGAGTTTAACTGTAAATTTTATATGCAATTTGACTATAAGTGTACAACTTTTTAAATGACCTTGGGTGATTCTTGTATAATATGAAGTTCTCTGATGTACACATATGTTGCACAAAAGTGAAACTCTGCTCATGATATTCGTGTGGTGCAGAAAACTTGAAAGGGAAGAGAATGGCTTGTGCCTGAGCTTTTTACAAAGACTTGAAGGAGAAGCAGGAATCTGAAACTTTTACCTAAGTCTTTGCAATATAAATTGGGCCTGTGACTCAACTTAATATTTTTAGGCTAAGTGCTTTTTTTTTGTTCTTGATTCAGTAAAGCACAGAAGCATGTACTTTGAAACCCATCCAAATCAGTGGGACTTCAGCAAGTGCTTTATTCAATTAGGATTTTTAGTGGCATTGGAGAAGCCCCATAGCAATATGTGCTAGTCGGGACATGAACTGTCTCCTCCTGCATACTGCGCATGTCATACTGGGGCCCTGCTTTCAGCGGGTTTCTGAGTGCTGCTGTGCTCTAAATAATGAATATAATCACTAGGGAAAGGGACTTTGCCAGGCATGGTGCAGAAGCCAGGATTCTGTATCATAACTGATATTCTTAAAAACAAGCTTTTTAAATGAAGCCAAATATAGGAGTATATGGTATAACAGAGTAAGATTTGGCCTATTCTCTCCTGAACAAGTTAGTGGGAGCTTCCTTAATGGACCATTAAGGAGACAATAGTTGAAGACATCCTGTCTGGGGTGTTTCCCAGAATAACATCACAAGTTGAAATATAAATATAACACACATTCATAACTTCTAATACAGATACAATACCTATACATAAACAATACATCATTCTTAGCAGATCATGACCTTTCTATTGGTACCCAACATGGTATATCTCATGTGGACTATGCAATTTTGAAATATTGATATGAAATAATATCATAAATGGTCCCCTAAATCCAGACAGCATTACATGAGGCACAAAGGGTATAAGAGATTTGCTCACCATTGCATAGTGTGTTACTGACTCCCACTCCACTGCTTTAACTGCTAGCCATCTAGTCCTACCACTAACAGGGGTTAGTTTGACCATCTCTGAACAAATGCTGACTTACTACGAAGGCCTACAGAGAATCTCTTAGGGTGCGTCTACACTTGTAAATTAAGTCGACTTAAGCTTGCTTAAGTCGACTTAAGGAAAAGTTAGGTCGACTTTATAAAACCTAGTTTTAAGTCGACTTTAGAAAGTCAACTTAAGCCAGTGTAGACGTGGAGTAGCCCTAAGTCGACTCCCAGTCAATTTAGGGCTCTCCAGGACTTCCCCACTGCCCTCCCTACCCAGGTACAATGGGGCAAAGGCTGAGCCCCCTGACACTTGGCAAGGGGTGCCCCCCCTGCCACCGTGGACCTGTCCCAGGTCCATCTGGCCCCTACAAGTCGATCTAGGCGTCCAGTGTGGATGCTTTAGGTCGACTTTGTAGGCTCCCCCCAAAGTCAACTTAGCATGTCTACACTTAAATTTTAAGTCGACTTAAAGTTGACTTTAAGTCAACTTAGCTAAGTCGACTTAAATTAACAAGTGTAGACATAGCCTTAGCTACTGGTTCACTCAAGTAAAAAGTCTGTAGCTCCAAACAACTCCCAGTCTGGTCTTGTCTTACTCTTCTCCCTGTAAGCTCTGTACATTAACTGTACAGAATATTTCCAAAATACTTTTTGCTTCTAATTTCATCTACAATTTAAAGTGACTGTGGGTGAATAGTTTCCTTGATGTCCTGTTTTCTTCACTTTCTGGGCTTAAAACTGTTGGAACTACAGATATCCCATGACCACCACCAGAGGGCAGCAAGTCTATAGCAAGACACACCAACCATTTTAAAAGCTCAATTGGCTCCATCTTCATGCCTCTCTTGTCCTCCTGAAGCTAAAGCCTTTTGAATCTACCCTATTGCAATAAGATACGAGGCAAACTTTGGTTTCTAAACACGGGTGGTCTTTTGGCACGGCTGGGGACAGATCTTGGGATGACGTGGGCTGATTCTGGTGGAAACCATTTAAAACGTGTAATGTTGGCTTCAATGTGAAGCCAGCCACAGCTGTGCAGTTTGCTGGTTACTGTTATATGGCACAAATACGATGTTTGGTTTGAGTGGTGTGTGTGTGTGTCTGCGTTTCTTTTCTTTTTTCCTGTAAACAAAGCTTGAAGGTCATTTCTGAGGGCTTTTGCAGGGCCTTGCCAATGCCTGGTGTAAGTTAACAGCCTCAAGTTTTCTAATGACTAACAACTTTATCATGTGAGCTTTCATGGGAGAAAATTTCCCTGTCAGATGCTTGAAGATGGGGAGCTTACAGAATGGGAGCAAAATAAATGCAGGAAAATGTAAGTCATAGGATCAAGAGTCGAACTGTTACAGCAAATCTGTTACAGTTCCTACAATTGTTTAGATTCAAACAGTAGAGAACAGCATATAGAGGGAAGTGAGGTCAAATCACCTGTTGAAATAAGAAAAAATCCTGATATCCTTATTTAACCATAAGGCAATGGTGTCAAATCTACAAATGAATTCCAATTCTGTAGTTTCTCTTTGAAACTTTGATTTATGCCATCATATGCCAGCAATGCCCCTCTGCCTTGTACACTGGACAAATAGGACAGTCTCTGCACAAAAAAATAAATGGACACAAATCTGACATCAGAAATAACATTAAAAAACCAATAGGGGAACACTTCAATCTCCCTACTCACTCCATTGATGATTTGTTAATAGCTGTACTTAGACAAGTGGATTACAAATCAATGCTTTGCCTTAGGGTTAAATAGAGGGTCTCAGGTTTTTTTCTTATTATAACAGGTGATTTGACCTCACCTCCCTCTATATGCTGTTCCCCAGTGTTTGAATCTAAACTACTTTAATTTGTTGTAACAGTCTGACCTGATCCTATGTCATATACTTCTCTGCATTTATTTTCCTCCTGTTCTGTAAGTTCTCTATCTTCAATCATCTGACAAAATGGGATTTTCCCCCATGAAAGTTCATACGATAAATAAATCTGTTAGTCTTTAAAAGTGCCACAAGACTCCTGGTTTGTTTTGCTGAACTAGACTAACACAGCTTCCTCTCTGGAACTTTTCTAATGTGTGTTTTGCTTCCCAGAGACCTGTCGGTTCTGACGCCAAAGCAGTAGTTCCGCCTTGTGTTCTGTTCACACCTGCTTGACCCCTCCTCCTTTCACTAACATGTTCCCCCCCCCCCACCCCCACATGCAGGTGCTGGGGCTAGGGAAGGCAAACAGTCCTTACAGCAGCTGCACACTGGCGAATAGCCCCATGTGCTTTTGTGGCTCCTTTCATGGAATGGTGAAAATGGCCTTTTTGTAACAGATCCAGGCCTGCTGTGTGCCAATGACGAAAAGTGGTATTTCACTGTAAGAGGTGGTTTTTGACGTGCATTAGGGCTGTGAGGTTTTATGTCCTTCTATCAAATATCTCATCTGACTAAGGTACTTACATGGCCCCCTTTATTGTAGGAGCTGACTGTTCCAAAAATCTGTCAGCTGAAATTTAGCTAGCTGATCATGAATCAATCAACTTAGCTTAGGTGCGACCCTGTCATCAGCATCTGTCAACTGGGACTAGCTTGACTAGGGAAAGGAACCAGTCAGGGACTCTTTTTCTGATTAACGAAGTAACACCGGTTTATTAGTAGCGGAGGAACAAACACAGGTAAGTAAAATGACTAACAAGAACCCCTGTCTAACTGTGTATCCCACCCACCAACCACGGCAGGCCTCTTCTTCACAATCTTTCTTCGCCCAGCAGGGCGTTGGTATCCCGATCATCGGGGGTGGTCAGTCTTTGTTCCGGGTCTCAGGCAAAACAGTTCACTCGTCTGCTTCTAGGTCCAGGTCCGCCGTCCTCCTGACTTGGGCCGTCTGCTTCTCGTCCTGGTCTGAGAATCTTGGTCTGCCGACCATGCAAAGCAACATTACAGGGCTGCCTCTCTGACGGACAGCCCCGCTTCCCTCACACACACGTTCTTTTATCGAGTATGCTGACCAATCACAGCCCAAGGTTTTCCCCCCACAGAGCTTGGGGCTGCACACGGCACTCAAACCTCTGCGCACGGTCCCTGTCTCTGGGCTGGTTGTCTGCCTTTGGCAGTGAGCCAACCGGGGCAGGCTGCACAATACATTGGCACCCTGCCAGCTCTAGGGCCTGTCCATTCTTTGTGATACCCAAACATATCTTTTTAACTTTTTCTTTTCCCTGACACTGAGCACCTCACAGTCCATAGTATCTTTATCCTACCACACCCATGTGAGAGGGGTAGTACTCATCCCCATTTTGTAGATAGCTCCTAAGTGACTCAGTAAGGTCACTCAGTAAGTGTCTATGGCTATGTCAACACTTGTTAATTTAAGTCGACTTTAACTGTCGACTTAGTGAGTCTACACTTAAAATTAAAGTCAACTTAAAGGGAAACTTAGAAAGTCGACCTAGAGCGTCCACACTGGACGCCTAGGTTGACTTCTAGGGGTTTAGGGGGACCTAGGGGAGGTCCACAGGGGCAGAGGGGGCACCCGTTGCCCAATGCCAGGGGGCTCAGCCTTTGCCCCATTGTACATAGGTACAATGGGGCAAAGGTGGTCAGAGACCCTGGCAGGACATAGGGGCAGGGTGGGCAGGGCTCTGCCCTGCCCCGTGGGGGGGGGGCATGCCAGGCCCCCCCTTGGCCCCCCCCCCTGGCAGGGAGGGCATTGGTGTAGTCCTGGGGTAGCCTTAAGTCGACTTAGGGCTACCCCATGTCTACACTGGGTTAAGTCGACTCTAGGGAGTCGACTTAAGCCTTAGTTCGAATTCAAAGGAGGTGTTATAAAGTCTACTTAATTTTAATTAAGTCAACTTTATTTTCCTTAAGTCGACTTAAGCAAGCTGCTTAAGTCAATTTAAGAAAACTGTAGTGTAGATGCAGGGTAAATTAAGTCGATTTAAGCAAGCTTAAGTCGACTTAATTTACAAGTGTAGACGCAGCCTATCAGAGCAAGGAAAAGACCCAATGTCTGGGGCCAGTGCTCCAAATACTAGATCATGTTTCGTCTCAGATCTCGTGCTCTTCTGTGGCTTGCTGGCATGTCTCTCCTGTTGCACCGGAAGTCAAGCTGCTTTGCACACTCTGGTTACCCAAGGAGTTAACCAAGTCTAGGCAGTGAGTTGTTTATCTTCCACTACATACCACATGTTTATCTGTTTTGGCTGGTGTGAATAAGTGCCCAGTTTGTGTGCATTGCTGAAGGTGTCATGGCTCAGTGCTATTTATGGTGTGAAATTAAAATAAGATATAAATAAACCGAGGCTTTGAAATGAGAGCAACTGGAGTCCTTTATAGCCTGAACCAGATACAGGGTCAAGCAGCTGTAGTGGAAGTTTCCTAAAACTGAGATGTGCTTGTGTCAAATGCAGCCTGGATTAAGTGGCAGCTGCCAGGGCTATCGTGGAGTTAGACTAGTGCAGAAATAGTGTGATCGGCCAGGTCCTGGCATCTAGTCTGACCTCCTGCACAATGCAGGCCACAGAATCTCTCTCACCCACTGCTATAAGAAACCTATGACTGAGTTATTAAAGTCCTCAACTCATGATTTAAACACTTTAAAGCACAGAGAATCTACCGGCAAGTGAGCCATGCCCCATGCTACAGAGGGAGGCAGAAAACCTCCACAGCTCTTGCCAATCTGGCCTTGGGGAAAATTCCATCCTGATCCCAATAGGGCGATCAGTTAAACTCTGAGCTTGTGGGCAAGACTCCTCAGTCAGACAACCAAGAAAGAATTTTCTGTAATAACTCAGAACCCACCCCATCAATTGTCCCATCCGCACATCTACTACAAGAAGGCAAAGATCAGTCAATTGTCAAACTAGGGTGTCCCATTCAGGTCTGGCCCAACCATCTTCTAGGTGAACTAAGCGGTTGCCTAGGGCGCCAGGCTTTAAGGGGTGCCAGATTAAATGGAAGTGAATTTTTTTCTCTATTTAAAATATATATATGTTATCTCTTTTATAATGGGGGGGGGGGGGGGCCCACCAAAGTCATAGTTCACCTAGGGTGCCAAAAACGCTTGGGCCATTATACCATCCCTTCCATGAATTTATGAAGCTCAGTTGTCTCCATTGCTCCCTTTGAAAGGCTATTCCAAACTTCACTCCCCTGATGGATAGAAACCAGCCTCTAATTTCAAGGCTAAACTTCTTGATGGCCAGTTTATATGCATATGTGTCCACATTGCCACTGGACTTAAATAATTCTTCCCCCTTCCTGGTATTTATCCCTTTGACATATTTATAAAGAGCAATCATATCTCCCCTCAACCTTCTTTTGGTTAGGCTAAATAAGCATGTTTCAGTTCTCCCCAAGAACTCCTGTCAAACATGACTTTTGCAGTGTACCTGGAAGGCTGAGAAATTTGGGCTATGTTGAACCCAAAATGATAACCAAGAATCATTGACTGTGATTTTCTTTTAAAACCAGAGCAAAACATGATTTGTGTGATTCTGGTGGGTGGGTAAGTGAATGAAATGGCAAGCGTACCAAGCGGTTTCAGAGAATGTGCTAGTGTTGCCAAGTATCCTAACAGACCGTGGTTAAAGTATAATTTGACGGGCCCCGGAACCCTCCTAATCTCCGGGCCCCCTTCATGCATGTGTGGGCCCCAGCCCAGGTAGGCATTTGCAACCACTTCTCAGTACCACATGCATCGGTTATCGCTCCATAAAAATATTTATAATTTTATGTGGCGTTTATGTCTATAGCAATTATTGTCACAAACTAGCAAACATTGCATAACACAATAAGTATTGTGATTAACAATGGTGGGGTGTAGGACTTGCCAGCAGCTAGGGCAAGGTGGAACATGCGTTCCACTGGATTTTTCTATTTTTAGGGGTCCTGGAACTCTGGTCCCTCAAATTTGTGGACCCCGGAACTGCGTTCCAGTGCGTTCCCCCTTACTTTAACCCCTGGGAATACGAGTGCTCAGCAACTATGCTCTGATCACACAAAGACTCCAAGCCGTGGACTCATTGAGCTTGTTGTGTCCTCCACTGGAAAGAATTCAAGGTTTAAAAAAGAAACTGAAGACCTATAAGGTGGATTCTGGAGTGCCATCTTCCATATTCAGATCTGTCCACTGTTACCAGTGCACAAGCGCAGTTCAATGGCCTTACACAAGGCTGGAGAAATAAAGGTTGTTTTGGGTATGAAATAATACTGAGCCAGCTGACTTTTTAAACCATTTCCAGGGTTTAGCAATTTGTCCATGACCAGCCGGTGATTTTTAAAGCAATGACATGATGAATAAGTCCTTTTCCTGGGAGGCTTAGCCTACCCAGCACTTGAAAGCAGGTTTGGCCTTTATCATAGATTAATGTAAAGCAGCCATAGGCATGGGGTTGTAGTGTGGACAGAGCAGAAATGACTCACCCTGCAGCGTGTAGCCATAGGCTGCCTTCTGAGAGATATGAGTGCAAGATGGCACCTTGGACCAGTTGTATCTGAGGCTAGAACTCTTATGGAAGTGTCTGGGATCTATAAAAAGGGTGGAACCTACACCATTTACAGGAAGTTTCTGAGACAATGGACCATGAGGGTAGAGTCTTTTCTGGAAAAGCAGTTAGGGAGAGTTTTATAATTACATTAATAGCTTGCACTTGCCTACTGACTTTCACTTGAGGCTCTCAAAGCATGTTGCAAACTTTTAAAAGATCAAACCTCATAATGGCAGTGGGAGGCAGAGAATTATCATTTACCCTGTGTTACAGATATGATAAATTACCGTATTTTTCAGACTATAAGACACACTTTTTTTCCCCAAAAAGTGGGGGGGGAATGAGGGTGCGTCTGATAGTGCAAATACGGTACAGCAAGCAGTGTTCCCTTTGTAAGTAACAAGCTTAATTGTAGCCTCCACAGAACATAAGGAAGACACTTAACAAGCATTGATAGTCTCCACAGAAAACCAAAGAGAAGCCCTAATCTCCTCAGGACAGAGTCGTTAGTCTTTAAAAGTGCCACAGGACTCTAATGTCTTAAGACAAAAGGATATCTGGCACAGAAGTTCATCAGGAATGTGAAATCAACATAACCTGTTTACCTCTAACTTTTAAACTCTTGCTTTCTTTACGCATGCTTAATGAACTTATAAATATTACTTTTACCACCCCTGAAGGGCAACAGAGTCCTGTGGCACGTTTAAAGACTAACAGATTTATTTATCGCATGAGCTTTCGTGGGAGAAGATCCCACTTCGTCAGACGCTTTGAAGATAGGAAAGTTACAGAGTGGGAGGAAATTAAATGCAGGGGAGTGTATGACATAGCATCAGGTCAGGCTGTAACAGCAAATCAAAATAGGTGTTAGGATTCAAACACTGGGGAACAGCACATAGAGGAGGGGGAGGTCAAATCACTAGTTGTAATGCGAGAAAAATCCTGAAAAAAAAACCTGAAAAAACCCTGAAAAAAAACCCTGAAAAAAAATCCTGAAAAAAAAACCCTGAAGGGGTCATTGCTCATTATAATGGTCATAGGATGTATGTAGTAGGGGGGAAACATGTTGAGGGGATATATGTAGTAGGCGGATTCGGAAGACTGTAAACTCTCTTGTTCTGACCCAATTGGAACAAAGAGGAGGGATCTTGCGGCCAGGTATAGGGTTTAAATAATGGTAAAATTCAATTCAAAGGTGTGCCTATTTACTATGGACACCCTCTTTTTGCAAATTAATAAAGGTAGTGCTGCTTGAATTCTTGTTGGTTAATTGTTTAAGTTGTCTACCACACCTTTAAGCTGCGGGCACGCGGCCGCAGAGCGGCCGTCGCACCCCCCCCCCCCCCGCGCAGCAGTCAGGGACCCCCGCGCAGCCCGGCAGCCCTCGCTGCTCCCTCCAACCCCCGGGGCCACGGCTTTGCCGCGGCACACCCAGCGTGCGCCCGGCCTCTGGGCTGGCCCTCCTCGCCCCCAGGGTGGGACAGGCAGGCTCAGGCTCGGGTCCGGAGCGCAAGCCTGCCTGCCTGCCCCACGCGGCCGGGCCAGAGGGGTGGCTGCGGCAGCGGGGGGCTCCCGGACTCCCACCCGCCGACCGCCTCCTTCCCAGCCTGGAGCTGGGGCTGGGGCCGGGGTAATCCACGGCCCCGG
>ML685763.1:16679476-16742370 GCA_007922175.1 Pelusios castaneus
CTGGGGTAGCCTTAAGTCGACTTAGGGCTACCCCATGTCTACACTGGGTTAAGTCGACTCTAGGGAGTCGACTTAAGCCTTAGTTTGAATTCAAAGGAGGTGTTATAAAGTCTACTTAATTTTAATTAAGTCGACTTTATTTTCCTTAAGTCGACTTAAGCAAGCTGCTTAAGTCAATTTAAGAAAACTGTAGTGTAGATGCAGGGTAAATTAAGTCGATTTAAGCAAGCTTAAGTCGACTTAATTTACAAGTGTAGACGCAGCCTATCAGAGCAAGGAAAAGACCCAATGTCTGGGGCCAGTGCTCCAAATACTAGATCATGTTTCGTCTCAGATCTCGTGCTCTTCTGTGGCTTGCTGGCATGTCTCTCCTGTTGCACCGGAAGTCAAGCTGCTTTGCACACTCTGGTTACCCAAGGAGTTAACCAAGTCTAGGCAGTGAGTTGTTTATCTTCCACTACATACCACATGTTTATCTGTTTTGGCTGGTGTGAATAAGTGCCCAGTTTGTGTGCATTGCTGAAGGTGTCATGGCTCAGTGCTATTTATGGTGTGAAATTAAAATAAGATATAAATAAACCGAGGCTTTGAAATGAGAGCAACTGGAGTCCTTTATAGCCTGAGCCAGATACAGGGTCAAGCAGCTGTAGTGGAAGTTTCCTAAAACTGAGACGTGCTTGTGTCAAATGCAGCCTGGATTAAGTGGCAGCTGCCAGGGCTATCGTGGAGTTAGACTAGTGCAGAAATAGTGTGATCGGCCAGGTCCTGGCATCTAGTCTGACCTCCTGCACAATGCAGGCCACAGAATCTCTCTCACCCACTGCTATAAGAAACCTATGACTGAGTTATTAAAGTCCTCAACTCATGATTTAAACACTTTAAAGGACAGAGAATCTACCGGCAAGTGAGCCATGCCCCATGCCACAGAGGGAGGCAGAAAACCTCCACAGCTCTTGCCAATCTGGCCTTGGGGAAAATTCCATCCTGATCCCAATAGGGCGATCAGTTAAACTCTGAGCTTGTGGGCAAGACTCCTCAGTCAGACAACCAAGAAAGAATTTTCTGTAATAACTCAGAACCCACCCCATCAATTGTCCCATCCGCACATCTACTACAAGAAGGCAAAGATCAGTCAATTGTCAAACTAGGGTGTCCCATTCAGGTCTGGCCCAACCATCTTCTAGGTGAACTAGGCTGTTGCCGAGGGCGCCAGGCTTTAAGGGGCGCCAGAAAAGAAAGTGAAGATCTGAAGACTCTAGTGAAAATATATACCCATGTTAACACTTACACCGGGGGGGGGGGGCACCAAAGTCATAGTTCACCTAGGGTGCCAAAAACGCTTGGGCCATTATACCATCCTTTCCATGAATTTATGAAGCTCAGTTGTCTCCATTGCTCCCTTTGAAAGGCTATTCCAAACTTCACTCCCCTGATGGATAGAAACCAGCCTCTAATTTCAAGGCTAAACTTCTTGATGGCCAGTTTATATGCATATGTGTCCACATTGCCACTGGACTTAAATAATTCTTCTCCCTTCCTGGTATTTATCCCTTTGACATATTTATAAAGAGCAATCATATCTCCCCTCAACCTTCTTTTGGTTAGGCTAAATAAGCATGTTTCAGTTCTCCCCAAGAACTCCTGTCAAACATGACTTTTGCAGTGTACCTGGAAGGCTGACAAATTTGGGCTATGTTGAACCCAAAATGATAACCAAGAATCATTGACTGTGATTTTCTTTTAAAACCAGAGCAAAACATGATTTGTGTGATTCTGGTGGGTGGATAAGTGAATGAAATGGCAAGCGTACCAAGCGGTTTCAGAGAATGTGCTAGTGTTGCCAAGTATCCTAACAGACCGTGGTTAAAGTATAATTTGACGGGCCCCGGAACCCTCCTAATCTCCGGGCCCCCTTCATGCATGTGTGGGCCCCAGCCCAGGTAGGCATTTGCAACCACTTCTCAGTACCACATGCATCGGTTATCGCTCCATATAAATATTTATAATTTTATATGGCGTTTATGTCTATAGCAATTATTGTCACAAACTAGCAAACACCGCATAACACAATAAGTATTGTGATTAACAATGGTGGGGTGTAGGACTTGCCAGCAGCTAGGGCAAGGCGGAACATGCGTTCCACTGGATTTTTCTATTTTTAGGGGTCCTGGAACTCTGGTCCCTCAAATTTGTGGACCCCGGAACTGCGTTCCAGTGCGTTCCCCCTTACTTTAACCCCTGGGAATACGAGTGCTCAGCAACTATGCTCTGATCACACAAAGACCCCAAGCCGTGGACTCATTGAGCTTGTTGTGTCCTCCACTGGAAAGAATTCAAGGTTTAAAAAAGAAACTGAAGACCTATAAGGTGGATTCTGGAGTGCCATCTTCCATATTCAGATCTGTCCACTGTTACCAGTGCACAAGCGCAGTTCAATGGCCTTACACAAGGCTGGAGAAATAAAGGTTGTTTTGGGTATGAAATAATACTGAGCCAGCTGACTTTTTAAACCATTTCCAGGGTTTAGCAATTTGTCCATGACCAGCCGGTGATTTTTAAAGCAATGACATGATGAATAAGTCCTTTTCCTGGGAGGCTTAGCCTACCCAGCACTTGAAAGCAGGTTTGGCCTTTATCATAGATTAATGTAAAGCAGCCATAGGCATGGGGTTGTAGTATGGACAGAGCAGAAATGACTCACCCTGCAGCGTGTAGCCATAGGCTGCCTTCTGAGAGATATGAGTGCAAGATGGCTCCTTGGACCAGTTGTATCTGAGGCTAGAACTCTTATGGAAGTGTCTGGGATCTATAAAAAGGGTGAAACCTACACCATTTACAGGAAGTTTCTGAGACAATGGACCATGAGGGTAGAGTCTTTTCTGGAAAAGCAGTTAGGGAGAGTTTTATAATTACATTAATAGCTTGCACTTGCCTACTGACTTTCACTTGAGGCTCTCAAAGCATGTTGCAAACTTTTAAAAGATCAAACCTCATAATGGCAGTGGGAGGCAGAGAATTATCATTTACCCTGTGTTACAGATATGATAAATTAAATGGTTTCCTCATGGTCACATGGTGAGTCTGTTGCAGAGCCCAAATATACTGACTCCCATTTTGCTACATCTACACTTACTAAAATTAGTTCCAATTAGTTAATTCGAACTAACTAATTTGAACTAATTTTAGTTAGTTTGAATTAACTTAATTTGAACTAGAAAAAATTAGTTCAAACTAATCAAGAGCCATTCATGGCACTCGCTTAGTTCGAATTAGCGATCCCCATTGAATTCAATGGGCTGGTTAGTTCGAACTAAGCAATTAGTTCGAACTAACATGGCCACATTGGTTAATTCGAACTAGTTAGTTCAAATAGCATATTCGAATTTATTAGTCTGAATTAAAGAAGCCCTTAATTCGAACTAGTGAAAGCCTAGTGTAGCCATGGCTTTAGTTAGTTCGAATTAAGCCTCCTTAATTCAAACTAACTTGCCAGTGTGGACATAGCTTGTGTCTTAACCGCATAGCCAGTCATTCTTTTGTAGTGGCTTTAGTTTATTGTTGAGCAGATGAGCGCATGAGCTCAGTCAGAGAAAGCTAGTTATGCACTAATTGGTCTTTATCTCCACTAAAAGAAACATGGAGGGAGAGACCAATGGCTGAGTTCAACAGCCTTCCCTGACTGACCTCAGGAACGGGCCATCAGCCGCCAAATAGCAGTAAAGGGGCCATATATAGCTCAAATGTGCACTTAACGCCTGCTCTTCCACCCTTAAAGGACTGGCTTCTGGTAATGGGCAATTCACTGGCACTGGGGCCATTCTCCCCCAATTGTGAACCCTGCACAAGCTAGTGACATGCACCTAGAGCACATCTATGGCTATGTCTACACTTGGTAATTTAAGTCGACTTTAACTAAGTCGACTTAACTAAGTCGACTTAAAGTCGACTTAGTTATGATGACTTAGTGTGTCTACACTTAAAATTAAAGTTGATTTAAAGGGGAACTTAGAGAGTCGACCTTGAGCATCCACACTGGACGCCTAGGTCAATTTCTAGGGGCTTAGGGGGACCTAGGGGAGGTCCACAGAGGCAGGGGGGCACCCCTTGCCCACTGCCAGGGGGCTCAGCCTTTGCCCCATTGTACCTAGGTACAATGGGGCAAAGGGGGTCAGGGACCCTGGCAGGGCATAGGGGCAGGGTGGGGGGGAGGGCAGTGGTGTAGGACTTAGGGCTACCCCATGTCTACACTGGCTTAAGTCGACTCTAGGGAGTCAACTTAAGCCTTAGGTCTAATGGGAAGGTGGTGTTATAAAGTCGACTTAATTTTAATTAAGTCCACTTTATTTTCCTTAAGTCGACTTAAGCAAGCTGCTTAAGTCGACTTAAGGAAACTGCAGTGTAGATGCAGGGTAAATTAAGTCAACTTAAGCTTGACTCACGCCTGACACAGAGGACCTTCCCTGACTTGCAAGTAACTTGGCACAATAGGTCTTCTTCAATGTGCATCAATATGAATGCCAATATTTGTGAACTTTGCAGTATGTTTTCACATTTCCTCCTCCCTCTTTGTGTGTATTTAGTGTGGGCAGAGCAAATAGAATCCCAAGTGTTAACCACTGAGAAAACATGATTCTAGTAGCTGTTTAGAAGCATATCTATTCACTGAAAGATTTGAATCAATAATGCAAATAGGAAACATTTGCTGGGAAGGGACTCATTAATTCGTGTTTTTGTTGATGTCAACATGTGAAAATATGCCTTTTCCTTTCCGTCTACCTACCTTCCTTCACCACCGCACCGGGCAGCAAGCCCATCCCGTCTTCTGCACCACCCTGGGTATGCTGCTATTTAACTCAAGCAAAGTTGATTATATCTGTAACTGCAGTCCAGATCTACCCTTTCTTAATCTCCAATCAGCAAATAACTGGTGCCAAGCCCAGTGGGCCCCTGCCTTCCAACCAGACGTGGCCTGAGGCTATCTGGGGCCCTAGGCAAAGGCCCATTGTGGGGCCCCCTACAAGGCCTAAGCCCCGAGCCGGTCCCTGGCCCCTGCGCCAGACTCCACACCCTGAACCAGCCCCCACACCTCGCACCGGACCCCGGGCCACCACACCAGTTTCTGGGACCCCGACCAGGGCCGCGCTGGCTCGCCACCCAGAGACCTGAGCTGGCCCCTAAGCCACCCCGCGTCTACTCCTGAACCCCGAGCCAGCCCCTGCGCCAGCCCTCAGACCTCTGAACAGGACCATGCCGGCCCCCAAACCCCCAAGCCGGGCCCCGCACCAGCCCCCGAGCTCCTGAGCTGGCCCCTGGGCCCTCGAAGAGGGCCGCACTGGCTCTCAGGCCCCCGCACCGCCTCGGGCCCAGAGATCGCCCCCACGCTGGCTCCCGGGCTCCCGAGCCAGCCCTCAGGCCCCCGAACAGGGCTATGCCGGCTCCCAGGCCCCGATCCAGTCCCCAGCCCCCAAACCAGCTCCCCCCACAGCACTTACCTTGCTGTGGAGGCGGGGACAGGGCGGAGCGGGGAATTGTGGCCAGCAGGAGGGAGCCTGGAGCAATGTTCCCTCTAAGGTTTGGCGGCAAGTGTGCAAAATTTTCAAGCCGTGTGCAAAACATTTTCTGAATAAAATTTTTGTGTAAACTCACACAATAGAAATTATAGGCATTAATTGAAGTTAAAGTGATTGTAAATAGAATTAATTAATTGGGTTTAATTAATTGAATTTGAATGAATTTTGAATTGAAATTTAATTTTTAGAAAGGTTTTTATTTAAAATTAATTTTTTAAAAGTTTTTATTTAAAAAAGAGACGGAAGGAAAGAAAGAAGGAAGGAAGAGAAAGAAAGGAAGGAAGCAAAGAAAGAAGGAGAAGAGGAAAGAAGGAAGAGAAAGAAGGAGGAAGGAAGAGAAAGAAAGAAAGAAAAAAGGAAGAGAAAGAAGAAAGGAAGGAAGGAAGAGGAAGGAAAGAAGATGAAGGAAAGAAAAAGGAAGACAAAGAAGGAAAGAAAAAGGAAGGCAAAGAAGAGAAGGAAGGAAGAGAAAAAGAAAAAGGAAGGCAAAGAAGAGAAGGAAGGAAGAGAGAAAGAAAAAGGAAGGCAAAGAAGAGAAGGAAGGAAGAGAGAGAGAAAAAGGAAGGAAGGAAGAGAAGGAAGGAAGAGAGAAAGAAAGAAAAAAGGAAGGAAGGAAGAGAAGGAAGGAAGAGAAAGAAGGAAAGAAAAAGGAAGACAAAGAAAGAAAGAGAAGCCGAGGCCGCTGGCTGGGGGGACCCGACTGGGGTCCCAGAGGCCGCCGGCAGGGCTGAGCAGACCCCGGCTCCGGAGGCCGATCCCGGCCCTGGGCCGGGAAGTCGAGGCAGCTGGCAGGTAGGAGCCCAGGAGCCTGCCCCGGCCTCGTGGGGCAGGCAGGCAGGCAGGTCCGCGCACCTGCCCCGGCCCTGGGCCTGCCTACTCTGCCCTGGGGGCAGGGAGGGCCAGCCCAGAGGCTGGGCACCGGCTGGGTCTGCCGCGGCAAAGCCGCAGCCCCGGGGGCCTGGAGGGAGCGGTGGGGGCTGCCAGGCTGCGCGGGGAACATCTGCGCAGCTTAGAGGGAATATAGAGCCGCAGCAGGCAGCTCTTGTGGCCCCAGCCCTCAGGCCACACTGGGGGGCGGGCCAGCAGGAGGAGCCTGAGTGGTGCTGCTGCCACTCAGGATTGGCACGCCAGGGGTTGCGTGCTGGGGTTGCTGACCCGTTAGGGAAGCAAGTGACCAACCCTGACGGGGCCCCTTATTGCTCGGGGCTCTAGGCGGCCACCTGCCTCGCCTACCCCAAAAGCCGCCTCTGCTTCCAACAAAGCCCTTACAATTCCCAGGAAATTCCCACAGAGGCCTAGGCTGTCCAGATCCTCAAAGTCAAACTCTCTGCTGGTGTAACGCTGCTGACGTAATATAGTTACGGTGGGGGCGGGGATTTGACCCTGAAAATGAACAACCCTTATTTGAGCTGGGCTGGGGTTGAGTGAATAGAGAAGTTGCACAAGAAATGTTCTTTGCTAAGAACAGCCCTGGGGTTGCCCCACACTTGGGTGCTGGCGGCCTCAACTGTCAATTGTCAAGTAACCAACGGATAGACGATTTCACCACCTCTGCTCCATCTGCTCCTATTTAAAGAGGCAGCTTGTGAACAGGAGCAGGAACTTGCAAGATTGGGCCAGAAGGTGAGTTTGTGCCGTTAATCGGGGGAGGTTCTTCAGAGCCTTGGGGCAGGGTTTTGGGCATGGTGCCTTCTTCTGCCAAGCTCCCTTGGGCCCAGGGTAGCTGTGCTTTAACCTTCAGTGGCTTTACAAACTGGTGGAGTTAATCCAGTTTCACGCACAGTGGGAACTGAATCCAATGGGAACTGAGCTCCGCCCCATTCATAGACTCATAGACTTTAAGGTCAGAAGGGACCAGTACGATCATCTAGTCTGACCTCCTGCAAAATGCAGACCTCAAGACCTCATCCACCCACTCCAGCAATAGGCCACCAACCTCTGACTGAGTTATCTACCTCCTTAAATCATGATTTAAGGACTTTAAGATACAGAGAATTCACCGGTAGGTGAGCCATGCCCTGTGCTACAGAGGAAGGTGAAAAACCCCCAGAGCCCAGGCCAATCAGCCCTGGGGGAAAATTCCTTCCCGACCCCAAATATGGCGATCAGTTAAACCCTGAGCACATGGGCAAGTCTCAACAGCCAGTTATCCAAGAAACAATTCTCTGTAATAACTCAGAACACACCCCATGTACTCTCCCCTCTTAGACCACTTGTAAATCCACCACACGTAGCCAAATATCAGTCAATTTCCAAAATACGCTAATCATACCATCCCCTCCATAAATTTATCAAGCTCAGATTTGAAAGCAGTTATGGTTTTTGCCCCCACAACTCCCCTTGGAAGGTTATTCCAGAACTTGACTCCTCTAATGGTTAGAAACCTGCGTCTAATTTCAAGCCTAAATTTCTTGATGGTCAGTTTATAACCATTTGTTCTGGTTCAGCAACGGATCAGCTTGTGTTAAAGTTCTGAACAGCATCTAAAAGATTTAGGAGTCAAAGTTCTAGTTTCAAAAATGACGTAGGTGCCTGTCCACATTTTTAGGCATCTAAATACCTTTGGCCATCTGGCCGGTAGGAGCCTTGTCGCATGGAAAGTCAATGGGAGTTAGACTTCTACATTACCCTTAAACTAAATCAATATAAACCTGGTTTTAACGCCATTAAGGACTGATCTGAACCCAGTTTTGCACCAGTATAATGGTATTGATTACTAACAAACTGTTTTGCTTTAAAAGCTTTTATATGGTTAGAGATGCATCCAACCCAGGGGAGTCTGGTGTAAACTAAATCAGCCTCTAAGGAAAAGTGAGTGCAAAACTGGTGCATAGCCCAGCCCCAGCCCGAGCCAGACCAGACGTATGTCAGTTTAGCTTAAGTGGCTTCCCTTACCAAATTGAGATTCCATCCGATTGAGATTGTCCACACTGCAACTCTCCTGGCTTTCACTGAACCGGTTTAAAATTGTGCCCTGAGTGAAACGGCTACAGCTTGGAGAAGAGAGACGAAGCTTTTCTTGTGGGGACTTTAATTTTGCTTTGAGGATGGGTTGGGGGCATCAGTTCTCTAAGGAACAAATTCTAAGAGTCCAAACCCAGTGGGAAACGCCTTCCCCCACAAGCATGCGTGCGTCTGCATGTGGCAATTTCAGCCTGAAATTGTATCCATCGGTGGACATGGTCCCACTGGCAGCTTGGAGGCAGTCTTGCTCTGCTGGGCCTAAGATGAAGGTACCATTCCAGCCCTGTCCTGTGCCCCCATTACTAGCCTGCCTCCATGTCCAACCGTCCCACTCTCCTGCTTCACAGCCTTTCCCCTGTGTCCTACCATCACAGTGCCCCACCTCTCAGTATCCCTTCCAACCCTCCACATTCTCCTGCCCCCCAATTCTCACTCCCTGCCCTCTTGGGCCTGCCTGACCTCCCCCAGCCCTCTTCCCTTGTGCCTGTGACCCACTCCACTGCCTTGTGTGCACACCCTGGTCCTAGCCACAGGTTCCAGATGACTCCTGTCCAGGGGTCTGACATGTTGGCCAAATCTTTCCCCTGCAGGTGACTCAACACCCGTCATGATGAAGGCTGCCATGTTCCTGCTGCTCTCCTGGTGCCTGCATACTATGTGGGTGCTCAGTGCCTCATTGACAGCATGGTTGATCTGAAGGTGCAGGCGGCGATTAGTTCCATAGGTAACTGTCTTGGGAAAGGCAAAGATCCCACAGTGCCTGCTCTGAGCCCCAGATCGGGTGAGGGAGCTGGCTTTGCAAATGACCACTGACATTGCCTTTGTCACATCTCACCAGTGCAATCGTGAGCCTGGGCAGGATGGTGCAGTGCATCAACCTTTGGGAGGCATGTCTGGGTTCAAGTCCCTGTGTCATCTGGGGTAAGTCACTGAGCCTCTTTGGCTCAGATCTCCAGCGGTGCCTTTCCTAGACACCTGCAAGCCATGTAACTCTGCTCAGCTGCTGCCAAACCCTGCAGGCTCCTGGCACCCAAATGTTTGCAGTGAGAACTCATGGGGGATGGTGGAGGGCTCAGACGCTGGGGAGGAGAGGTGGCAGGAGATGTGTAAGGGGGAGGGATGTGGAACCAGGCCACACCCAAGAATGCAATGATCTGTACCCTGCACTGGCTCCCTGTTGCTCTCTAGTGGCCGGGCCAGATAAGCTGGAGTTTTGACTTCAACAGCAGTGGGGACTCCATGGGATCCTGGTTCAATCCCTGCCACTGGCAACCATCTCACTGGCCGTCCCAGCTCTACTCCCAGCCAGCTCTATTCAGTGTGTAAATGGGGCAAGAGGGATTCACCAGCAGCTGCTGTTCCTCAACTTTGCTTTAGGCCTGAGCACAGCACAGAGCCAGCAGCTGTGCTCTGGGCCCCATTGTGCCAGGCACTGCCCAGGTCATAGAGAGAGCCGGTTCCTGCCTCAAAGAGCTGCCGCTTTGATCTGCCAAGAGAAGGATCATCATCCTCATTGCACAGAGGTGAAAAAAGCACAGAGAGACTAATTTCAGAGGGGTGGTCATGTTAGCCTAGTTCAGCAAAACAAACAAGGAGTCTGGTAGCACTTTTAAAGACCAGCAAATGTATTTATCGCATGAGCTTTCGTGGGTGTAATCCCGCTTTGTCAGGTGCATGAAATGGAAACTGTAGCATGCAACATTTATTCAGCTGACATGCTACAGCTTCCATTTAATGCATCTGGCGAAATGAAATTCTACTCATGAAAGCTCATGTAATAAATATATTTGTTAGTCTTTAAAAGTGCCACCAGACTCCTTGTTTGTTTTGCAGAGAGAATTGTCCCAAGTCACATGGGGAGTCTATGGCAGAGGTCCTGGGTAATGCTCTTCTTGAGAACTGTGGGCAACAAGCATCTAATCCATGATCTCTGGAGTTCAAACCAGGAGCCTCTGCTGCCGTACCTTGAACACCCAGCTCTAGCCACTGTGGCTGTAACTAGCCCAGCCACCACTCAGGGGATCCAGGGGGATTGGGTTACACAGGGCTAGGTAATAGGGCAGCCTCTCTTCACCTGAGCCTGGGTAGGACAGGGACAGCTTTTCTGCTCCCACAGCCTTGCTATTGGCTATCTCTTGTGATTTGCCCCTTTGCCATCTGGACTGGTTTGCAGCTGTCAGCCCAAACCCTCATTCCTGGGGTTCTGTTTGTACTTGCCCCGCTGTGTGGATCCCCACTCGTGAGTTAGCCCCTGCCCAACTTCCTGTAAGCAAGCAGCTGTTAGCTTAATGCGTGTGCACTTCTGGCCAGCCACTCATGGGCTTACGAAATAGAATGATCCAAAACACACCCCATGGGTGTCACTGGTGCTGGGATCCCCAGGCCAGAGCCCCGAGCTGGCCAGGACCCAGGGTCGGCGCTCAGAGCTGGCAGCAGCAGGAGCTGGCCCCGGCCTGAGGCTGGGGACCCGGAACTGGTCTGCCAGCTGCCAGCACCAGGATCTGGCTCTGGCCAGGGGGCGGGATCGGTGCAGCAGAGGACAGGGCCAGTGTGGCAGGGAGGGACCTTGGCCCTGAACATTTTCTCAGGGCTGTGACACCCCTGGCACACCCGGTCCCAGATGCAACCCTAGAAACTTCCATCTTACAGAGTTCAGTGCTGCCCGCCAAACTGCAAGCTCATTGGTTGGTCCAGCGATTTATTAGAGAAATTGATATGCACCAGCTCTGGCACCTTAAATGAGATTCTGTGCACACCCAAACCACAGGAGCTGAATCAATGAGCATTGCCTTATCCGACGCTTGCTCCTGGAAGAGCTGGGTTATTTTACACATGCCTTAGGGTGCAGGAACTACCTCTCTGCTGGTTTTAGTGTTTGCCTGGATCAGTTTCAAAACTCATCAGACCTATATTTGGGAATATTAAACAGCAGAGCATAAGCATATGTACGACATCCCAGGAAACACATTACCATAACAGTAATGTTCAGTATGTCATGAGCATTCCAAAAACACTTCAGACAATACATTGTGTGTCAGACAATACACAGTTACACTATAAGGGTGACCATGAATGACACACACTCACACCGTAAGTGTGTACATGGAGTGCAGCATGTCACACCTCCCATCTCTGCTTCTTGCCTTGCAGCATCCTCCACTCTGGCCAAAGCCAAGCTAAGCTGCCAGGACGTCTTTGCACGTGGGGCACTCGACTCCTGCCCTGCAGGTTAGCACACTTTCCTAGGCATCCCCCTGGCCCAAGGAGGGTGGGGTTCCTGGGGCACAGATCCCAGCCCCTCTGCAATCATGGGTGGGGGTGGAGCTGGAGCAGTGACGGAGCAACTGTGCATGTGTGGTGCCCAGTGCCTGCAGAAGTGATATTCCCAACACTCCCTGGTCTGTGGGGGCACTGGGTGCTGCAGAGCTGGGCCCCTGGGCAGACTCCAGCATTTCTCACAGGCTTCTCTTGTCTGGTCAGGCCAAGGGAGCTACAGGGTCATGCCCTGGGTGAGGACAGAAGAGGGGACACCCCTGGGTGAGTGAATTGCTGACTGTGTGTGCTTGTGTCTTTTCCCACAGGTGATTTCTGTGAATTGTCATTTACTGTGTGACTTGGGATTGGGATTGTGTGATTGTTTGGGGGCTGTTTGTATCACTGTTCTCTGCTCAGCCCTGATCAGCTTCAATCAGCCTTGTGATCACCCTTCCCCTGTGTGCTTAATGAGGGGCAAGGCCTGACCTAGGCAGAGAAGGCCTTAAAAGCCAGTGGCTGAGCGACCAGGGAAGTTTGTGGAGCCACGATGGTGAAGAAGAGCCACACCACTTGTGCCAGCACTACTTCTGTCTCCTCTGCCAGTGCCTGTATCCAGACAGACATACTGACCATGGATATCTCTACCAGATCCTGGCATGGACTTGCAAGGACTGTGGCCTGCATTTCCCACTCTCAGACAGTCAGGCTGGGGAGATAATTCAGTGTGACAAGTGTCTTCTGGTGGAATCTCTCAGGAAGCTGGTGGGGGAGTTACAGGAGGAGGTGGCTAGGCTCAGGAGTATCCATGCCCTGGAGAAGTTCCTGGATAGTATCCATGAGGAAACATGCAGGGATGAGGAAACTGTCCACGTGCAAAAGACTGCTGCCACACCCTTGGAGAAGGATGAGATGGCTCAGGCACAGGGTGGACACTGGCAGCTGGTTACTTCTGGCAGCAGACAGTGGTCCACCCCTGCTCCCATCTCACCCTCCGTTGTGGTAAAGAACCGCTACACGGCGCTACAGATGAGCGATGAGGTGGAAGAGGAGAAGCCATGCACCCCCGAGGTTGGGAGGATCACAACCGTCATACCCAGGAGGAAACGTCGGGTTGTGGTGGTTGGGGACTCTCTTCTGAGGGGGACGGAGGCACCCATCTGTCGCCCTAACAAAGCCTCTCGGGAGGTATGCTGCCTGCTGGGGGTCCGTAAACGAGTCGTTACGGAGGGATTGTCGAGAATCATCCGTCCCTCTGACTACTACCTCATGCTACTCATCCATGTGGGAACCAATGATACTGCAAGAGGTGACCCTCAGCAGATCAAGGGTGACTACAGGGCTCTGGGAGCACGGGTGAAGGAGTTCGGTGCACAGGTGGTGTTCTCCTCGATCGTTCCGGTCAAGGGTAGGGGCCTGAGCAGAGACAGATGCATCCTGGAGGTGAATGCCTGGCTGCGAAGATGGTGTTACCAGGAGGGCTTTGGCTTTCTCGACCAGGGGGTGCTGTTTCAGGAAGAACGACTGCTAGGCAGAGATGGACTCCACCTATCGAGGAAGGGGAAGAGCGTATTTGGAAGCAGACTGGCTAACTTAGTGAGGAGGGCTTTAAACTAGGTTTGAAGGGGGAAGGTGATCAAAGCCCACAGGTAAGTGAAACTGAGGGAGAACTGGGGGAAGGGATGGAACTTGGGGGGTGCTGGGGCTATACCAGCAGGAATAAAAGAGAGGGTAGTTGGAACTGGGGGGGTGGGGGAGAATGAAATAACTGTTTTTTATGTCCTAATGAAGTCATAATACCTCAGGCAAGTGGGGAAGGAGGACACCGGGAGAAATTGCAAGGAGGAAGATGCGACAAGAGGGAGAATCGACAGGGCAAAGTAGGGCAATGGGCCCAGTATTTTAAGTATCTGTACACAAATGCGAGGAGCCTGGGAAACAAGCAGGAAGAATTGGTAGTACTGGCACAGACAAAGAACTATGATATAATTGGAATAACAGAAACGTGGTGGGATAACTTGCATGACTGGAGCACTGCCATGGATGGATATAAATTGTTCAGGAAGGACAGGAAGGGAAGAACGGGGGAGGAGTAGCGCTATATGTAAAAGAGCTGTATGACTGCTCGGAGCTCCACTATGAAAGTGGAAACAAGCCGGTTGAAAGTCTGTGGGTTAAGTTTAGAGGAGAATGCAACAAGGGGGATGTCGTGGTGGGTGTCTGCTACAGACCGCCAGACCAGAAGGAGGGGGTGGATGAGGCGTTCTATGGACAACTAACAAAAGTTTCCAGATCGTCGCAGGCCCTGGTTCTTACGGGTGACTTCAATTATCCTGACATCTGCTGGGAAGGTAATACAGCACTGCACAGGCAATCCAGGAAGTTTTTGGAGAATATTGAGGACAACTTCCTAGTACAAATGCTGGAGGAACCAGCTAGGGGCCTTGCACCTTTAGACCTATTGCTCACAAACAGAGAAGAATTGATTGGGGCAGTAGAAGTAAATGGCAACCTGGGCAGCAGCGACCATGAGATGGTAGAGTTCAGGATCCTGATCAATGGAAGGAAGGAAAGAAGCAGAACACACACCCTGGACTTCAGAAAAGCAGATTTTGGCTCCTTTAGGGAGCTGATGGGCAGGATCCCTTGGGAGGCTGATCTGAAGGGGAAAGGTGTCCAAGACAGCTGGCTGTATTTTCAAGAAACCCTGTTAAAGGCACAGGAAGATAACATTCCGATGTGCAGGAAGAACAGCAAATGTGGACGGCGACAAGCGTGGCTTAGCAGGGAATTCTGTGGTGAGCTGAAACATAAAAGGGAAGCTTACAAGAAGTGGAAGCTTGGACAGATGACAAGGGAGGCATATAAAGATACAGTGGTGCCTTGACTTACGAGTTTAATTCGTTCCGTGATGGAGCTCGTAACTCAAATTACTCGTATGTCAAATGCTGCGGTGTTCACTGCGCCACCTAGTGGTGGGTTATCTGAAGCTTGGGCTCGTAACCCGAATTTTAGCTCTCAACTCAAAGCAAGAAATTGGCCGAGAGACGGCTCGTATCTCGAAAAACTCGCTAGTTGGGACACTCGTAAGTCAAGGTACCACTGTATTGCTCAGGACTGCAGGGATAAAATCGGAAAGGCCAAAGGACAATTGGAGTTGCAGCTAGCAAGAGATGTGAAGGATAACAGAAAGGGGTTCTATAAGAAGTCAGCAACAAGAAAAGGATCAGGGGTGGTGTCGGTCCCTTACTGAATGGGGCAGGCATCCTCGTGGTGGATGATGCGGAAAAGGCTGAAGTACTCAATGCTTTTTTTACTTCAGTCTTCACAGGGAGGGCCAGCTCCCAGGCTACTACACGGGGTAACGCAGAATGGAGAGAAGAGCGGCCCTCGGTGATGGGAAGTCAGGAAGAACAGCAAAGGTTAGGGACTACTTAAAGAAATTGGATGTACACAAGTCCATGAGGCCGGATGAACTGCATCTGAGGGTGCTGAGGGAGTTGGCTGAAGTGATTGCAGAGCCGCTGGCCATTATCTTCGAGAACTCGTGGCAAACAGGGGAGGTCCCGGAGGATTGGAAAAAGGCAAATATAGTACCTATCTTTAAGAAAGGGGAAAAGGAGGATCTGGGGAACTACAGACCAGTCAGCCTCACCTCAATCCCTGGGAAAATCACGGAGCAGGTCCTCAAAGAATCCACCCTGAAAAACTTGGAGGAAAATAGAGTGATCAGGAACAGTCAACATGGATTCACCAAGGGCAAATTGTGCCTGACCAACCTGATTTCCTTCTATGATGAGATGACTGGATTTGTGGATGTGGGAAGAGCCGTTGACGTGGTATACCTCGACCTTAGTAAGGCTTTTGATACGGTTTCCCACAGCATTCTTGTCGGCAAGTTAAGGAAGTATGGGTTGGACAAGTGGACCGTAAGGTGGATAGAAAACTGGCTAGATCAATGGGCTCAGCGGGTAGGAATCAATGGCTTGATGTCTAGTTGGCAACCGGTAACAAGTGGGGTGCCCCAGAGGTCGGTCCTGGGGCCGGTTCTATTCAACATCTTCATTAATGATCTTGATGATGGGATAGACTGCGAGCTTAGTAAGTTCGCGGATGACATCAAGCTGGGGGGAATGGTAGATACTCTGGAGGGCAGGGACAGGATCCAGGGAGACTTGGACAAATTGGAACACTGGGCCGAAAGAAACCTCATGAGGTTCAACAAAGACAAGTGCAAAGTCCTGCATTTAGGACAGAAAAAATCCCATGCACTGCTACAGGCTGGGGACCGATCGGCTAAGTCTAGTATAGACTCTCTAAGTCGAGTTAGTAAGGCCCACTTTAAGTCGACTTAAAGTCGACTTATTAAAGTTGACTTATTTAAGTCGACCTAAATCAGTAAGTGTAGAAATAGCATCAGTAATTGGTTCTGTTGATCAGGACAGAGAGGAGACAGAATTTTGGGCATTTCCCACTAAAGGGCCAGACACTGGAGGGCGTTATCTCAGGCAGCTCCAGGGGAGGAGGGGACAGGCATGGAAAGAGTGTGCTGTGTCTCATGGCACTTAGAAAGACCTATGGCCAAAAATGGCATGACTGGGTTCCACAAACTGAGCCCCCGTCCCCCCATGCCAGGATCATGCTAAGATCTTGGCTATACATGGAAGTTGCCCTGGTGTCACAGACCTGAAAAAGGATTTGGTTTAGCCCCGTGTGCACCTGCATCCAGTTTACACTCGGCTTCATGCAGTAATTTACCCATCACTGTGTCCAGAGCTCAAATCTTCCTGCTCCAGTCGCCCTGGGCATGCACGTGGCTATGGAAAAATCTCCACCAGTGTTACGGGGATTGTGACACACAGTGGAACATGCTGGTCCCATGCTTTGGAGGACAGTGAGGTATGAGCGCACACATACATACACACCCACCCACTCATGCTCATATGTGCCCCAGCACACATGGCCACATGCTCATACATGTCCACACAGGCCAGTCAGTTACTACAATGCTGTTGACCGTCCCTGCCCCCACCAATACCCCCTGGCCATGCCAGCTGATGTTTCTATGCTTAGCAGCAGGCACAGGCACAGGTTTTTTCTAACACCTCAGAAACCGGCTGTGCCAGGCTCAGAGTCCTGGCGATAGGGGTGTTTACTCCCTGCTCAGAAATCTCAGTGCAGGCATGTTGGTGTATGTTGGGGCTGCCGCCGGTTTTCCTGGGGCATGGAGAGGCAAAAACTGCTCAGACTGCTCCTACAACAGTGTGGTGCTGCTGCTCCTCATCCCCCAGGCTGGGTTTCGGGCAGGGCAAGACCTGCCCAGAATGTGGATGGGAGACAGGCAAGGAGAACCCAGTGGCTCAGTTCATGGTGTTGTTACCCGGCAGTCAGGACTGCCCCAGATGCCCCAACGTGGGACTCAGAGGCTCTGTGCAGGAAAGTATTGGAGGGTGTGGATGGGGTTAATAGAGGGCATCTTCCTTGCAGTTAGTGCTGCCCTGAATTGCCCCAGTGCAGCTTAGTGGGGAGAGGGAGGACCTCAGGAAGGGGTGCTTCAATGTCCTGTCCATGCTGCCCTTCTTGTGAACCATCAGGCAATGGACAGAAAAACAATACCCTTGGGCTGCAGCTGCTGTTATACCCTAGCTACAGGATGACACTGCTGCTTGTTGGGATGGGGGTGTGTGTATCTGTGTATTCTCTCCTGCCCCTTGCTCCTCTCCTCCTGCCTCCCCACCTCCCAAACTCCCCTACCCCCGCAGAAGCTTTATCTTAAGATCCTTTATCTGCCAGCACAGGGCTCTGTCCTTTGTTTTCCTAGGAGCTGCTAGCCCCCCATTGTGATTAGCTCCAGGGGTGTGAACAAAGCTGTCCCCGGAAGACCCATTATCTTCATCCCCTCTGCCAGTTCACCAGCTGACACTGTAGAGACATGTCAGCCTGCTCAGCCCATAATAACCACGCTGTTTGTGTCTCTGCTGGAGTGCGGAGGCAGGGTTATTGCTCTTCAACCTGCTAAAGGACAAACTGATTGGAGCATGAAGGGGCATAGCTATTTGGCTGGTGTTGACTTGGCCAGACAGAGACATGACTGCCCAACTGTGCATCATAGTCCTGATACTACTGAGAATGGAGGAAGATTCCACTGTTGTTCAAGAAGTAGGCCCTGGTCTGCAAGAGCAGAAAGAGCTGAGTTCTGCCCCAGCAGTGTTTTATCTATATAGGGAGAGCACCTAGGGACCCCATGGTGCTTCAGCCCAGCAATGCCCCAGGCTAAAAGACCGGCAGTAGCAGAACTCCACAGCAGATCACAGCTGTTGGGTAACAGGAGCAGCCCAGAGACAGATCAAAGGCAAACAGCCTTCAGAAGCTGACAGGGCAGAGGGATGATCTGCTCCCCCAGGGAAAATATTCAGTTCAGTCATTTCCCAACAGCCCTGAGCAATGACCCAGGCCACTCACATTCAGGATGTTTCCACCACTGCCACTCTCTGCTGGGTGATGTTTGGGAAGCCACTTCCCTTCTGTTCCTCAATTTCCCCTCCCACACCTTGTCTACTCAGAAGGGAATCTCCACAGGGTAAAGGCTTGTGGAACCCTGCAGGCAGTGATGCTGGTAGGGAGCACTGGCAAGCTTAGTGATGCCTAGTGAGGGAGATGGAGTGCCAGACGGGGCAGAGTCCCATAGACAGGGCTGGTAGTGGCCTGAAAGGGGGGGGGGGGGGGGGAAGCATGGAGGGGAAGAGCCCCATAGACTAGGAGCTTTGGTTGGGCTGCTGGTAATAAGTGCTCACACTGTTGACAGTGGCCTGCCCCTTCTGCCTGACTCTCCAGTTCCCAGCCATGGGACAGGGCCTGGGTGGACCATCTGGACCTTGGGGCTCTCTGGAGTAGCTCTTGCTCCCAGTCCTGTGTGTGCATCTGGGACCTGAATGGCATGTGGCTCCAGTCAAGGGCAACCATCCTGGGCCATGCTTCATCTCTCAGCTAATCCCACGCAGCTGCAGACCACAAGCGACCCCCGGCATCACAGCCTGAGCACTAGGGATGCGAACACCAACAGCTGCAGCCTGTCACAACTGATGTCCTCTCCCCACAAAAAGGACAGTGCTCAGTGTGACATGCCAGGCGGAAGGTATTCTTATTGATGTGGTTCTGCGTACAACACGTTTGGCTGTGTGGGGGAGTCTGTTTATGTGTTCTCTCAGGATTACCCCGGTTCAGATCTTTAAGTGAGGACTCCATTAGCCCAGTAATCTAGAGCCTGGCTTGGATCTTAAGCAGAGACTGAGTTAGCCTGGTGATCCTAAGCTGAGGTGTTCCTTTGATTAACACTTTGAGTTACCTTTAGCTCAGGTATCTCGTGAGGACTCAGTTAGCTCAGTGACCTTAAGCCTAGGCATACCCTGTGTGCAAGAGGTAAATTGAGGCAACATTCATGATTGAAGAAACCAACATGACCACACATCCTTGTAGAAATGAAGGTGCCAGGCTAGGCTTTATTGCAACATAGCACAATGGCAAACCATCTATATCAACAGATTTGTTGGCAGCATTCATGCTCTCAATGCAACAGAACCGCTAAACTGGCAGCGGGATTCACCACTACCCTCTTTGGCTGCACGAAATCTGGGCTCTCGGGCTCCTGTTTTTATACCCTGCTCGGACCTAGAGACTTGGCTCCATTTGGGGTACACATTTACCTTGATGGGTTCACACACCCCTTTTCTGATGCCACCCATAAATTTGATAGGTCCACACATCATTGGACATTTCCATCCATCAAGGTGTCAGATTTGACTGAAACATTACCCTTAGATTTGACCAGAACATTCCCTTCAGGTTTGACCGAAACATTACCTTTATCTCCTTGGCTCTAGGCCAGGGGTCTGCAACCCAAAAGATAAGAAGAGCCATTTTTGAAAATTCCTTCAATAACAAAGTGTTTTGAGAGCCACAATGGATGTAGCCTCCTGGTGGGAGGTGCAGGGAGGTGAGCCAGGATTTCTGCTGCAGGGTCCCATTATGTGTGTGTGTGTGGGGGGAAGCCTGGAGCTTGGCATGGGCTGCCTGTGGGGTCCCTGGTGGCTGGGGGAAGCCCAGAGCCAGGCATGGGCCTCCTGCAGGGTACCCCAGTGGTTGGGGGAGCCCAGAACCGCAAGGGGGCAGCCAAAGAGCCACAGGTTGCAGACCCCTGCTCTAGGCCGACCCAACGCCTCTCATGTTTTAGGAACCTTTCCATTCTTGTTGTAGCTGCGGCTGACTTCTTGCTAATTTCTGTGATGTCAAACTACTCCTGTCAACTTGACCGTTTATCCAATTTAGGCCTTTTAGTTTTATCTGCTTTGCTAGGCCTTAAGCCTTATTCTTGTTTCTACTTATCTTTTAAATTTAACCTTTTACTTTCTCCTACACTCACCATCTGAGCCAGGGGTTCACACAACCTTTTTTCATTTGCCGATCCCTTTGGAAATTTCCAGTGTAGGTGTGGACCTGGCAATAGAGTTTTCATTCCAAGCTCACGCTGTAGTTTTTCCACGAGTCCTGCCTCCTTCAGTGCCCTGTATGGACAGGGCTCATTGAAACTGCAGGTAAGCGGTGTTCCCATTTTATCTGCATTGCTAGGGGATGCACAGTGCTTGTTGCTGGGACACAGAGCCCAGAGAGTAAAAGGTGTTAATGAGATCCTGATGCTCCAACCTGAAACAGTTGGACACAAAGGTTGGGGTTTGGTAGATAGAGACTCCAATCTGCTTCATTCTGTGGCGCAAACTCCTTTAAAAAGCTTTGTCACGTTGTATTAAAGATACAGAAAAGGAAAGAAAACCAGCTGAAGCATTGTGGATGCCAAACATTAAGGAAGGTTTTTCTTTTACTGACATTTTTGCTGTTGTTCCCTTTCCCATCAGCAGGAGAGAGACTTTATAAGGAAAATCCTCTATCAGTCCATCTGTTAGACCAGTGTGTCTCAAACTGGGGTCCGTGGACCCCTGGGACTCTGAGGCAATGTTTAAGGGTTCATGGAAGATTTAGCCTTTGAACTCACTGAACAGAATTCAACCATATAGGTCAGGGGTCAGCAACCCCCAGTATGTATGCCAAAGCTAGCATGCACGCCTACTCACAGCAGCATGCAGGGCTCCTGGGCCTTGCAGCACCATGGCTGCTTCCTACTGCTGGCCCCACCCCTCAGTGGGGCCTGTGGCCACAAGAGCTGCATGCGTGCCACAGCTCCCACCCCCTGCTGGCGCCACTCCACAAGATCCAAAGATCACAGGGGATCCATGAAGCTTCAGTGAAATTGAAGTCATTTAGGCCCCCAAGCTCCATGCTGGTCAGGTGCAGCCTCCCCAAGCTCTGTGCTAGTTGGAGTGGAGTGGCAGGACCTCTGAGGGAGCTCCACTCCAATTACAGCAGAGGAGCAACACAGCACATAGCCATGCACCAGCTGGGTGCCCAGCTGGCAAGAAGCCAAGAAGCAGCCATATAAGTGGCTGTGACTCCCCTTTCCCCGAATCTGGTCTGGTCTGCCACTGTGACCTCCCAATCTTCACTCCTGAACCCTGACTTATCCCACTTTACCAGGTGACCACTCATTCCTGAGTCAGTCCACACCAGGCTCCTGCATGTAATCGGTCCGAGGCAGTAGTTGTGCACCCAAGCAAGCACCCCCAGCCCCCAGATACTACCGTCCTGCAGAGATGGAGACCCTTCCCCAATCACTGTAGACTCATAGACCCGTCTGTCCATTTATCAATGAAGTGGATACGCACAGTCTCACTCATTCACACCCTCTAAAATTCACATAGCTTTAGAGAAAACAAATACTAATTTATTGATTAGGATATGATTTTAAGTGAGTATATAGCAAATTAATGCACAATCATTTAATAAAGGAGTCAGGAGTTCCAAAAAGCAAATAAAAGATATAAAACACATGCTAATATAATAACACTATTCCAAGATTACTCTTAAATTTATTCTCCTCATTCTTACCCACTGGCTGCTGGTGGTGTTCAGCCAGGCTTGGCCCTCCCGGCCATGTGGATAGGCCCAGTCTCTAGGCTCTCAAGATGGTGTTTCTCTCTGCCAAAAAGCCTCTCTCAGTTCAAAGTGTGTATTTATTTTCCAATCCCCCTTTTCCCCTTTGCTCCAACTTCTCTGTACTGCTGTGTGATTCTCATTGTCCCACCTGAGCCACGGAGCTCAGTTTGCACTGCCTTTGTCATTGACCTCTCCGGCTGTGCTGAGTGATAGCCCTGATGGTCTGTGCTATGTAACATGCTTCACCATGTTGCAGGAAACATGATAACATAACAGTATAGTAGAGCATTCAAAAGGGAACCTTGCATGGCATAATTGGCATCAAAACATACAATTACATTGCAAAAGTGATCAGAAAATGTATGCGGATCATAGCCCATTGTGCTTCATGTGACAGTGGCCAACATGCCAGAGCCCTCCTCCATTATCCTCAGTCTATGAGATATTGGAAAAGGCAGGACCACACAGGTCATGCAGTGACTACTCCAGGGAAGGCTTAGCTTCTTCCTCAGGTAGGAGTAAATTTATTATGTAATTCATTGTTACTACTATCAGGAGGACATGTGTTTATAAGAGCTACCTGTGTCTGGCTGGCAGGGGTGGGGGATAGGGTGGTGATGGGAGTTGGGGGGGCACCTTTTACCTAGTGTTAAAGGATAGGGCTTTTACGCAGAAAGAGTGAGCACCACTGCAGTGGAGAGTGTATTGGTACAGCTGTGGGACTGTAAGTGTCCTTGTGTGGTCAAGGCCTAAGCCTGCTCACAATCGCTTCACTGAACTAGAGTAAACAGCACCTCCCCCCGCACCCAAAAACCACCCATAGGCGTTGGTACAGAGCCAATACCGACCAGTGATCCCAGCACTGCACCGCCGCCGGCTGCTCAAGAAAGGACACATTGCAGCTCTTCCCCCATCCGTACAAAGGTTCAGCTGCCCTGGTGCCGGCGGGATGAGATGAGCCTTGTCCTGGTTACCGCATTGCGCAGGCGACCCGAGAGCAGAGCAGCCCCTCCCGGCAGGAGACGGGCACAAACTCCGCTCCTCCAAGCCCAGTAACAGCAGCGCCCGACTCTGCCCTGCAGGGGGTGGGGAGGGCTGTAATCTCCACCATACACACGCTGCGTGCAGTGACACCCACCTGCAGCCCCAGCGCCTGTAACGGGACAGCAGACCGCAGCACGTCCACTTCTCCGCCAGCGCCGCCTCCTCACTGGCTAGGGCTGACCCCGCCCCTTCCCCCTATTGGAAGAAGAGCGGAGAGCACGAGCACAGCACGCTCCGCTCGCTGGGGGCGCGAGGGGTGGGTCTGCCGGACGCCCCACCCAAACCAATGCGCCAGGGGCGGAGGCGGAGGCGGTGGTCGCTGCGGAGCCAATGGGAGAGAAGCGGGGGCGGGGCCGGAGCCCTACCAGGGGCCGCAGTTGAGCCGAGTTGGTAAACAAGCCTCGAGCGCCGCGTGCTGTTGCTGGGCTGGGCGGGCCGGCCGCGGGTCCGACGTGGCGTTGTGCTGGGGGCAGGTAAGCGAGCGGCGACCCCTCCAGTCACTTTGGGCCCCGGCGCGTGACGCAGTTTGCTTCCGCCGTTCCTGCCCTGCAGCTCGCCGTTGGGGTGTGCGCGGGGCGGGCCTCTCGTTGTCGAGGCGCCAGGGCTGGGCCGAACCTGCTCAGCGCGGCCCGGGGGCTGCTCCCTTAGTGCGGGCCTTGCGCCGGCCGGGAGGTGCAGCAGCGGGCGCCCTTCACCCCCCCTCCGCGTGCGCGTGCCCTGTCCCCCGTGTCTCCCTTGGGCCCGTCAGCGGTTGCTGCGGCCTCGGGCGGCGGGTACGTGGCGCGGGCCTCGGCGGTTTGTCTGTCGGTCTCCTGCGAAGTGCGGCCGGGGCTGGGCCAGGCGGAGCCGTGGCCGTGAGGGAGGCGGGCTGGGCGCTGAGCGGCTAAGGGCAGCCGAGCACCAGTTACAGCGTGAGGCTGTAACATCTGCGGAAACCGGTAAGGGGACGGGTGGGATCCGGGCGGACCCAAACCCAGAAATATAGGGCCGCAGTCGAGGGTTTTAAAATGGTATCTGCTGTAAGGGGAAGTGTGGCCTGGCCCCGGAAATGAAATCCGAGTGGGAACCCTTGAATTTCTCCAGACTCACAGGATACACCCCTGCCACATCAAATGGATTGTTTTTTCTCCCTTTCCAAGTCCCAAGCTTCATTTTCAGTCCTCCTGCTTCCCTGTGGCCCCGCAGCACAGTGTGAACAACTCAGCTGGTGTGGGGTGTATTTGGCTTTTGGATATTGGGGGTGGGGAGAGCTGATCCTACAAGTCTCTGATTTCTGTTCAAGTCTGTGGCTTGTGTTCAAGGTGCTGAGCATCCTTAAATACCATTGACTTCAGTGTGTCTTGAAGACAGGTGAGATCTTTTTTTTGAAGAATGGCCAGAATCTTCACCTTATTGAGGCCCTAGTAAACTGTGACTACTGCCAGGAGTGGTGTTTTGAAGCCTTTGTGTACTAGCCACCTGGCTAATTTTGTTTGATCTCTACGCTTATTAACATTTTATGTCAGACGCAGATTTGTAATAGAAATTGGAGACCAGGTAGAAGGGGTTAAATTTTTCTTTCTTTTGGGGTGTGGCTCCAAATAGTAGCAAACATGTCCTGATAGGGGCTTTTATGGAAATAAGACTTCAAAAAATAAACATCAATGTTAGTTCAAAGCTCTTCATGTTACAAAAGCAATTATTAAAGAACTGGATTAACATGCTTCCTTAAACATATATAAAATCACTTCAACCTGTATTATACAGAGGCTGAGAATTATAACCATAAACAGGGTTTAAAGCTGTCATTTTTGACTGGTTGCTAGTGGTAAAAAGGAGCACACATGGATATTGTACCTAAGTTAATGATGCTTAGTAGGTAATTGCAATCACAAAAAGCTAAACATTGAGAAAATTTTGATGATGCATTCTTTTAAATATATATGCACCATCAAATAGTTCTGAAAACTGGTTTGTGAGATTAGCCTTTAGGTTTGTGTCTGTGAGGTGCTGACTTCAGTTGCATGTTGCCAGCTGGATTGGGTGGTCTTATTGTAAATAAAGGTTCCCGTGAAAAATGGCTTCCCTCCGTCTTGGCAGTGGAGGTTGCCCAATTTAGAAGACAATTATATGTTCATCTTTTTGGGGGTGGGGGGGGGGAAGAGGAGAATCTACTTTCTCACTTCATATAGTGTGTGTTCTGGCACAGTACCATTGTTGCTACAATAGAAGATGAACTTTTATCTCTTGCTGCATAAGAGAGCCTTAGAAACAAGCAAATTTAAGGGTCCTAATATAATTTGATGAAGTAATTGATCTCCTCCTGAAAGATTTAGAGCAACAGGTTAGAAAGAGAATTATTTTATATTGGTAACTGTTAATGGGCTTAATATGTTTTGAGACCAAAATGTGAATGGAATCTTTGACCATACAGTATCTATAAATTTTGCAAGAAAAATAGTCTCTTAATTTCATATACAAAGTCTGTAGTTCTTTGGGATCTGTTATCTTGAGTAACAAAAATAGGTGAGAACAAATAAACTTGTATTTCTTCTGATAACCTTTTAAAAGGTGTTTTGAATGTAGACTTGTTTGCAGTGATGTTGTAGCCATGATGGCTCAGGATATGAGAGACAAGGTGGATGAGGTCATAGCTTTTACTGGACCCCTTTGGAATTTGGACCAACTTTGTTGGTGAAAGAGACTAGCTGTGTTGGAGTGTGGGTGTTGGTCTTCTCTCAGCCTACCTACTGGGAAGTGGATTACCCATGCTAGTGGGAGAACCCTTGTGTAGCTGCAGTTGTGCTGTTTTAATTGTAGATAATCTCTGACTTTATAAAAGGTAGGAGACCACAACAGATAGTATTTAGAGAAATTGAATTTGGTGAGCAAAGCCAAGAAGTGACATGGTGTGCAGTTTTGTCCCCATGCCCATAATCATGTCACCCCATTATTACGGCTTTTGTTTTTTAGCGGATTGCCCATCAACAAACAGTAATAAGTTCAGCTGCATGAGGAAGATATTTAAAATAGAGCACCTCAGCTGCGCAAGGCACTTCACAGAACATAGAAAACACACAATTCCTATTCTGAAGAAATAAGTTTTATGATTACAGAGCTTTTTGCTTAGAAATGTTACAGATTTAAATGTTGGGGATCTTTTAAGGAACAAAGTAGCGGTTAAACAGTTTACCTAGCCAAATCAGAGTTCATAAGTATAAATAACTGCCATCTTTAATGAAGTGTGGTGATCCAACAACTTAATCCAGTCAACTTGAGTGGTCCCCAAACTTTTTGGGTTGTACCCCCCTTTATCTGTCCACACTTCCCTCCCCCCACCACCCAGGAGCAGGGCCAAAGCCACAGTTGGGGACTGAGTTGGGAGTTGGAGCTGCAATTGCAGGCCTGAATTCAGGGCTGTGAGCCAGGATGAGGCCAGGAGCAGGGGGCCCTCATGAGCCTAGGCTAGCTGGTGGGTAGGGCTGGAGCAAAGATGGGTTTTGAAAGGGGCTGGGTGGCACTTCTCTCCCCCCCTCCCCTGGGGCTGGATCAGGCCTTGTTGCAACCAAAGGTTTGTATTCCCCTTTGTCTCCTCCTGGGGGGTGTGCCCCACAGTTTGGAGACCTCTGACCTGAAACACAGCTGTTGAAACTTAAGGCCTAAATAAACAAGGAGTCCTGTGGCACTTTAAGTCTAACTTATTTATTTATCACATGAGCTTTTGTGAGAGAAAATCCCACTTCCTCCGGCCTAAATGTCAGCCTTAAAACATGTAGATTCAGTACATGCAGATACACAATGCAAGTAGTCTGCCTGCACTTTAGTTAGTCACAGAACTATTTGTGTTGTTAATGGATGATGATGTGCAGTCAATGTGAAGTTTTTTCTGAGTTCAGGTTTCTCCTTGCCCTTGCTTTGCCCCTGCTGTTACTCAGTTTCCTGTGCCCAAATTAGGACTTTGTTTATTCAGTCTTGCTGTTGCTCTCTGGATCTCTTCAGATCATCCTTACCATCCCTACCCTGCGTTTGTTGCATGTAAGAGATCTGATCCAGTATTCCTAATTTGCATACAGCTTCTGTTATCTTCAGTGTGGCAAATCTCCACACAGTGTGACAGAAGAGTATCTGTATATTGTGATCAGGCTTGGGAGAAGGTAGGAAGGAAAAACTGCTGTAGGAAAGAAAGCTAAGAGCAAAATGAGAATTTCTTTATCATTTTGTTAATAAGGAACTCTCAGAAATAAAGACTTCATCAAGAGACGGTTATCTAAATTAATCATGTTTTATGCATGTGGACAAAGCTTATATTGATGGGGTTGCGTAGAGGGGAGCAGGCACACTTACAAACCCAACCTTTCTGAATGTTTTAGAATTCCAAGAAAGGCATTTTTCAGTCTTGGCAAATGAGTGATGAGATTCTGTACTCTGTTTCCTGGGTGTGCAGTGTGGAATTTGCAGCACAGAGGAAGGAGGCATTGGGATGCAAAGGTAGCTTTGCTCCATCTTTGAGCACACTGTATTTTGGGCTGCTCCAGGGGCCAGAACAGTTCCTGGTGTAATGTAAACAGCCTTGGAGCTACTCTAAATTATAGCAGTCCATCCTAGGTTACGTATGGGAAGTGACACCAACCAGAAGTTCTGTAGTGTTACCTGCTATAGACCCAATTGTTGCACTGGAACTTGTGAAGAGGGGCCTTCATACTTTGTGCCACCCTGGGGGAGTTCTTCCTTGGCCATTGCATGGTTTTTACTGCATACTGGGACTATAGCAGAGGGGAGATTCCCTTCCAAGATCTTTTATGCCCAGGGAATATGGGTTACATATATGCAGTTGAAGGCTAGATAGTTGTTTCCAGGTGACTAGGTGGAGAAAGAGTGGTTATGAAGATTTTCTTGGAATTATATGATATCAGTGGTGACTGAGCATGGGATACTCTTTTGAGTGCATATTTTGGATGTGGAAAGATAAACTGAGCATCAGCTAACATTTTCTTGAGGAGGAAAGTGATCTTTCAATCCTAACGAGTTGGGGATTAAAACATATCTTGATGGCTTTTTGAAGTGCTGTGGAACGGAGGAGGGGAACAGTTAAAACCCACCCAAAGCTACTGAACAATTATTTATATCCTGTAGCTGTGGAGACCCAGAGATGCTAGTAAATACCCTGTCAGAATAGTGGTTAACTTTTTCCAGTCTCCAGCAGTCTTGCCCATGCTGTGCTTTCAGTGGGATTTAGGCTCCTAAATCACTTGTGTTCTCTTAAAAAGTCCTTCTGTAAAAGTGTATTTTGTATGTCTCCCCTTATTTCCTCATAATTTACTGTTGTATACAGCCACATCTCCTGTGCTTTGGGGGATGGAGTTTTAGTATTGTGAGTCTGAATGCTTGCAAAGTATATAGACTATTATGGTATTAATACATAACACAGAAGCTCTCTGTCTCCCATGTGCTTTATACAAACTAATATTCAAGACATACCTGTGTTTATCTTCATAAAATAAACATTGAGACGGAAGTTAACTGAGGCCATGTCTAACACTAGAGAAATTTGTCAACGTAACATTTGTCGACTTTGAGCCACCCCTAAGTATAGCAGGGGCTCGCATCCACACTGCTGTCCTTGGATCAGAGGAGTTTATTCTCACTAGGACTAATTCCACCGACTTCAGGGACAGTGTAGGGGGAGCTGGGGCGCATATCTAAGCTCCTTGCAGGGAATCCACAAGCTTGCAGGCTCCCTGTGGGCTGAGGACTTCCCCACTCCCAGGCCAGGAGCTGGTTGCAGCCCCCTGCAGCTTACCTAGTCCCAGCTTGCAGCTGGGAGACAGCTGCCCATGCCCTGGTTTCCAGAGGGACTGCAGCTACCTGTGCCCAGGTTCACAGCTGGGTGCCAGCCAGACATGGCTTGCTGGCATCCGGGGCTTGTAGTGGGGCTGCGACTGCCTGCATGCTGGGTCATAGCAGGGCAGCAACTGTCTGCGGCTTTCTGGTGTCCCAAGCAGCCAGCAGAGCTGAGGCATGGGCAGCTACATCTGGGATGCTAGCAAGCTGCATGTGGGTTCCTGCAGGGCTGCAGCACTGGCGTGGATGGTTGGAACAGTGGCTTACTGGTGTCCTGGATTGCCAACAAGACAGCAGCTGCCTGGGGCTTTCAGGAGACAAGGGATTGCAGTGGGAATTTGGGGTTCCTGGGCTTGCAGCCAGGTATCAACTGCCTGCAAGTGGGAGTCCAGGGGCTTCCCCCCCACACCTCTTTATGACGCTCCTCCACTGCTCTAAGGGGACACTGTCTACACAGTGATCACCCCAGCTCTGCTAACAAAAGCCCTATGCCTCTTGTTCAGGTGGTTTTATTTTGTGGGTGAAACAGGGCAGTTTTGTTGGTAGAGTGATGATTGTAGTGTGTACACCACAATTGTTTTGTCGACAAAAGCTGACTTTTGTTGACAAAACTTCTCAGTGTGAAAAGGCCTAACTTGTCCAAGGTAAATGTCAGAGTTGGGATTGGAACACAGATATTCCTGGTTTTCAGTAGATTAGATTCCCTCCTCCAGGAAGATGAAATTTCAATATTTAATGGCACATTAAAACTGACATATGACATGCAGTATTTTAAGGCCACTTTTTGACATAGTCCTGTATTCTATGTTTATGCTAATAAATAGAATTTGTGGCAAAAACAAAACGGGAAATTTCTTGTTGGAGCTAGGATTCCAGTTGGTTAACTGGCATGTAAATAGGCAGGAGATCTAGCAAAGGCTAAATTTGAACTTAACCCCAACTTATGGGCAAGGCTAAAAGTGTCTGTTGTCTATTTAGATATATGTATCTCCTGAATCAATAGTGAGAGGCTGAGGTAGTTGACCTTCTGTTCATAATCATGACAGGATTATCTTTATCATGTGGGCAGAGAGTGCGAGAACTCCTGTGAGTCACACACAGTATGTGCATGAGGACAGGTGACTATTTGAATAGTAACATGCTAATGTGAGTGACTTTCTTGTAGGTCTAAGGATGTAGGCACAAGATCAAAAGTAAAACATTTTCAGACATCTGGTAAATGCAGGTGCCTGTGCAGCTCCACTTCAAATATTCAGTTTTCCTTTATGATCAAAAGTTTTAGAACTCCAGCCTTCAGAGATACAGCAGTTACCTGGGCAGTCAGAGCTGTCAACCAATCTGATTTTTTTTTTTTCATAATTTCAGAATGGTAAAAGGGCTAGCAAACGAAACTTCCCAGTTCTATGGTTCATTTTTGCTCTGTTTGGGTAGGTTATTACAGTATATTTAGGGATGTATTATCATTAATCACTTCACAGAGGAAAAGCTCCTATTTTCTTAGCAAACTATAGATTGTTTTAAGTTACATAGTGTTTCTTGAATCTGAAGGACTCCAGGTTTGTTTCTGAAGTGTGTGGATAATATATCAGTTTTTAAATGCCCATCCAGTACTCGGTGTGCTTTCACAAAGTTAAAATTTCCCCAAAAAGGCAACTCATTATAGTATGATATGCTGCCCCAAAACTTCAGTTACCAGCCAATGAAGGAAAAATCCCTACATTAGACTCTGTATACCACAACATGGAGTTTGAATGGCCCTTCTGAGTTCTTTGCTATGTGTTTGGAATTTAGTGCTCTTTAGATACGCAACTTTCTGTGTTTGCCAGAGATAGGGAATTGAACTTTGATAGACCCTGCATAGTAGAGTAATTAGTAATGAGACTTTCGGGGCAGCTGCGGAGCTAATTTGCAAGGGATTTTAAAGACATTTTTGAGATAAATGTTTAGACTTTTAGCTTTATTTGAAATACAGCTCCTGTGCTCAGTTAGCAGATATTTTTCTTGAAATTCTTTTACATTTGAAGCAAAATGTCATTGAGACACTACTTGCATTGAACAATTTCAGTCAGCAGTGTTTATAAAGGGAACAAATTATTTTGGGCTATAAATTGTGATAGTGTCTGAAGCTTTTGTTTTCTTAAGCTCCAGAATGCATAACTGTCAAATGTAGAAAAAACATCCTCATTTGTATATAACTTTGCCTTTAAAGTTACTGAAGGGACATAACTTGAAATCTGATCATTGTCAGAAAATGGGATAAATAGTTTCAGGTGCTACTCCTGGGTCCCTCTTCAAATTTCTATGGCTTTGCAAAGATACTTTCCAATTTTTAAAATATATTCTCTTCTCTTTTGCTGCATGAGAACCACAAAAACAGGTATAACTGATGAAAGACTGTCAAACAAGTACTGCAGACGCATGTGAGTAGGCCCACTGCATTCAGTGAGTAAAGTTCTGGTCATATTTTTGCAGAATTGGAGCCTTAACTTTCTATACAGAAGAAGGTGAGACAGACTACTTCAACCAGTGTTAAATTCACACACTGAAGAGACAGGAAAAACATGGTGGCTTTTTTCTTAATCTTTCATCACTTTTCCTAATCTTTGGTTTTCCTGACAACAGTACTAGGTGCCTAGATATTACTACAGTGATAGGGTGGGGCTATATATTTACCTAGATAGAAAGACTTTGAGATCAGATCATGCTTTTTAAAAAATTGACAACGTCCATTGAAAATGACAAACCTTTCCAGTGCCCATATACTACTTCAGTGTGGCTGGAAATTAAAGTTAGTTACTGAGTAGGGGACTAGGCAGTTGATCCACAATAGAAATAGTTCTTTCTAAAACTTGTAGCAACAGACTAATTGTTTGTGAAATTAAATTATTGGCCTGGCTATGCAATAACATAGCAGAGCCTGTGTCATGTACTCAGCAGAATTGCTATTTGATTTGGTTAAGGATAGCTTCTTTTGGTGTTACTCCACTTTTTAGGTAAACAAAGGTGGTGGGGGACAGGAGTAGGGAAGCAGGACTTCCTAAAATACGTAGTGAAGTTCTGGGTGTTGAAATAGGAAACAATAGAATTGGTCTTGTTGATTAACTTTGAATTATAGTTTCTGAAGCCAGTTGGAAAGTAAGGCAAATCCTACTTAATGGAAGGAATCCATCTTAGTGAGGCATGACTGGTTCAGATTTCAGGTGACGAGGTCCTGCCTTTTACAAGGGAATGGGAATAGATAGCTGGTGATAGCTTCCCCAGGCAACAAGATAGGAAGCAGTAGCTGTGGGGCCCAGCTGGTGTCACAGCCTCTTGCATCGTGTTTTATGTGTTCCTGGAGAAGCTGACTATAGCTTCAGATAGTGTATTTTAAAATCTTGACTAGAATGATAGAAGAAGCACAGAACTGTTCATTTTTCTTCCCAGTGTGAAACTTGAACTTGGCTGTTAGTGATGCATGGGCCAAATTCTGTCTTGACTTGCATACCTACTGCCCCACAGAAATCAAATGAGTTGCATCAGATTTGTCCCAATGGAACTGAGAGCAGAATTTGGACTGTAGAACTTGTCAGGGATTGGCAACTCAAAAGATAAGAGCCATATTTTGAAATTCCTTCAATAACTAAGTGTTTTGAGAGCTGCAATGGATGTAGCCTCCTGGTGGGGGGAGCTGGGCAGGGTGCCTGCTGCAGGGTCCCCTGGTTGGGAGCCTGGAACCAGTAGCATGGCTCTCCCGCCCTTCCCCCCCCCCCCCCCCCCCCCCCCCCCAGCAGGGTCTCCTGTTGATGGGGGCGGCCTGGAGCCAGGAATGGGCTGCCCACAGGGTCCCTCAATAGTGATGGGGAGGGGGAAGATCAGAGCTGCAGGGGGACAGCCAAAGAGCTGCATTCGGCTCTGGAGTCACAGGTTACAGACCCCTGACTTAAGTTAATTAGTAGTAGGGTATGTGTAGTAAGTGAGGATGTACTGAGTGCAGCAAGTGGCCTACAATGAAGGGAATGCAGTTTCACGTTTAAATCTTAATTGATGTAAGTGAATTATTTCTAGATCCCTGACCAGGATAGAAAGAGGTTTAATCAATTTCTGCCATGTCGGCTGTGACTGTTTTTGCATATCCCAAAAGTGTCTGTGATCTAATCAGAATGCAGTAAATAAAGTCAGTGGTCCAGAACATTCATTTTGCACTGATGTGTGTGTGCCTAAAATAAAGTAGACAGCACACTCGCTCTTGAAATGTTCAAAGTTAGCATCAGATGGTTATTTAACTCCTGTATTGTGTGTCGAGCCATGTATGGGGAAAACTGCTTGTACAGGCTTCCCAGCCAGCTCATATTGTCAAAGTGAGCACTAATCTTGAAATTTTGAGGATGGAGATTAAGAGCTGGTTTTATTTGAATTTCTTCAGTTTCAAATATCACTGGTAACTTTATTTAAGGAGGTTTATAAAACTGTTCTTGGAGACTCAGCAGGTTAATTAACCTGCTATGTCAGGGTCATCCTATGAGTATGATTTCGAACAGAAGGGATTTGTTGGCTCTACAACCAGTCAGTTCTTTAAACAAACCTCCTTATTGGGGATTTTAGTCTATCGTTGTTTTTTGCTGTACTACAGACTAACACGGCTACCACCCTGGAGTTAGTCTATCGTATGATCCTGATCTTTTATGGACTGATTTGGTTATTTTCTTAAGGAGGAAATATCCATCCCCCACTTAAGAATAACTGTCCCTTGTGCTCTTTGCTCATTTGAGATTAGGATGAGTCTAGACACAGGAAAGCCAGTTACCGGGAGCCTGCTTCTTATGTGGGCATGGTGTTCTGCTATGGGTAGGGGCATACCAAATTCCCAGGTATGGAAAACATATCATGGACCATGGGGGGTAGGCAGGAGGCATGTGACTTGGTTTCATTTTTTTTTTTTTTTTTTTTAAATGTTAAGGGAGGCAGTTATACATAACCAGTGATTTAGGAGGCAGCATGGTCTAATGGACAAGACACCAGGTAACATCTGAGTAGTCAGTGGGAGGTTCTTTACTAGACATTTCTGAACCTAGAGATTGAAGAACACACAGATTCCATCACACTGCACTGGGTTTAGAAATTACTTTCAACTGCATTGGTCTTTATACAAAAGTGAAATCCTCTCTCTGGTCATGGATAAATTGGAATAAGAAAGTAAAATTGATGGTGCCAGTGTCTGACCAGCTCAGGAAAGGCATTCCTATGTACCAAGTACACTTCTGATCCTATTGAAATGTGTATTTGTACTGGGAGCTATACTGCAGCACTCGACTGATTCGAATTACTGTTCCTTAAAATGATGTGTAACAGATTTATCACATGAGCTTTCGTGGGAGAAAATCCCACTTCGTCAGACGCTTTGAAGATGAGAAACTTTAATTGGTTCGCATTCTGTAAGTTTCCCATCTTCAAAGCATCTGATGAAGTTGGATTTTCTCCCATGAAAGCTCAAGCGATAAATAAATCAGTTAGTCTTAAAGTGCCACAGGACGCTGTTGTTTTTCTGCAGTAGACTAACATGGCTTCCCCTTTGGAACCTTAAAATAATGAAAACCATGAAAGGAGGCATTTAATTGGTCACATTTGACTGTGCTGGTTTGTGGTGGAACAACATTGGGGTTAGAGGTTGACGAGTAGAGAGGGTTTGGGGTAAATATAACATTCTAAGTTATATCTAGTAATTGTTTATATAGCTGACCTTTGATCCCAGGACTCGCCATACAGTCAAATGGAGTTGCGCAGTTATAATTGCGCACTCTGTGTTATGTTTGCTTTAAGCCTTCATTATACTGCAGCAACTCCTCTGAAGAAAACATGTAATATATCTTGGCTGCCTGCACGCTGTTTTTAAGAACGTGCAGTGTTCTGCTATATTCCTTGATTTAAACTTGAAGTTTTTCAGCTGGGTTTGAAATTCAGTGCAGTGGCATGAAGGCAGATTACTTGCTGGTGTGGTACATAGCTTAAAACCAAACCAAACCAAACCACCCCCACCCCCCAAATAAAAAAAACAAACAAACCAGCGCTATCTTCAGCTTGTTGTATGCCCCAGAGTGATTCGATTTTAGCCTCATAAACAGTGTTCTGCCTTCCCCATATTAAGAGATGTTGGATGCTTTCCAGAAACTATAGAATCATAGAAGATTAGAGTTGAAGGAACTTCAGGAGGTCATTTAGTTCAACCCCCTATTCAGAGGGGAAGCAACCCCAACTAAATCATCCCAGACAGGGCTTTGTCTAACTGGGCCTTAAAAATCTCTTAAGGATGAAGATTCCGCCACCTCCATAGGTAACCCATTCCAGAGCTTCACCAACTTTCTAGTGAAAAGGTTTACGTAATATTCAACCTAGACCTCCTCAGTGTAACCTTGAGACCATTGCTCCTTGTTCTCATCTGCCACCACTGAGAACAGCCTAGATGCATCCTCTTTGGAATCCCCTTTCAGGTAGTTGAAGGCTGCTATCAAATACACCCTCACTCTTCTCTTCTGCAGACTAAAGTCCAGTTCCCTCAGCCTTTGCTTGTAAATCATATGTCTCAGCCCCCTAAGCATTTTCATTGCCCTCTTCTGGACTGTCCAATTTGTCCACATCGTTTCTGTAGTGGGGGGACTGGAACTGGACACAGGACTTCAGATGTGGTCTAATAATGCCGAATAGAGGGGAATAATCACTTCTCGATCTGCTGGCAGTATCGCTACTAAAGCAGCTGAATATGCTGCTAGCCTTCTTGGCAATAAGAGCACATGGTTGACTCATATCTATCTTCTTGTCCACTAACTCCCATGTCCTGTTTTACAGAACTGCTACCTAGCCAATCGGTCCCCAGTCGATAGCAGTTCATGGGATTCTTCCATCCTAAGTGCAGGACTCTGTACTTGTCCTTTTTGAACCTCATCAGATTTGTTTTGGCCCGATCCTCCAATTTGTCTTCTAGGTCACTCTGCATCCGATCCCTACCCTCCAGTGTATCTACTTCTCCCCCCAGCTTAGTGTCAACTGCAAACTTGCTGAAAGTGCAGCCCATCCCATCCTAATCATTAATGAAGATGTTAATTAAAACCAGCCCAAGGCCCAATCCCAGGGCACTCTGCTTACTATCCGTTGAGCCTTACGATCCAGCTAGCTTTCTATCCACCGTATAGTCTATTCATCCAATCCCTACTTCTTTAACTTGCTGGCAAGAATACTGTGGGAGACTGTATCAAAAGCTTTGCTAAAGTGAAGGTATATTGCGTCCACCGCTTTCCTCACATCCAGGGTCGGATCAATGCAGGGGCTTTAGGGGCTGTAGCCCTAGGTTAAAGGGGACCGGGGCCCGCTCAACTAGGCACAGTGCCTTAACCCAGGCCTGGCCATATCCACAGAGTCATCCCATCATAGAAGGCAGTCAGGTTGGTCAAGCATGACTTGCCTTGGTGAATTCAGCCTGACTGTTCCTAATCAACTTTCTCTCCTCCAAGCACTTCAGAATAGATTCCTGGAGGACTTGCTCTGTATTTTTTCCAGGGACTGAGGTGAGGCTGACAGGTCTGTAATTCCTTCTTACCTTTTTGTTTGAAGATGGGTGCTATATTTGTCTTTTTCCAGGACCACCTCTGGTCACCATGAATTTTCAAAGGTAATGGCCAGTGGCTCTGCAGTCACACAGGCAACTTCCTCAGCACCTTTGGATGCACTGCATCCAACCATATGGTCTTGTGCATGTCTAGCTTTTAAAAATAATCCTGAACTTGTTCTTTCACCACTGAGGCTTCCTCCCCTTCCTCTCCATATTGTGCTGTCCAATGCAGTAGTCTGGGAGTTGATCTTGTCTGTGAAGACAGGCAAAAAAAAAAACAAACCAAAAAAAACCCTTAAGGACTTTAAATTTACAAATGACAGGTGGGCCCAGAGGGGTGGTAGGGTTAAAATTTCTTGCTGGCAGAAGTGGCATGTAATCCATGAAAACCTGTGGTGGTTTGCCAGTACTGAATTTGGCCCGGTATCTAAAACTATCAAAGGGGAACTGGTCATATTTGCTCATTGATATATTTAGCTGTGGAGGATGAATGTGTTTAGAGCAATATATTTTTTCCATTGTGATTTTTAACTTCTCTGTTAATTTCAGAATTAATAAGTCTTCCAAAATAAAGTGAACTGAACCATTTAACAAGCTCCTCTTCCTCTCAGCCAGGTGGTTTGGCTTAAATTTATATTAGAAGGATTCTGTGTTTAAGATTGATCCTTTATTTCCTTTGATTTTGCTCTGCTGGCTGTAACTGCACTCGTGTGTGTGTGTGTGTGTGTGTGTGTGTGTTCATTCAACAAAGGTCTTTGCCCACACTACTACACATCTGAGGTTGTTAAATCCAGTGCTTTTTTTTTTTTTTTTTTTGTGATGGTACGCAAGGGTACAGAGTACCGGCACCTTTTTTGCTGGCTCTGCTGCCCAGCTGTGGGGTGGGGTCAGCAGGGGAAAGGAGTACACTGCAGGAAGAGGGTTGGTGCAGGAAGAAGAGGGATGGGAGAAGCCTTTTTCAAACTTATTATCAAGATACGAGTGCTGGCCTGCAACTGCCCACCCCCGGGACGGCCCAGGATGGAGCTAGGAGGAGGGAGTGGGTGCCAGCTCCTGGCTAGGGCGCTGGGCCCACATAACTGGGGTGAGGGGCGGAGGAGAGGTTTGGTGCACTACTTCTGAAAGGTTACTGACCCCTGATCTGAACTAACATTTTTACCAAGTGTCATGCAAATAGCTTTAATAGGCTGAAATTACATTCAGTTCATTACAAATTTAGGATAGTCTACCTTTCAAATGGACATATGGCTCAACATTCATTTCCTAATATTCTAGGAGGATTTTGTAATCAATGTGTTTACGCATTCAGAATGCCCTAACTGTGTATCAAAATTAGCTGAGCTTGAAAAACCTTCTAGGTCAGGATGAGTGGAAGCTTTGTTCACGTGAGCATGATTGTGTCCTGCTGGTCTCTACTCAGGAAGGGGAGGAAAGTAACAGAATGGCATGTGCCACTAGTTCTTTCAGGAGGGGGGAAAAGAGGCAGCAGCACTGCACCCTGCATGGATGGGGAGAGAAGGGAAACAGAGCAGTGCAAACATACTTCTCTTTTAAGAAAAAATGGAGAAGCAGAGTGGCCCACATGAGAAGTTAGAGCTGGGTGGCTGAGTTCCACCTCCATGTCCAGGAGGTGATGCAGCAACCAAGCTCTGAAAAGAAATAGGGGATCTTAGATCTCGCTTGATGGGGACAGTTGGAGGGGGAGCGTTCAGAACATGCATATCTTTGTGTATGTGAAAGGAGAATTGTCTCACTGGGCTGCATGTGGCTAGAAATGCTGTTTTTGGAGGCACAATTAACTAAACCTAGTGTGCATTGTCAGGATTTACTTATTAGTGGGAGAGTGGAATTGTGGCCATGTAAATTAAGTAGGCATGGGTGGAGTGGGGGCATGTGTGTGTGTGTGTGGCAGTTGCAGGTACTCTTAATGCAGACTAGCAGACTTAGTCCTGGTCAGATAGATGATATGGAAATATTTCAAACCCTGATAATCAGGTGTCAAAGGTGCATGCTGTCGCTTGTGTGCATAGAGTAGGAAGGAGTGGGACACTATACCAAAGGTTATTGGCTTTACCTATTTCTGGTTCTTCTAGAACAATTCTGTATTTGCTTGAAGCAGGGCTTGACAAATCCTGGGCACCAGGTCACCATGGTGCCCAGGATTTTGCCCCAGTGCCTAGCAGTAGCCAGACAGGTAAATGCCCCTGGTGCCTAAAAAAGGAGTCTGTGTTGCTGATACCTTGAGTGCCACCATCTCTCTCTGTCTCCAGTCCTCTCCACCACCAAAAGCCTTGCCTGAAGTGGCTTTTTTTGGGAGGCAGGGGGTGTTGTATGCTGTGCTCACTGCTGAAAGTAGCTGTGGTAGCAGCAGTTTTTTGGAAGCAGGGGGACCCCATCTCTGCTGCACATCTTGGGGTGCCTCAGTTTTGGAGCTGGCCCCTACGTGTCTGGCTGATTTGTTGAGGCCTGGCCTGCAGGCAGTGGGTCCTGAAATGGTGTGCTGCTTACATATTTGTAAGAGCAAGGCTTCTTTCTGGCTTATATTCAAGTTGGCCGATTAACTATTGGAGCCCTAAGCAGGCGAGCAGTTGGCCGATGGGGGTGGAGGGCAGTCGGAATATGACATTGGCTCTAATGAGCAATTTAAGTAGCTGAAGACTTCTTCTTGCTGTTACTCTATTCCATGACTTCTGATTGTGTTTTTCAGCACTGAAGGGCATCCATCATGGCAGGTGATGCCATCATGCTGATCAGAGGCTTGGCTAAGCTCAGTAAGGCCATGCTGGAAACACAGCTGCGGCAAGTATTTGTTGGTGGTGATGCAGTTGCTGTCGCAAGGACTGTTCAGGCCACTGTGGAAGAGCAATTCAGTGCTGCCATGGGCAAGATGCAGGTAAGGAAGCCTTTGTGGGCGGACATGTGGATGCGCGCATAGTTTCCCAGAAGTAAATGGCTTCTTTCTCTTGGGTGGGCTGTATGTTACTGGTCTGTGCAATGGGTCATCTGTGTTTAAGATGTAATGAATGGTTCTCTGCACATAGGGGCCTCCCAGTTATGCTACTCTGAATTTTCCATGGTCTACTAAAGAATTAACTTAAAGCAATACTGTGAAAACAGTGATTCTGCAGTTTGGGTGGTGGCTTCTTCTGTTTAACCTGGTTCTTCAGTATTCTTGAAATCCACCATCTTCGAGTGACTCCACAACCAAATCAGAGTACTTGCATCTCTGTCTCAGTTGGGTTAATGGAAAGGGTGTATATCTTGTTTCTGTGCATAGTTGTAGGGGTTGAAATATGGATGAGTCATGCACCCTGAAGTGCTTTGAAAGCAAATACTGAGATGCAAGAACAAAAGGACAGCATGGGGTGTCCCAAGTACGAAGACACACCTGGGAGGACTATCATTAGTCTTACTGATTTCAACAGCATGTTCATGGCTGCTTTTTCATTTTTCCCAAGGGAGAGTTGTGAGGTGAAGTTAGGGATTTAATGTTTAGAAGATTCTTTCCCGAGATAGTGGTATGAAAACAAGAAGCAAACATGAGACCATGTCCTCCAGTAGGATAAATATCCAGTAGGAATTTTTTGGTCCTTCAGTTAACTTACTTATAATGTGACAATACCTGGGAATCCTGGCTATGGATCATCATTTCAGGCACCAGACAAATAACAAATGTCAGATAATGTGATGTCTGGAGGTATTTTAAGGATATGCATGCTTTGGTGTCCTGACAGAACTGGGGTGAACAGTGCCCTCTTAATGGGTCTTTCCTCTTTTCCCAGCTATTGAATCTCTAGTTCCTCAGTCAGAGAGTTAGAATAATTGTGGTGGTCAGGCTAGCACATTCTGGTAACCGGCTCATGATTGCTGGGTACTATGTAGCTTCATTGCTGCTAGGTCTGCTGTTTCACTAAACTGGATATATTTTTCCAGTATTGTTACTGAGGCCATGTCTACACGGACGGCAGCAAAGTCACTGCCTTCAGGTTGATTTTTCTGGGTTGATTGAGCAGTCTGTTAAGACACACTCAGTTGATCTGGAAATCAACTTAATAAAATGAGCCCTTCAATTGGTGTAGTGCTGCATTGATGGGAAAGCGTTTCCCAGTGGCACAGTGTAGTGAAGCTGTGCTAAAGAGGAGTTAGGAAGTTGCTGGGAGTTACGCAAGCTACACAGAGTAGCTTGTGTAACTCCCATCAACTGCCACCAAATTTTGCTGCCATTGTAGACTGGCCCTGAGCTTGAGAAATGCTGAAAACCAAATATGCTTCAATCCAGGACTCAACAAAACCCAGGTGCTCGGTCACCATGGTGACCAGGGTTTGTAGCCTGGCTCGTAGCTCTGCTGCAGAAATGCAGCGGAGGCGCGCCCTCTGATGACCAAAAATGAAACTGCTGCTGTGTAGGTGGGAGCCAATTTTGTCAAGCCCTGCTTCAATCACTTGACTTCTTTATCTTGTCAGAAGTCTGTGTCCTAACTGTAAATATCTGAGCTGCTGGCCTTCCTTCTTCCAACTTAGGTTGCTATTAGTTACTTCACTCGTTTGGCTGTGAGAATGGAGTTGTTTAAGGTGAATTATCTTCCTACCGTAGCCAGTCCTTCCTTCCACTATGGTATTCTGCTGCTTTGCAACTCTTCTGTCATGCCCTCTGGGAGCTAATATTTTCTGAAGAACTCAGTACCAGATTTTCAAATGTTCCTTACCCACAGTGGGGGCTGGAATTTCCAGGCGCTGGCAGCTTTTTTGGGGGGTGGGGGGTGGACAGGGCACTGCCCCCTGGAGTACGCTGGTGCAGGGTGTACAATTCCCAGGCTCCAGGCTGAACACCCCCTGCGTGGGGAAAAAAGCCACCTGCTGCTCAAGGCACTGGTGGCCTTTTTTTGGCGCTGGTGTGGTTATACCCCCTGAAACACTGCGATGCAGCTACATGCCAGAGTTCAGTTCCTGGGCACAGTGGTGACCTGGCACCTGGGTTTTGTCGAGTCGTGTCTATAAATCTGTCCGTCCCATGTTAGCATGATTTGGTTGAAGTTTGCCCTGATTTTGGTGACCTGCAGAACTCTCCTAGGTATATCTACTTGTTGATCCTTGTGACTAAGTTTTTGGCTGCCTTTACTTCAATTTTTGCTTTTCTTTTGTGATCCCGGGTTTAAATACATAATTTAAAGCTGTGCTTCAGTGTCTCTGGTCTAAGGGTCTAAAATGGCAGCACTTTTGTGTTCTCAGCTTTCTCAGGGGAGAATTAGGGAGAGCTGTGCCCAAACCATGGCCTTTCTTTGTCAAATTCTTTGCAGAAGTGGAAGGTTTCATTTATAGACTTGAAATACATCTCACTGAATAATTCAGTTGCATTAGTAGCAGTAGCCAAAAGAAGAGCATACAAATGTCAGTAACTTGAGGCTTGTTTGAACAAGAGAATGTTACTGGATGGAAAAAAGAACCTTCTGCAGTAAGTGAAGCTGTAGCCCTTGCCAAGTAGTCGCCATTCAAGACTTTTAAGCTAATTCTTAGGTATGAAGAGAAGAAACTTACTTCACACCTTGGTGGAAGGCAGCTACTGCTGCAGTTGATACTGGTTAAATTTGCAGGGATTTTTTCCAGTAATGATGATTCTGGGAATTACACAAAACCTGACTGCATAACAGGAAGGGCTGTGTCCAGCTTTTCCTCAAATGGGTGGAAAATAATTAGCATTTGAGAGAGAGCCTAGAATGTGATGCTGTCTGCCTGACTTTATAGGGATTAAACCATTGATTTGGTTGCAGTTCTCAGCAACAGCTACAGGATCTGTTGGCTGAATTGGGTAACTAGAGCCCCGGGGGCACCTGACAGGCAGTTTATTGTGTTACTCTTTCTTGTTTTGATGTTGCCAGTCACTCTGTGGTATTTTAAATATCAGAACTAGCAAGGCAGGTATCCCAAGTCAGGACCTAAGTGCATTGACAGAGTTGTGGGGGGAAATTTGCCTAGCAACATCTTACTGAGTTTAGCTGTGAGGTCACACCCTTTCTTTAGGTACAGATTAATTGTGCTGGTAATGAAATGTACAAATGCTACAATAACTTACCAGCTGGTTAAAGTAGTAGTAATTTCTGCTATTTGTGGGATCAGTCGTGTGGGGCTGAGCTCAGCTGCTCTATAATTAAAAATTCAGTGAGCATGCCTGAGAGTTTGGAATGTAAAAATACCGAAACTTGGAATAATGGGGAGAAGTTCAAGAAGGGTACAAACTGAAGTCTTGAATGATGGAAGGATGTTCGAGGCAGATAGCAGGACGTTTCTACAGCACCCATCACTGTAATATCTAAACACTGTGTTCCGTATAAATGGTCTCCAGAATTCTTGCCTCTTCCTATGCACCCCGACTGTGTGATGGTGTTGGTTTGGTTGGTTATGCTTAGTAGTACCTCCTCTTAGCATCAATACAACCTAATTGCATTCTGACTTGGGAGGTTTCTTGTCTGGTGTTCTGTGGGTATTTTTAAATTTCTGGTTTCTGATCCATTTCCAATGTTACTTGCAGGAGCTGGGTAAACAACAGGAAAACTTAACCGATTTCAGTGAGGATTTTGGGAGTGATTACAATTTCTCGGGGTCAGAATCATCAGATGCTGCAAAGAACCACTCCTCAACCGCAGGCCAACCCCATGAACATAGCAGTGCAGTGGGTCCAGCTTACACCTATGACACCAGTGGACCTTTTAGACATGTCAGCGAGACTGGAGATGCAAGCCCAGGGCAGATTCCTGTCTCTGCCAAAGTGAATGCAAAGCTATTTGGAGGCTTTAGGGACCCTGGAAATCCTTTTGCTCCTGCTTTTGGACAAAACAGGGCTTTTCACCAGGATCATTCCTCTGTCAGTGGACTGACAGCTGAAGATATTGATAAAGCCAGGCAAGCCAAAACTGATCCAGAACAGAAACCTCACAAACAGATGGTATGTGTTTATCAATGACTTCAAATGCTGAGCTTTATTCACAGAATCATCCTTCTCCTGAGAATTGGGTATATTGCTACCTGGGGTTGGGTGGGAAAGTGGGGAAGGTATTTTTGTTTTTCAATTTTAGTCCATGCTGTGTCATGTCCTCCCCCCCCCCCCCACCTCAATACATCTGCTGTGAGAGGATAGTTAAAATGTGTATTTGAAATTAGGGTGGTTCTGTATTAACAGGTGCTCCTGTGTCATTCCCTATGTTGGGCCCTTTGTGTTATTGCATGCTTAGGATAGTTCAGGGTCTATATTTACTCTTAGCTTGCAGACTGAGATATGGAGCCCATGCAGACAGCTGTAGGCTTTGGCAGTGCAAGGAATATTTTCCTAAAGAATGCATTCAGATCTAAAGGGGATTGTCCGGCTAGTGGGCAGTCTCACTAGAGATGTGAAGGATTGATTAGGCCGTATATGCTGAGCTCCTCTGAACTGTGGGAGTGATCGCTACAGGTCAGGGTGGCCCACGCTGTTTGGACAGCATATAGGAAGCTTGAACTTCCAACAGATAAGTGTAATGTACAAGCCTTTCTAAGGGCACTGTAATCTTGCAAATGGTGACTGGGTCCCCATATCCTCATGTGAAAAGAGACTACAGTGGAATAAGAGTGCACAGCAGCGAAGGTTGCTGTCATCTGTGTCTCTGCCGCCTTCCCCAAAATCCACTTCAGATGTTACCAGGGTTCATAGTTCATTTACCCTCTGAACTGCATTTAATAACCCCACATGCCCTTTATTGCAGTATTTCTCAATGACTGGTCCATGGACTGGGCATTGGTCCCTGATATCTCCTTGACACAGTATAGGAATCCAGTCCCCGGTATCAAAAAGGTGGAGAAACATTGCTTTACTGCACTTGTAATTGGATTAGAGCCCTGCGTGGATAAAAATATGTGGATCTGTATCCGATCTGCATCTCTAAGAAATGGTCCACAGATATCCGTGTTGTATTCGTGGATGCGGATATAATGCTGATATCTGCGTATCTGCAGGGCTCTAGCCCTGCACAGATAAAAATATGTGGTTCTTCGTCAAGTGGTGCCCATGTAGGGGTTCTCCACTCTAGGTTTTCTTCGCGTCCTCGTGATGCAATCAGAGATTTGTGCCACAGTCTCCACTCTGGCCGCGCTCATGCAACCCCACTTGAGCCCTAGTGTTCTGAGTCATGAGAGCATGGCCAGGCTCCCTCAGTTCCTTCTCAACCATCAAACGGCTGAGACGGAGACTGCAACCACACTTTCTCTCTCTCTCTAACAGCTTTAGTTAAACTAATAAACTTTTGTTTTTACAGTCCAGTTAGTCTTCAGCATAGTTTAATTAGATTTAGTTAGTTTCCAAAGTAATGGCTCAACAGGTTTTAAAAGATGTACCCTCTGCCGGGATGCGATCCCTGCTTCAGATGGGCATTCTCAATGCATCCGAGGTCTGGGTGAGGAACATATTCCTCATAAATGCCCTCATTGCAAAAGCTTAACCTTGAGGGCAAAGAAAGAGAGCTGTGCCTGAAGATGATTCAGTTAGAGAAATCTCTCTGGCCAGCCTCTGATCCAGGATGAGGCTCTTCCCCGAGACAAAGGGCCAGGGAGGAGAGGAAGAGGTCTTACACTCCTTCCAAGAGCCTGCCTCGGAAAAAGACAGCATCGCCAAAGCCAGCAGCCGAACACAAACTGCTAGGCTCCGTGGCAACAGAGGCACCAAACGATAAAAATCACTAGTGCGGAGTCAAGGTCACACTCATCTATGACCACCTTCTCTATAACCCACAAGGGTTCAGAGGCACTGTCAGCCAAAATGGCGCTGCAGGTGAGCAGGGGATCCGGGTCTAAGAGTGGCACGGTACTGGCGGACGCCATGGTGCCGCAACAATCGGTGCCTTCCGCAGCACTGGAGCTTCCACTGGCGCCGCAGACAACAACACTGGGACCGTCCACGGCACTGAAACTTGCAAACCAGAAACAGGGTGGCAAGAGAAAACAAAAGACACGATATATAGAGCCGGACAGTTCAGACTCCCTCTCTCACTCACCAGCCAGAGGTAGTATGTCATCTCTCTCTAACACAGACGACGAGGAAGTGATCCCCGGTGCCTTCATCACATGGTACCGATCTCTGAATAAATGGACATCACCTAGGTCATCGAGGAGACACAAGAGGATCCATGCAATTAATCCGTGGTTATTAACACTGTGGCTGGCCCCACCAGCATTGCTCCCACTCCAATGGCAAAATTGGGTTACATGGCCCTCGTGTATATGAGGGCTTACAGCAGACAGTCTAGTCATTATGGGGATGCAGAATCCACATCAGACTCATTCCTTGTCCCAATGGAACCTGATCCAGATAACTGGGAACAATTACAACCAAGCCCAGGATAATCAGGCACAATTGTTCGGAGACCATCATTTCTCCTCCAACCACGAGTGTGGATGACACCAAACACTTTCAGGAGCTATTCAAAAAGGTAGCTCAAGATCTTGAAATACTACTAGATGAGAAGTTAGAGATTAGATTATACTTCAAGATTCTACCCAAAGTGACACCATCTAAAATAGCTCTACCCATGAACAATGCCATCACGGACCCTGCTAACGTCACATGGCAAACCCCAGCGATGATTGCTCCAACCAGCAAATGTGCGGACAAGTACTATGTGCAATCTAATAAAATTGAGTGTTTGTTCACACACCTGGCACCAAATTCACTAGTCGTGGAAGCGGCGCAACAGAGAAGTAAACAGGTACAGAACAAGTCAACATGACAGGATAAGGACTGGAAGAAAATGGACTCATTTGGACGGAAGGTCTATTCCTCCACTACATTACAATTGAGAATTGCTAATTACATGGCCTTGTTGTCCAACTATGATCACAGTACATACTTCAAATTTGCCACCTTCCTTCAGACAATTCCGGAGGACAGGAAAGAACAATTTCAGTCCATCATTAGGGAGGGGCAGCGCATATTGAGGACGGCTCTGGACGCTGCGGACACAGCAGCCAGAACCATTGCTGCCGCAATTGTCACGCGGCATGCCTCATGGTTGCATTCAACTGGCCTTCTGAGGGAGCTTCAAGGTACTATCGAGGACCTCCGATTCGAGAAAGCGAAATTGTGCAGAGAAAAGACCAGTGATGTGTTGCACATGATGATAGACTCTAGGGCTACTCTCTGCACCTTGGGCATCTATGCTGCCAACACACAGAGGAGACAATACAGATATCAACCGTATCACCACCGTTACCCACAATACACACAACAGGCAACAAGACAGGGATAGGCACAGACTCCAAAGGCGCTGACAGCGCAATACCAACCCCTTTACATCGCAACAACCATCGTCGTCTAAACAGCAGTTTTGAGAAATTGGTCGAGGGTTTGAACGATTTCCCAGATTTAGTAATTCTACATGTTTTGACCATCTTCAACCATTGCCTAAGACTGTACTTGAACAACTGGATGTCCATAACATTGGACAAATGGGTCATTAGAAATCATCCAGCATGGATATTCCATCCCCTTCACACACCCCTTCCCCATCCCTCTTCAGGGACACAACTCGCATGCAACTCCTGAAATCCAAGGGTTTTACTCAAGATACTTTCTTACCTAGAAGAAAAACGGGGGCTGTAGGTCAATATTAGACCTAAGACTGCTAAACAAATTCATAAGAAAACAGATTCAGGATGGTCATGCTAGCATCAATAATACCAACACTGGAGGAAGTGGACTGATTTTCATCCCTTTATCTACAAGATGCTTATTTTCATATAACAGTTCATCCAGCTCACAGAAGCTGCCTCAGACTTACCATAGGACAACAGCATTACTTTACACAGTGCTTGCTTTTGGCCTAACTACAGTGCCAAGAGTCGTCTTCAAGGTACTGGCAGTAGTAACAGCACGTCTACACAAGCAAGGCATAGTCATTTACCTGTACCTGGATGATTGTCTAATAAAAACAAACAGCTGCTTTCAAACGGAAAGAGCAAACCAACACGTGACATCCTTATTCCTCAACTAGGGTTAATGATAAACTACCAAAAATCAACACTGATCCCCACTCAGAAACTGGAATTCATAGGGGCCTACCTGGACGCCACGACAGCACGAGCATCATTACCACACAGAAGATTCATGACGTTAATGAATTTGATCCCATCTGTAATGAGCAGCCTGACATCTACAATATACACTTGCCTAGAGTATTGGGACACATGGCAGCAACAACCGCAGTCGTTCCCAATGCCCGACTTTATATGCGCCAAATGCAAATGTGGTTCACATCAGTATACAAGAAGTACAGATATCCATCCAACAACGGATCAAACAATTGCTAACATGGTGGATGGAATCGTCAAACATCCTGGTAGGAATACTCTTCTCCCAAGAGCCACTCTCCATCTTCATAACCGCAGATGTGTCACTACTGGATTGGGGTGCTCACCTACACAACCACGCTGCCCAAGGCCGCCGGTTCATACACAAAACCGGTCTCCACGTCTATGTCCTGGAGCTCTGCACGGTAAGGAATGCATGCGAACACTTCCTGCCAATGATACAAAACAAAGTAATAAGAATCATGATGGACAATATAGCCTGCATGATCTACATAAACAAGCAAGGAGGTGTGTGTTCCCGTTCCCTATCCACAGAAGCAATGAGATTGACGTGGTGTATCGAGCATGGTATCAAATATCAGTATCATACTTACCTGGCTCTCAAAACATAACTTTTCACCCGGACAGGGTGACACTGCGCCCTGATCCAAGGTTCATACCAAAAATTAACGCTCCCTTCAACGTCAACCAAGAGATCAACCTACAGACATTCCACCCAAAACCTCATACTGATGATCAACCATCTTACATATATTAGACGTCAAAGGCCATAGCGTTCTACATAGAACAAAATCATTCTGGAAGACTCAAAGACTTTGTTTCCATCCCAGAATGATCCAGAGCCACACCCATATCCTCTGAAGCTATCTAAGTGGATAAAAGAACACATAACAGCAGTATATACGGTGAACAATCTTACCCCACCAGGGCAGGTCAATACTCACTCCACAAGGGGCATGGCCACATCAGTAGCCTTCCTCAAGAATGTACCGCTGAAAGACATCTGCAATGCGGCTACATGGAGCTCAATCCACTCCTTTACTAAACATTATGCAGTAGACCAGACATTAAACCTACAGCTGTAGGCTCCATGGTTTTACCCACCATACATCTCTCACACTTCTGAGGAACCTAACTTCCATCAGAGGGGAACTGCTCCACAGACACCTAGAGTGGAGCTCCCCTACAGGGACACCAGTTGATGAAGAAATGAAGGTTGCTCGCCTGAGCAGTAACCAGTGTTCTTCAAGATGTGTGTCCCTGTTGGGGTGCTCCACGTCCCTCCTTCCTCCCCTCTCCCTCAAAGTATATGCATCTGCTCCAGGGTTGATAAGGAACTGAGGAAGCCTGGCTGTGCTCGTGTGACTCAGAAAGCTAGGCCTTGAGCCAAAATGGAGACTGCAGCACAAATCTCTGATCTCACTGCGAGGATGTGAAGAACTCCTAGAGTGGAGCACCCCAATATGAACACACATCTTGAACATCGGTTGCTGCTCAGGTGAGCAACCTTCTTATCTGTAACTGATCTGCATCTGCAAGAAATGGTGTGCGGATATCCGCACACCATCTGCTGATGTGGCTATCTGTGGATATAATGCGGATATCTGTAGATTTGCAGGGCTCTAAATTGGATGGGTACTGTACAGTGCTGTGAACCTGGTACTTTTCAAGAACTTTTATTTCACTAATGCAAAGTGTGTGTGTAGTCCCTCTTATATCTGTAGATCAAAGGGCTGCCAAGGTAGCTATAGATATGGGCTACTTAAAGATGAACAGAAGCCTTTTTATCCCTCATGACTTGCTCCCCAAGTATTTGCCACTGAGCATGTTTAATGTTTGCTTTGGTTTACAGTTTGCATGTTTACATTGTGTTCACTTAGATAAATATGAGGTTCTAGAGGCTACAAGGATCAGTATCCAGAAATACCTAGGGTGGAATTTGTGAGATGCTAATTTTTAGCAGTGTTCAGATCTTCAAGCATCAAACTATGTTTTTGTTTTGTTTTTTTGTTAATTTCAATCTCTTCTAGCTGAGTTTCACTGTGGATTTTTTTTTTTTCCCCTCCCAATCCACTGCAGCTCAGCGAACGGGCCCGAGAGCGGAAGGTGCCAGTGACACGGATTGGGAGACTTGCTAACTTTGGAGGTGAGGAGTGTTTGAGAATGGAGGCGAGATCCTGGTACCTCTGCAGCTATTTACAGTCATCCCTAGCCATGAGGGTGCTGCTAATGAGGCAGCAGGGAAGAGCAGTATGCAACACTAACCAGCTCTGTTTCAGTTAAGGATTCCATTAGCAAGTGCCTTGCTACAAATGGCTGGTTTGGATCAGTGCTCAGCTCGTACTTCTCTATTATGCTTACAGACCTCATTCACTGATCTGAGTGGAGATGCAGCAAGGATGAATCTGGCCCAAGATGCAGTGGGATGCATTGCAGAGGCCAAAACCCTGCGGTTGTTGTAATGTGCATGTTCTGAGACTTTGACCTTTGTCATTTCCTTCTCCTTCTCTCCTATATTATGTGGCTGCCATTGCAGAACTCTTCTTCTGGTGCAGTAGTTCTCAAGTTTTCCAGACTATTCTACTGCTTTCAGGATTCTGATTGGTTTTGTATACCCCAAGTTTCACTTTTCTTAAATGGCTCACTTACAAAAGCAGACATAAAAATTCAAACGTGTCAGAGCACACTGAAAAATTCCTTACCTTCTCATTTTGTCTGACATTTTAGTTTGTATTGACTTCCAGTGGCTTTTTAAGTAGCCTATTGTAAAAGTAGGCAAATAGCTAGATGAGTTGATTGTACCCCAAAAGACCTCTTGAGTACCCCCACGGGCTATGTATGTTCCCTCTAAGCTGTGGTGTGGCTGCACACACGCGCTCACCTATATCAGATGCCTGCGCAGCTCGATCTCCGCTGCGCCTCTCTTCTCCCCGGTCCCCGATCCCCATCACGCCTCTTCAGCCCTCACATCTAGATCAACTACTCAGCCTTCTGTTTTGTAGTTATTCTCATAGGAGTGGTTTGATGGCACTGTTACTGCTTAGAAGATGGATTGCCCAAAAAGTCAACTTTTACAAGATGAAATATTCCAAAGGGGTAGCCGTGTTAGTCTATTGTAGAAAGACAACAGTCTTGTGGCACTTTTAAAGACTAACAGATTATGAAATATTTTCATCATGATCCAAGTTTGTATGAACGCCAGGACATTAGATCACAGTGCTGTGGCACAATGAGGGGAAGAGACAAGAACATTTTTGATAGAAAGAGAAACATAGATACCTTGTACCTGTGTTCATCCTGATCTTCTTCACTTTTGCACCCATCACGAGCCAAATACTGCATTTTTTTTGGTCCAATTCATGCAGTCTCAGATAAACTCCTTTTGGAAGGCCAAATGAATGGTGAATGGGAAGTGAATGAAACCAAGGCCACAGAATTCATTCTGCATTGTGGTGTAGTTACGGAACTTGGGAATTGGTGGGGTGTTTTTGGTGTGTTGCAAGCATGTATGTTCTGAGAAGTAGAGGGGAAAACTTGCAGTCTTTAGGGCATATCTGAAAGCCTGGGGCGTATGTACAGAGGGCTAGAACCTATGAAGTGTCCCACAAACAGTAAATCTGCTATGCCAGGATGACTCGCTCTGTTCTGACTCAAGGTATTTGAAATGAGTGCAATGGGAGTTGGTGTAACTTAAGACTGATAGGGTCTGCATTGTATTACACAGGGAAATTGCCTGTGTCCAAGTAGGCGAAGCTATAGAAAGTGAGTCTTGACTACTTTCACCCCTCCCCCTCCTAGCACCTTCTCTCCCAGACTCTAGAGAAGACCAGCTGCATGAGTTCTTGCTTCTCTGGGCTCAGAGGAAGGGAAGTCCCCCAGCCCGACCCCTGCGTCTCCCCCTTATCTCCAGCCTGACCCCCACATTTAAAAATTTTAAGTTTCTTCCCATTCATAGCAGAAGAGACATTCACGACCACATGGCATGTTTCAAGTCCTGATGTCTGAGAGGCAAAAACACTATTTGAGAGAAAACTGACAATGTAATTATGCTGTGTTTACCACTAACCACTATGATCACATGCAAGTAAGAGGAGGGGAAAAAAAGGTGCAAATTTAATGATTATAGAATAGGGGAGTGGGAGTTGAGCCTTTCCCACATAACCTTGGTATAATACTTCCGTCTGATGGAGGTGTTGTGCAGTTTCAGTAATATTTGTTCCTCAGCTTTCCTATACTAGAGCATGTGTGTGTTATGCATGCTAAAAAGCATTGAAAGGGCACCGTTCCTTGCAGTGCAGCTTTGCTTATGTTAAGTGACACTTAAATTGCAGGACACAGGGAGAAGACTCCTAATACCTGCAGGGAATCCAAACTGCCTTTTGGTGCAGGATTCCTTCCATTTCTGAATCTGCTCTGCTGCAAAAGAGAACCATACATCACGATCATCTGCTTGGAATAAGAGCATTTCTTTAAACACAATATTTTTTGAGCTCTAAGAGCATACAGGCATCCTGACATTCGTGCTTCCTGAACCCATGTTTTTTGGAAAGCATGTTGCATCAGTGCTGGCTGTTCATTTTTTCCGTACAACCAGATTTATCCTAGCTGTAGGCTGACAGCCATTTGATGTGAAATGGCAACTGTCCATTCTCTCTGTCCACAGGACTGAAAGTCCAGAGACGCACAGCTGTGGTTCTCTGCATCTAAGACTGTGGCATGAGGAATGGCTGACTCACGCTTTCAGGTTGGAAAGTTACCCTGAGGGCGTGAGGGGAAAAAAAGTCAAACCTTTAAAGGGGCGGGAAATGCATTTTTTACAGTCAAGCCACTTGGAAAACCATTCTACCTTCCATAGTCACTCTGCTTTCTGTGGTGCTTATAATTGAAGATAAGAACTGCTGGTCTGTTGCTTTCAGCTGGTTTTCTATAGTTTCTAATTGCTTTTTGGGGTTCTGGTGTAGGAGCACAAGTGTTCAGTTTCCCCACCCCAATCAGTTTTTTCTTTATCAGTTTCTGGCACTATGTTTTTCTGCAACAGTGGAAAGAAGTTTGATCTTGTTAGTCCTTAATTAGGTGTCAGGGGGCAGATGGGTTGGTTCAAAACCCAAAGTTTCTCCTTTGGTGGGCTTGCTAATATTTGAAGGAGTCTTTCTTGCTCTGAAGTAATGAGGAGGCAGCATAGAATCAGGGGAGTGATGGGTCATCTGGAGTAGGAAGGAAAGCTCTTTAATTAAAGGATCTGGGTCCTGGCTGGCTTGAGCGAGAGAACTGTAACTTCACAATATTTTAAGCAAGTGTGAGGTCTCTGTGTGTGGAGGCCTGGCTCTGGTTACAGCTATAGCCAGCTTCTGGACGTTATTCTATGTTTAGAACTGTTTTTGGCTTGCATAGATGCTTAAGAATAAAAACAGCATATAGTAGAACCACAAATGTACGAACACCTTGGGAATGGAGGTGGTTTGCAACTTTGAACAAAACATAATGGTCCAGAACTTTTCAGTCAGCATCTTTCAGCTGAGACTGGGAGAGATTCTGCAAAGGTGGTGCCTGGCAGCGCTGCTTGGTTTGCGAACAGGCCCTGCCTTATCCCTGTTTCTTACCTTTGGGCTCAATTTGGGGAGCCTGCGCTGCATCTGGGCACTACAAGCTCCAGCCCTGAGCCACCTTTCCCCAGGGCTTGCCCTGCTCAGTGCACTACTTGCCCTGCATGGTAGGGGGTTGGTGCTAGCCAGCTGCCAGTGTCCCTCCCTCCTCTGCCCCTCGTATTTCCTTGGTGCTGGCAGGATCCAGGGCTGCCGCCACTGGGAAATCTTTGGCCATGTTGGTGTCCAGGCTGCGGCCATTTAGAACTCTTCCGGAGTACAGCCGACTCCCGTTCCAGGTTAGGCTTTTGCTGCAACCTTCGGTTCCTTGCAGCATAGCATCAGGGAGCTTTCTTTCCCGAGCTCTGGAGTAGGCGGGTGGTGAAAACAGCTTCTCCCTCCTAGTTAACCCCAGTGGGAAGGGCGAAATAGCCAGCCTTGGACTGTTCCTGCTCTGCATGCTGACCTTGCAATACAGGCACAGTATTTGCTTTCTTCCTCCCCACCTCTGCGGTGCCTGATAGCTTACTTCAGTTTCACAGCGTATTTGGTGGCTGGTCAATTCGTAACACTGGTGTTTGTGTGTTTGAGTTACTACTGTACTGTAAATCAATATCTGCTAACCCTAGAATATGATCATTTTGCCTTGTTTTAATCTGATGAGATAAATGCTGTGTTCTTAAGTCTTTACAATACATTTTAAAATTCCGGCGCAATGTACTGTGAGAATCCTTGGGCTGTTCTGTACCAGTAATCAGTCACTTAGGCTATGTCTACACTGGCAAGTTAGTTCGAATTAAGGAGCCTTAATTCGAACTAACTAAAGCCATGGCTACACTAGGCTTTAATTAGTTCGAATTAAGGGCTTCCTTAATTCGAGCTAAGAAGTTCAAATAGGGTATTCGAACTAAGGGGTTAATTCGAACTAACTAGTTTGAATTAACCAAAGTGGCCATGTTAATTTGAATTTCTTAGTTCGAATTAACTGGCCATTGAAATGAATGGGGATCACTAATTTGAACTAAGCAAGTGCTTGCTTAGTTCGAACTAACATTGCAGTGTGGCCATGCTAGTTCGAACTAACTAGAATTAGTTCGAATTAGTTAGTCCGAACTAACTAATTCGAACTAATTTTAGCAAGTGTAGACATAGCCTTAGAGTTTAAGGCCTGGTTTTTAGAGGTGCTCAGTGCTTGTAGTTTCCATTGAAATCGTTGTGAGCTGAAGGATCACACTTTGAAATTGTCTCTCAATTACTTAAGAAAAATGATACAGCATGTGGCTTTATGTATGAAAGTTGGGGCAGGAGTAAGTAACAAATGTCATCGTGCTTTCATTTGAAGATGACTTAGACGTAAGTTTCTAACCATGAGAGGAGTGAAGTTCTGGAGTAACCTTACGAGAGGAGCAGTGCGGGCAAAAAACCTAGCTGGCTTCAAAACTGAGCTGAACAAACTTATGGAGGGTATGGGATGGTGAGACAGAATGATTTGGCAATTGACTGATCTTTGATTACTAGTGGTAAATGTCAGTGGGCTGTGTGATGGGACATTCAGTGGGGTGGGTGCTGAGTTTAGAGAATTCTTTCTTGGGTGTCTGGCGGCTGAGTCTTGCTCAGATGCTCCGGGATTAGCTGATTGCCATATTTGGGGTCAGCAGGGGATTTTCTCACAAGGCAGATTGGCAGTGACCTGGGGTTTTTCGCCTTTCCCTGTAGTATGGGGCATGGCTCGCTTGCTGGTGGTTTCTTTGGACCTTGAAGTGTTTAAACTATGATTTGGGGACTCAGTGACTCAATAAGTTAAATGTCTATTGCTGAAGTGGGTGGGAAGTTCTGTGGCCTGCATTGTGACTAGATCATTGGTCTCCAACCTTTTAAAACACAAGATCACTTTTGGAATCCAAATGCAACACAAGTTCTACCCTTTAAAAATGCTACTTTCTCAGAAACCCAAACCTAACTTCTACGTAACATGTATTAGTGTTGTTGATGCCCCTGGCTGTATCTGGGGTTGCGCACTGGGTAGCTCGAGGGGGTGGAAGGCCACAGTGTCGATGAATCCCCTTCGCTCCAGACTCGGACACAGCTGGGACGTAACTGGCGCCCAACAATAGCCCATATAAGGATGTTTCCCGGTTGCAGGAACTGATAACCTGTTCCCCATAACAGAATAACAGTACCAGTCTCAGCCGGTCTCCACTTGTAATTATAACGCAGCCTTGAAAGCATGCTTCTCACCCAAAGAGGAGGGGGGGTAGGATCTTTCAACAGCAAGAGGAAATCTATATAAGAGTTACTGTAACTGAGTGGGGGCGCGCATGATTTGAGATGTGTCTGTCTCCGTGTGCCTGCTTGAGATCTCAAATAAATCTTAGTGTGCTTCTCCGCCCTGGTGTGTTTATTGGTGCTGCGCTCTCCGGGCAACGAACCCAAACTGTTGCTAGCCCCAGCCTGTCTTCAGGCCTCCCCCGGCAACAGTTTTTGGTGATCCGCCGGGACTTTAGGGGCTTTAAACAGCCTTGCTCGGACCCCTCCGAGGGCCAGGGCAGCCACCACTTCGACGCCCACGTGCACACTGGCATTTTGCCAGAGGGCCTCGTTGCGTGGGACTGTCCTGCCCGGAGGGCACTCCGGTGCAAAGCACCTTTGATAAGCGGAGAATCACAGGCACAAGGTGGGACCGGTCCATTTGGTGGTAAGTCCGCTTCCCTGGGGACGCCCAGGGGTAGTCTCTGGTATGAGGCAAGGACAAGGAAAGGGCCCGGGGTATTGCACCCCCTTGGAATGCATTCTGTTAAATTGGAAAGAGTTGGGGTCAGACCCCATGACTAAGATACAATTGAAAAGGTTTTGTTCTATTGATTGGCCACAGTATCAGCTGGGGAATCAGGAGCAGTGGCCTCAAGGGGGATCCCTTAATTATAACACCATTCTCCAGCTTCTTTTGTTTTGTCAGCGAACCGGGAAGTGGAACGAGCACATGTATGCCCAGCTGTTTATGGCTCTACGGGACAGAACAGAGCTGTTGCGGAAATGTGGTCTGGTCGCGACTGGGTCGGAGACGTTTTCATATCTGCCACCCCCTCCCCCGGTTGTAATGGCAGAACCGGAGCCCCCTTCGGCCCCAATACCTCCCCCAGTTAGGGATGAGGGCCCCGGAGTTCAGGGAGCGGGTGGGGCCCTGGGCATGTACCCTCTTATAACTGAGACTGCTATCTCTCGTCAAGGGGGTGACAATCGACCGGCTATAACCATGCAGGTCTACACCCATGTCCCCTTTAACCCGGTGGACTTGGCTGCCTTCAAGGCACAAGCCGGGGAATTTTCAACCAACCTGTGATTGCTTACTGAATGTTTTGAAGTCTGGGTTATAGTTTAAGATGGCCAGTCCATCAGATGAGCATCTGCAAGGCGAGTGTAATATTTGTACTTGATGATTTTCACTTGGGAAAAAGCCACCTCACAAATGTATGTGGGACCAAAGTAGGTCTTCACCCTCAGGACAGGGGTGGGGTGGGAAGGGAGCATGGCAGGGGTAGAAAAGAAAGCATTGTGGCCTGGTTGTGGCACCCCCACTGCTTCCTGATCCCTTCCTTCTGCCCCATGCTACTCAGGCTCCCCAGTCCCTTCCCTAACCTGCACAGCGCTGGCTCCCTTTCCCTTTGGGCTATTCAACCCCTTCCCTGGCCCTGTGCTGTGTGGGCTCTTCTCCACCCTCCCTTCCCTTTCTTCCCACGTGGGCTCCCTTTCCTTGCCCTTTGCGTGCTCTGCTCTTTTTCCCCCTCCCTTTCCCCATGCAGGCTCCCCTCTCCCTAATATCGACTGTTCAAGCATCCGAGATCAACCTGTTGATTATGATCGATTGGTTGGAGACCACTGGACTAGATGATCATATCAGTCCCTTCTGGCCTTAAATCTATGAAGATGCGTATGGGATGGGGAATACATTTTTAAATAGTGGGCTAGGTTTCTGCTGGAGAGGAGAGGTGATTTTGGATTTAAAAGATGGGTCAAATGCCATTCTTTAGACTATTTGACTTTCTTAAGGAGGGACAGGAGCTGTTTAGCTTTCATTTTATTACACAAAATGAGTTATTGGGGAAGTGTGGGTGGGGAAGTGAAAACCTAAGTTCAGATTTCAACTCTCCCTAGAGCAGTGGTTCTCGAACTTTTTGTATTAGTGACCTCTTTCACACAGTAACTATCTAAGTGCACCCCCCCTCACCTACATGGGCACCGGCCCCTGACCACTGCAGGCTCCATCCCCCCCCTTTGCCCCGACTCCTGCTTTGTGCCTTCACCTCTAATCCCTGTAGCCCTCTGCTCTATCCATCTGGGGAAACAGACCTGCCTGCTCCCATCTCAAAAGCTGCTCCTCCACGCATTCCTGGGGGCTGTGAGTGGGTGGGGCGGGGAGCAGTGTCAGGGCTCCCTGCATCCTGGTCACTTCCCAACCTGGGCTGTGTAGATGGAGGGCAGAGAGCAGCAGCTCCTAATGCTCGCCCTACAGCACACCCCAGGTGAAGAAAGTGATCTGGATGCAAGGAACCCTGGCATTGCTTCTTGCTGCGCTTCCACCCCTTCCCCCTCCAGCTCTCTGGGGGGCTCAGAGGAACATCAGGAAGAGGGTGTATATGGTATCTGTGTGTTACCGCTCACACATGCCTCCCAAGTTCCTCTGCCAGGAGGAAGCAGGCTCACAGTCCCATGTCTCTCTGGGGTTGGGGCTCACAGCCCTGCAACCCCCACATAACCACACTCCCCAGTTTGCAAACCAGTGTCCTTGAGTATACTGGGTACTCCGGCTCATTCATCTTGGACCTGCCATTTCTCCTTCCACAAGAAGTGAGGCAGGTGACTATTTTTTTCCCCCTTGTGAATTTGAACAAGCTAGACATATTCTGGAGAACGTATGGGTCTTCCAAATATTTATTGGAGACCTCTTGCCAGAAAGGGAATGCTTGAGGTTTTGGTAATGGGGTGTTAAGAATATGGTCTCTTGCTGGGAACTTGCCTGAGTCACAGCCTTCCTGGGAGCAGAGGTGTAGATTACCTTAACACTTGTGCATGCACAGGACACTATATGAGCTAATAGGAATTTAATGCTGACCAGTAGTAAATTCTTTCATTGAACTTGTTTGCATTATACATGCTTGATTCCACTGGCCTGTTAACAGTAGCACAGCTACAGCTTAGCATTTTACTAAGGCTATTAAATGCTAGAAACTGGCAGTGGAGTCATCCTAGCTGTAATTGGTTTCTGAGCAACTTTCCACAGAATACAGGCGCCACCTTAATGTATGGAGTCGGTCCTTTTTGTTCTAATTAAAATACTTACCAGACTGATACTGCTTCTCTTACTCCCCTTCCCCTCCCCCTGGGGTGGCAAGATGAGGTGCAGCTTTCCCAGCCCCCTGCCTCGGAGAGCAGCGCTGATCTTGGGGGCTGGGAGTTATCCACCTCAGAGAGCAGCATTGCTGTCGGAGGTGGGGGCTGTGTAGAGGCGCCCACTGAGAGCAGCACAGGTCTCAGCAGTGGGGGTGGTCAGTGGAGGTGCTGCTCTGAGTCACCCCACACAGCCTCTCCACCCCCGAGAACAGGACTGGTCTTGGCAGCAGGGGGCAGAATATTTAGAGGAGAGAATATTTTCCACCTTCGGAGACTGTCAGGCTGTACAGAGCAGTAGCAAACTGTTCAGCCTCCATTGGCCTTGGTAAATCTGTTGCTCAGCGTGTGTGTTCATTTCGTACAGACCCGCTTTCCAGGGTGACTCAAGCTTTTACTTCAGTTCAGCATAATGGATATTAGCAGCTACCTGGCAAATGTTGAAAACAATCTGCTGGTGAAAAGAATGATGTATTCTGTAGCGCTGAAGATCCCCATCTGCCTGGTAAACATAGTTGGCAGTTACACTATGTATTTGGACACCAGTGGATTGTTTTTTTTTCCTCTCTCCAGAGATGCTGAGCCTCTGCCATTCTGTTGACTTGACTGGGAGTTCTGGGTGTGCAACATCTCTGAAAATCAGCCCGTAAGCATGTGGCTTTTTTATAGAAGGCTGCTAAATATTCGGAGAGAGAGAGTGTCAGGCAGTGTAGGCCTAAAACTATGTATGGCCTTTGGGATGGGTGGGGATGTAGCAGAAGTTTGGAAAGGCACACATTAATAGATTTTCATGAAATGAGTGTCTTGTGGCATCTAATCATTCCCTTGCAATATTTGTAGGCTTAACATTATTCAATTTCTAATTTTGACAAGATAATATCCCCCCCTCCCCTGATTTTCAATGACTTTTTGTTTTTACAGTTGCTGGAAATTAAGGTTGGTGGTGGAGGGTAGGGTTGGGAGTTAGTATTAGGTCAGCACCAATAGCAAGCTCCTGGGGGTTCCCCAAGACACCAGACATGCAAGGTGCAAGGGAGGCTGTGGTCCTGTCTCTGCATAGTGGAGACCACCTGCCAAGGATGCAAGGAGTTGGATGAATCCCCACCCTGGGCTGCTGCTGAACAATTTCTGTGCAGGTACGTCTCCTGCACTCCTGGCTGGTGAGTGAATGAACTTGATGGGGCGCTCTCTGTACTTGGCTGGTGACATCAGACTCCGGCAGGGGTGGGTGGGCTGTATTTTGGGTGGGGACAGAGCAGAGACCTAGGGCCATGAGGAGCAGGATGTAGCCATTCTGCACCCTAGGACTTCTTGTCAATATCTGCTGGACTAGGGTCACAGCCTTTCTTGCACCTGCAGGAATTGGGTGTGTCAGGCCCAAGCACACAGAGCACGTTGCAGTCCAGCTATCACGGGCATGATGGGGTGGGCCCATGACAACAAAGGCCTTTGCACTGCTAGTGACTCCTGGTCCTTTCAGATGGAAGGGGGGGAAGACTGCAGTACCACCAACTGATACTGATCAGCATCTTTTTGAGCATTTCAGTGTGTCAGTTGAAATAGATGTTTATCCACATCAGATACTGCCAAGCCTAAATTTTTGCAGTATTTGCTAATTCACAAGAAAGCCTCTTTACTGTGTGAACTAAGAAATACCCCAAAGCGGACATAAACAATGCTAAATTTGAGTTTAGTGGAAAAGGAAACTGTTTTTTTTAAATACAAGATCAAATTAGTCCTTTGTATAATTCTGTAGCAGTTAGTGCCGTTACATACCAGTGATGAAATGCTTTTTTTTTTTTTTTTTTAATTTTGGAACTTTTCAGTAAATAATGTAGGAAGGGGACTAGAGAGAGAGACAAACTGAAAACTCAAGGTTCAAGAAAGTGTTCTGTGTAAGCCTCAAGGATCAGTGAAATGCACCAGGTCTTGAGGGCTATACTTATTAGGTTGACTTTATGAAGTCAACTTAATAAGGTGGATTTTAAGTCAACTTAAAGTGGACCTTAAGTCGACTTAACAAAAATCGACTTAACTTTTCAAGTGTAGATGTGGCCCCTTTCGACCTTAAATTGACTTAATAAGCTCCACCAAGGCGCTAATTCCTGTCTCCACTGGCTTAAGTCGACTTAATAAAGTCAATTTAAGCGCTAGTTCGAATTAAAACTGTTGTTAATTCAAACTAACTTTTCCTTAATTCAACTTAAGGAGCAGCTTAAGTCGACTTAAGGAAAGCCCAGTGTAGACGTGAAGTATTTTAAGTCGACTTAAGCCTCCATAAGTTGACTTAATTTGTAAGTATAGACGCACCCGAGGAGAGGTCAGCCTGATGTTCTTCATGGGAGTGAGTGTCTTCAAGTTGTTTAGAATATTTTTACCAACTTGTTTGCTTTCTCTTGAGTGAAGTGTGTTAACAGTACAGTCAAATTCCAAAGGGGTAGCCGTGTTAGTCTATTGTAGAAAGACAACAGAGTCCTGTGGCACTTTTAAAGACTAACAGATTTATTTATCGCATGAGCTTTCGTGGGAGAAAATCCCACTTCGTCAGATGCTTTGAAGATGGGAAAGTTACAGAATGGGAGGAAATTAAATGCAGGGAGTATGTGACATAGGATCAGGTCAGGCTGTAACAGCAAATCAAAATAGGTGTTAGGATTCAAACACTGGGGAACAGCACATAGAGGAGGGTGAGGTCAAATCACTTGTTGTAATGAGAAAAATCCATGTCCCTGTTTAACCCCAAAACAACTGAGTCAAATTTGCATATAAGTTCGAGTTCTGCAGTTTCTCTTTGAAGCTGTGATTTGTTATACATCTGTTTCAACACAGCTATTAACAAGTTGTTAAGGGAGTGAGCAGGGAGGTTGAAGTGTTCTCCTACAGGTTTTTCAGTATTGCAGTTTCTGATGTCAGATTTGTGTCCATTTATTCTTTGGCGCAGAGACTGTCCTGTTTGTCCAATATATAAGGCAGAGGGGCATTTCCAGCACATGATGGCATAAATCACATTAGTGGACGAGCAGGCGAACGAGCCCTTGATGGAGTAGGTGGCTTGATTAGGCCCTATGATGGTGTCATCAGTGTAGATATGAGGACAAAGTTGGCAGCGTGGTCTGTTGCAGGGATATGTTCCTGCTTTAGTGTTTCTGTTGATGATGTGTTGAAGAGGTCTGGCTTGGGGGTTGTAGGTGGTGACCAGTGGCGTTCTGTTGTTGTTTTTCATGGGCTTCTCCTGCAGTAGTTGACTTCTGGGTACCCGTCTGGCTTTGTCAATTTGTTTCTTCATTTCTGCGGGTGGGTACTGTAGTTTTAAGAATGCTTGGTAGAGATCCTGAAGGTGTCTGTCTCTGTCTAAAGGGTCAGAGCAAATGCGGTTATATCTTAGGGCTTGACTGTACACAATGGATCGTGTGGTGTGTTGAGGATGAAAGCTCGAGGGATGTAGGTAACTATACCGATCAGTAGGTTTGCGGTATAGGGAGGTCTTTATGTGCCCATCGCTAATTTGCACTGTAGTGTCCAGCAAGTGGATCTCTTGTGTGGAGTGTTCCAGGCTAAGTTTGATTGTGTTGTGGAAATTGTTGAAATCTCTATGGATGATGAAGATGTCATCAATATAGCGTAGGTAAAGTAGCGGTGCTTTGGGATGAGACGTGAGGAAACGTTGTTCTAAATCGGCCATAAAGATGTTGGCATATTGTGGGGCCATGCGGGTACCCATAGCAGTGCCACTGACTTGAAGGTATGAATTATCTTCAAATCTGAAATGGTTATGGGTGAGTACAAAGTCACAGAGGTCAGCCACAAGTTTAGCTGTGTCATCATCTTGGATAGTTCTTCTAATAGCTTGTAATCCATCCTTGTGTGGGATGTTAGTGTAAAGAGCCTCTACGTCCATAGTGGCCAGGATGGTATTTTCTGGAAGACCGTCAATGGATTGGATTTTTCTCAGGAAATCTGTAGTGTCTCTCAGATAGCTAGGTGTGTTGATAGCATAGGGTCTTAGCCAGGTAATCCTGCTGTAAGCGTGCCAATGCCTGAGATGATGGGGCGTCCGGGGTTTCCTCTCTTATGTATTTTTGGTAGTAGATAGAATATCCCTGGACGGGGTGCTGGCGGTGTGTCTGTCTTGATATGTTCTTGTGCTGCTTTGGGGAGTTTCTTGAGTAGGTGTTGTAGTTCCTTTTGGTATTCCTCAGTGGGGTCAGAGAGGAGTGGTTTGTAGAACGTTCTATTGGACAGCTGTTTATAAGCCTCCTGATCGTAATCCGATTTATTCATGATGATGACGGCACCTCCCTTGTCAGCCTCCTTAATAATAATGTCAGAGTTGCTTCTGAGGCTCTGGAGGGCATTACGCTCTGCATGGCTGAGGTTATGGTGTAAGTGATGTTGTTTGTCCACAATTTCAGCCTTTGCCCGGTGGTGGAAACAATCTATATAGAAGTCTAGTCTGTTGTTCTGACCATCAGGAGGAGTCCACGTTGAATACTTTTTCTTGCAATGTCTTCGCAGGCTTCGTTGCTACATAACAACCCTTGC
>ML685763.1:16742470-16856303 GCA_007922175.1 Pelusios castaneus
GATACTTTCTTCCTTTCCACACTGTGTTTAGACCAGCATTGTATATTCTTCCCTGTTATATTTCCAAATAGTTCATTTTAGCAGAAGTCCGGCTGTGGTGGTGGTGCTTTGAATTTCAGTATAATGCTCACAGGACAATAACCCAGGCAGATGCAGACCACCATAGTGTTGAGATGTGTAGACTTTGTCTTCGGGGGTTGGAGTACAAAGCAAATGCCACAGCTTAAGCTTGCCTAGGCCTAGTTTTTCCTTTTCCTGTTTTGAGCATTTGTTGGCTGACATGTGGTACTCATTTTCCAGCAGAAATTCTACTGTATTGTCCACTCTGAGCAGCTACTCTTACAAACTCCCTTTCTAAATCCCTTGCTATATACAGTATAAATTCTTATAGCTTTCTCCCAAGGTGAGCTGTTGCTTTCCAGGGTGACGGCTAAACAATATTGAGCCAGATTCTGATCTGTTATACCATTATAAAGCAAAATTTCTTGTAAGTGTGCTCAAATTGTTCCTGGTTAAGTGAGGCTTGGTCTACGCTGCTGCTGCTGTAAAGTCACTTGTGTATCTTCCATCGACTGACTTGGCTGCTGTACTGAGACATCTTCACTGTGCTGCGTGCAGCCTTCCTCCTTTCAGGGTGTGGATTAATGCCCTTGACCAGAGGGCACTTTTAGGATTGATCCCGAAGGAGTTGGCACTGTAGATGTATCTGAGGATATAATTTGGTCCCTAGTCTTTCATTTGAGTGACACAACATGGAGACCAATTAAAGTGAAACTAGTTCAGAATTGTGGTAATGATAAAAGACAGCTCTAATAGGATCATTACTCTTAATGAGCGTGTTACCAACAGATCTGGTGCCTACTGATCTATGTCTTAGGGGATGTCAGCTCCTTGGGGATCAGCCTGCTCAGTTGATCCTGGAGGTGCTCTTTGCTCAATGCCATTAATCCATCGCCCTGAAAGAAGTAAGGCTGTGCCAGCCAGAGGGTGTCTTTCGTCAGCGCAGTGCAATGAAGACACCGTGGTACAGGAATGTAAGTAAGTTAATAGGAGAATCTTCTGTAGTCTGCAACCAGCAGTGTAGACCCAAGCCTTGGAGCTGGAGATTGGCACTCATTCATGGCTTAGAAAATTGTCCTTTTGTATTCTCTTTATATTTTCCTGACTGATTCTTGGTGCTTTCTATTGTTAGTTATGTAATACAGTGCTTGCTGTTGTAGGTATATGTCAACTAGAGATGGAAGAATTTTTCAAGGAAAGGTTTTGTCAGAAACTGCCAGTTTATTGGGAAGGTTTTTCAGATTCAAGATCAGAAGGAGGGGGAGAGAAACCCCAGATAGCCAATATCTACTTCCCATCCTGGTCCTCCGAAATCTTCCCCAATAAATTGGCATTTTATGATTATACAACCTTTCCTAGAAAAACCCATCTCTAGTTGGAAGACCTAGGTTTGAGTCCATGTTCTCTCCGATTCAGAGGTATGTGGGTGGGTGGGGTTTCTGTTGTGGAAAAAATTTGAAAGATCTCTCTTGTTCCAGTATGGAATGAAAACACATTTTGAAAGCAGCATTTTTTGTGAAATAGAATTTCTGTCCAGCGTTAGTGTCACCACTCTGCTTTCCTGGATGTAGTTTGATATGTTTGTATGTCTACATGTTGTCCTTCAGCTCTAACCTTTCTTGTCAAGGTGTGCCTGGTCTGGTGTACATGTTTGACTGCGGTAGCAAAACAGCCTTGTTTTTGTCCCTTCTGTCCACGGCTGAGGCTTTATAGCTACCCAGTTATTAAGCATGAGCAAGGTCCTGTAACTCATTATCTGAGAGGTTTATTACTTGTTTGTAGCTTCAAAATCCTTACCTCAACATGTTGAGATCCTTTAAAAGGTGCTATTTAAGTGCAAAGTTTTATTGCTTAATGTAATGCTTCATATATTGTCAAATTTCAATACCAATTAGAGGATGAAAGTTCAATTTGAAAGTGAACTGCCTTATCACAATAAAATATGTAAACAGAAATGAAATCAGTCAGAAAAATAGGCACTGCTGGTTAATGTTTAATAAGTCACTGTGACATCAATGGAGCTGCTTGTGGCTATACCTCACCTTGCACTGGATGTTCTGGTAGTGGAGAGGTTAACGTGTGGTGGAGCTGTGTTTTGTGGGAGAATACATATTGTACCTGGTTACATTTTACAGGGTGTTGTGATTAATTGGGAGGAAGGAGAGAGACCTGCTATTCAAAGAGTCAGCTGGTTTGGGCCCAGGTTTGTTAAACTGGCACCAGAGAACTCTTCTGGTGTTTGGTTGTGTTTTTGGTATACCAGTACTCCTTCCCCTTCTCTCCCCACTACAGCCATATTAGTTGTCTGTACATATGTTACCCTGGCTGGTTTGTGTCAGTACATTCTGGAAAACCATCTCATGATGCCCTGCAGGGCAAGAGTGCCTGAGGATATCTATACTGAGCATCTACTTAGTATGTAGTAGGGCAGTGGATCCTGGGATATCTTGGTCGCAGAGCGGTGGTGATGTGGGGCTGACTGGTGTGATGAGGGTTTCAATTTACTCAGAACAATAAGTGTTACAGCCTAAAAACATGACCCCCTAGGTCAGCTTTTGTGGGGCAAACACTAAGTGCTACACAATCTCTGAGGAGCTAGTTCCAGGGCAAGATACATGCAAGGCCAGAAGGGAGCACTGTGCTCACCACCCTGCACTGCTACATACCAGAGGCCAAACCTAGTTGGAATACCATGCTGAAGAGTTGGGCACAATTAGCACTTAGAGCCAACAGTATTGCTAGCTGCTTATGACTGATTGTTTTATTGTATATTCAGCTTAACCCTTTGCCCCTGTTATTGTAACTTTACCAGTCACCTCTGTTTCTGAAAATGTTGGCAGTTTCTGTGACCATTGTGAATGTGGAGGATTTCTCTTTCAGCTATTGGGGGGGGTCACTTCGTAACCTATCTTCCCAAGTAGACATCTGCCTTGAAAGCATGGCTACAGCTAGTCTTGTTCCACTCTTCTTCAGCATACTTGTCAGCTGAGAACTCTTTAGTCAATCACATAGCCCTGATGTGCCAGAGTGAATGCAGAGATCTAGGGTGGTTAGTGTGGAATTGCTATCTTATCCCATCAGAGAAGCCAGACTGTTCTAATCAATTACTTTATATATTTATAAATACTAAAGTCCCATCCCTCAGTTTGTAGGAGAAGGTGATACTTCTGCAGTTGGGCTGATTGCAAAAGAGCCACCTCTCAGCATCTGAATGTATGAAATGGCCTACGCATATACATCTGGCATTTTCATGCTCCTTGATTACTGACTTGTTTTTTTTTCTTGTTTTAAAGGATTAGCTGTTGGTCTTGGCATTGGGGCCTTGGCAGAAGTTGCAAAGAAGAGCCTTAGACCTGAAGAACGCAATGGTGAGTTCTTTTGTGTTCTCGTTCTGAACTGAAGACTTAGTTGCTTTCTCTTTTAGGCATGATCTACTGTATAGATTAAGAATAAAATCCTGTTAGATCTCTAAAGGCTGTGATTATGATGCATCATGTTAGGAGAGGAATATTTATCAGTTTCTTTTGGTTGAATTATTTTCTTTTTAACCTCATACAGCTTGTTTAAACACACACATTATATTGCTTCAACAGCTTGCCTTATATGGACACAGTAGTATGGATGTAAAGGCGCTTCAACTGATATAGTTTATTCCCATATGGAAGGGGGGTAAGCTCTACTAGTATTAATATTTAGGTAAGAAAAAAAATGTCACTCCTGACTGAAATAGTTATACTGGTACAAAAACGGCCTGTAGATCAGGCCTTAATGTCTGAAACCCTATGTTAGTCTTGAAGTAATAAAGATTTTTCTTGATCTTCAGTAGTATTCCATTTATTTGGTACTCAGGTGATGACTGCAATAGAAAACCATGAGAGAATAATTTATTTGGGGACTAAATTGGCATTTCACTTTTCAGTATCTTTCTCTTGACTATTCTGCAGACCTGCACAAAGAGAGTGTTATGTGCCATACAAGAAGGTTGATACCAGACTTTGTGCTTCCTCCTGTCTTCCCCTCCTTATTCCCCCAACATAAGAAAAAGGATGTTGGTTTTGGGTACACTTCCTTTGCCCACTGGCTTTGCTCTGAATTAACATGTTTACGCTCTTTTTGCACCAAAATGAGAATAGTGCAGTGTCATGTGGAGTTGAATCTCTCCATCTTCAACCTCAGCATTGTCTGCCTCTTAAAGTAAACTTCTGATCGCATGCTGGATGGGAAGCTGAGGGTGAAGAGGGGAGGCTTCCACAACCAGCTATGATTGATTGATTTTTTTTTTTTTTTAATTTTTTTTTTTTTAATTGTTCTTGTGCAGTGCGGGCAGTTTCAATAAGGTAGACTTTTTAGGAAGGGCAGTTGGCTTCAGGCTGTCACATGAAAAGCACCCCTATCCTAACTGAATTCAGCATGGCTCTTGAATTTTTTTGTACAAGGGAGTTACAAACCAATACATCAACCTGATGGCCTTTAAGCAGTTAAACAAATTCATGTTCCTTATCTGATTTTTGTGGCTTGTGTAAGGTGTTCAAAGCAGGTCAGAGATACCATGGTATCAATTTTATCTCCCAGTCCTTCCACATTAATATTACAAAATAAGATAAATGTCAGGTTCTTGTTTAGCCATAAATAGCTTTTAGTTTTCCTACCTTGGTGTCTGGCTTACCATCTGGCACTGAGGTGAAGGTTACAGAGTAAGTTAGATGATAAAAGTTTTTAACCACTGCAGGTTCTGTGCAGTGGGTCACCCTGGGGTAATATTGCAGGAGAGCGTTTACAATATCAGTTCCTTACCTTGACCCAAGGGTGATAGGGTACAGAGGCTGTTAAAAAGGAGAGGTGAGTGGGGGAGATTAAGGCTGGGCTTGCAAACCTTGTTATTCCATGTCCATTGTTTAACTTCCTTTGCTTGCTTTAATTGTGGTGCTCTGAAACTCCCCTTTGAGGATGGCTGGGATTGTCACTGTGTGGGATTAGAGACCAGTTCAGCCGTACACCTTGTTAGGAGACCTCTGATATTTTTCTGCTATAGTCTCTCTCTCTCTCCCTGAACTTAATAAGACACCCTGGAATTCCACTGCATCACTTCTGAAGTTTTTCTGACCTCCCTTTCAAGGAAACAATGGAGTTAGTCACAAGTAGAGTCCAGGTTCCGGGGACTGACTCTTGTCATTGTATTTTACTCTCACGTTAGTTGGACCATTTTTGTGCCCACTTCCGCTCCTCTGTTTTTTTTAAGTGGCTTTTCCTTCCAGAGTCTGACTTACTCAGGTTGAAAGGCTGTTTGTTTTCCTCTGCAACAAGGCTTTATAGTAAGAGGTTGTGAAATTGATAACATGGAGGTGCACTGAGAGAGACTTTTGACTACAGCGCAGTATAATCACTTGAATATTGCTCTACTTCGGCCATGAAAAACATGGCATCATTTCAGACTCTGCATTGTTTCCAGAGTGTGTCAGTGATTCCAGTGTGTCATATCCCATCTGCATCTCTTCTGAAGAGCACTCGGGTATGACAGTGAGGAGGGTGAGAGGAGAGTTTATAAGCACAGAAACAAGAGGAGTTATCTGCAGTAACATTTGCCTACAGCCACATCAAAGAAACTGAGACCAAATACTTGCCCATAGAGGTGGGGTCGTTTCTTGTGATACGTTCAAGTCTCTAAGTAATTGGGTGTCTCTGCTTTTGCTTTCAGACAGACTTGATCTGTTGTTATATCTTTCAGATGTTACCATTTCTGGTAACGTAAGGGAGGGGTTTTTGCAAACCACATGCTCCTGAACCAGTGGAAGGCAACTGTATTCCCTGAGGGAAGGTGGGGTGGAATCCATCTCCAAGATGGGTGGTGGTCTACAGGGGTGTCAGTCATTTAGCCTTGGGAGCCATTTCCGCCAGCAACTCAGTCTGCTCACCCTCAGGGTGCCTCACAGGACCACGCTGGAAGCTGACTGGCCAGCTGCACAGCACAGCTGCCACCGGCCTGCCTCACCCCTGGGGCTGACTATCCGGCCAGGGGGCTTCTGGCTGGCCCCTGTGCCGGCTGAGCTCCCTGCCAACGCCGACTGGGCCCACTCCCCAAGTGCAGGCCGCAAATGGCCTGCGGACCACACGTTTGACACCTCTGTGTTAGCACCTCGAGGAGGTCCACTGAACCCAGGGCATCTATAACTTCAGCTGGGCTCCACAGGGATACCATTGATGGAGTCTGCCTAAGAGCTACATGGTAACCAGCACCTGCCCTAACCATACCCCCTGTTTGGCAAGTGCTGATGACCTTTTGTTTGGTTATCTGGCCGTAAGCCACATGTGCACAGGTCTTGTGTACTAAATGCTTCTCATAGCTTAGCTGCCGGGGCATTCAGCACCTTCTACTCTGTTTTGGGGTATATGGGAGGAGGGGAAGCAGTGACTTTTCCATCCCCATCTCAGGTGGCCCAGTCTAGGCTTGTCCATTATGACAAGATGCAAGAGAATCTGAGACTTCTAGTAACTGCATTTCTGGAAGTTCAGCTTAAGCTTCTGAATCTTGTATGAATTGGTGTGGAGGGAAATATATCTCTTATTACAGGAGAGGCTGCATATAGACATGTCAGTGTGGCACTTGGCACACAATATAATGCTGTTACAAAGCACCTGGATTGATCCTCAATTCCAGTACTACTGACTGCACCTGCTATGCCATCAGTGTGTTGGGTACAGTGGGTAACCTCTCACTACTATAATGTTCTTCGTGGGTCACTGTAGTAACACCAGTATGATGCTGAAATGCTGCTTTCCCTGCTGCTCTGCCTAGCATGCCCAATATGTCTGCCCTTCCTCTTGACACATTCCCTGCTGGTTTGTGCTTAAGCTCCTTAGCTGGTTGAATAATCACAGGAATTGACACCAAAGTGCTTCTAGTTCAAAGGCTTTGCTTTAAAACTTGGTTTTAAAACCTATGAAGGCACTGCTTTTTCATTTTAATATTCCTATGCTCGTTGAACTTGCTGATAAAGACAATCCCTGTCCAGTCAGCTGATGCTGCACTATGAAGCTGGGTGTGTCTCTTGGAGATACAAAGGACAGGGTATTGTAAATTTCTCTATGGTATGATTTTTCACTTTACAGCTGCCATTCACTGTAAATCTCTTACTGCACCCTCTCCTGCTTTCTGTTCTCTATGAAGGTTTAAAAACCAAATAAAAAAAACCACAAATCAAAACCCCAAAGCCCCGAGAGTCCTGGGTCTGTGGAACAACAGTCTGCAGATGTTAGTTTTTGGGTGCTCTAAACTATGCTGTACACGGGCAGTAGCCAGAATGCATGTGAACAAACTTGGTGCGGCTTGCAGGATTCTTGAAGGCTTTTGCTTGCAGCATTCAAAATCTTGTCTGCAAGTTGCTTGTACCTGCTTCAAGATGGAGACTATCTCCGGCTGTAACTGAGGAGGGATGCACAGCTGTTTTTCTCTCCTTGCCAGGTAGTTTCTAGCTTGACACTGGGTGTTTTCACTCAAACATTGTAGAGTTATGAAACTTGCTGGAGATAAACAGAGTCCTGTGGCACCGTATGGCCTCTGGAGCCGCCTGCGCCCTGGACTCCCCAAATCCCCTGAGCCATGCTCCCCCACTCCCTAACTGTACCCTGCTCCCTCAGCCCTCCAATCTGGGCCCCCCAGCTTCCACAGCCCACCCTGCTGGCTCACCTACCCCCCACCTACCCAAGCAGTGCTGGCTGTAGCCCCCATCCCCAGGGCCTCCACTCATGCCATCCCTGAGCCACTCCAGCCTCCCAAGTAGTGCCAGTCAGGGCCCCTGATCCAGCCCTCCCAGCACCAGCTGGCTGGGTGCCCTGCCCCCCAAGGAAGGCACCAACACAGTGGGGGCCCAGTGGGGTGGGCAGCCCCAGGCCTTGATCCAGCCCTGTGTGTGACTTGTCTGTTAAGGTCAGCTGTCCAGGGCAGTGACAGTCTCCTATGTGGCCACTGTGTGGTGAAATGGGACATCAGTCCTGGTTGTGGCTCTAGGCACAACTATAATACAATTAATGATTTAAAAAAAAAAAAAAGACTCTAAAACATCTCCATGGCTGTTTTCTCTGGTTCCAAGTCAGGCTTGCTGCATTAAAAAGTTGAAGGCCTTTCTAACTCCCAGCTGTGATCCATTTGCCCCTCTATGACTCCTCATGCAGGATCTGCTATTGGAATCTAAGGCTGTCGTGACTTGTTAATTTAAGTCGACTTAGCATGTCCACACTCAAAAAATTAAGTCTACTTAAAGGGGACCCTGCCAAATTGACTTACAGCATCAACACTGGATGCCGAAGTTGACTTGTAGGGGCTAGGTGGACCTGGAACAGGTCCACGGTGGCAGGGGGGGCACCCCTTGCCAAGTGCCAGGGGGCTCAGCATTTGCCCCATTGTACCTGGGTACAATGGGGGCTGAGCTGGACAGGGACACTGGCAGGGCAGAAGAGCAGGGTGGGCAGAGTTCTGTCCTGCTCTGGGGGGGGACGGGACACACCAGGCTCTGGTTGTGCCAACTACCCTGGCAGGGAGGGCACTGGGGGAGCCCTGAAGCCCTTTTAAATTGACTTAAAGTCAACTTAGGGCTACTCTGCATCCACACTGGCTAAGTTGACTTAATAAAGTCGACTTAGCCAGCAAAGTTGACTTAAAAGCAGGTTTAATAAAGTCAACTTTAATTTTCCTTAAATTGATTTAAGGAAAATGTTGTGTGGACGCAGATTAAATTAAATCGGCTTAAGCTGACTTAATTTGTAAGTGTAGACGCACCCTAAGTGTGAGTCTTCTTCCCCCTTCTTGCTCTGCAGTGGTGTTAACCTCCTAACTAGGTGGTTTTTGGTAAACAGGTAGGAGTCAGATTGCATCAAGGACTTTCACAAAGTCTTCCTCCTTAATGGCATTGAGGGAGAGGGACCAGGAATGGAGGAAGGGACTCGTGCTCAGGCTTCCCCTGATTAATCTGTGCATTGCATTCAATGAACACAACTAAAATAACTTGTGTCACCTATTGCTGCAGGGCTGGGATTACAGCCCTAGTCCTGCAGCTCCAAAGGCACAGAGACGTGAGCTAAAGGTTTGGCCACCAGCCAGTCTGTTTGTTCCCCTCTTGTCATATTCTATCACTGGTATCCCTGCCCATTTACTGCAAGTTTTGGGGTTCACGTGATCCCTGCCTCCATTCTGAATCATTTAGCAGCCGTGCTAACGTCTTCAGCAGGATTTCTCCCTGGCCTTTGTTCTTGGTTTCTTAGCCTCTCTTCTGCCACACTCATGCTCCTCAACCCTCCTTCATCTCACTTCTTCTCTCCTCAGGGCTGTGTGTGTGTCGATTAGGATGTGTAGGACTTGCAAGGAGTCAGCTTTTTCCTCAAACTAGGAACTTGCACTTAACAGTGCTTGCTATTTTGGTGGTGAGATCACAGAGGGATTCCCTTCTCTCTGCCTTCTGATGCCCAGGAAACTCTGTTGCTCTCCATTGCTGAAACCCTGGTTGTAACAGTAGACAGTGAGGGCCTCCAGACTTCAATGCTACAATCACTAACTTTATAGGAAACACTTATAAGAAGTAAATATCTTTGCTCTTCTAAAATGGGAATTGTGTTATGCTATTTCCAGGGTGGAGCATTGATGAGTTTCACTGTCTTTGTCTAACTAGCAAATTAAAAATAGCCCCTTGGGTTGCTGCTGACCTTCACTGCAGTCTCAGTACTCCTACACAGCATGTATATTATTTAGAACATGTATTTAAAGCACTAGGTTGACATAGGTGTCAGAACAAAGTTACCAGAAATAAAAAAAAAAAAAAAAAAGAAACCCTGCCTCCAGGCAAATACCCTCCACTGCCAGCAAAGGAGACCTTGGCTTCAAGGTCACTTTATCTTCATTAATGGCTTAAATTACAACAGTGCCTTTCCAGGGCCACTGCTTCATTGTGGGGCTAACGATCACTCTCAAGTAGAGACCATTTTGAGCTGAACCTGTAGCCATTTGTCTCTAGAAATGTCCTCCTTACAGTGGAGGAAGGGACAGCATAGCTACGTTCTAGGTGGGCTCCCTCCACCCCAAAGCTGATGCAAAGCACAGTCCTCAGATAAACCACCCTGTTCAGTGACTTGCTTTGGGGGAAACTGTTACCATTTTAAAATCAATCTCATAGTAAGGACAAAGTTAGCAGTGATTGTTGGGGTTAGCCAAGACGGAATGCAGTTATGCAGCAATGAGATCAACATACATCTGGAGGAGGCTAGGCCAATTTTGGGGTTGAAAGGAGGGTTTTAGAATTCTTGGGAACATGTGCTCCCGTAGCTTAGCAGTCGGCTCCCGGGAACAGCTGTGGTCTAGTGTTTGGAACACCAGGCTGGGAGTCTGGACTCGGTTGTCTTCCCGTTTCTGTCCTGCTACAGACTTGCTCCGATTTAGCTTCCCTCTGCATTTCCCATCTATAAAATGGTGGTGGAGATGCTTATAAGCTTCATGATTGGTTTGAAATCTAGAGGTGCAAAGGTCTGTGTAAAAGCAAAGGGTTATTTCTGTCATTGAGAAGAGCTAGTCTATCTCAACCGTTTTTCCTTTGAAAAAAGGCTTTTTATGAACTGTATTCTGTCATGCCTTTAATCTTTGTTTTTTTTCCTCTTCTGCTGTGCCAATGATTTCCTTTCACCTACTGTCTCATAACCAAGAAGGTGACTTGGGAAAGAGAGCTACTTTATGTCCATTTTTAGCACAGTGTATAAACAGGCAGCTCTTTATTGCTAATGACAAGGCTGACTTTGTTCTGGTTAGTGTTTTTGTGGTTTTTATTTGTCGGTGAGAAATGTGCCAGGAGGAAGTGATGGAGAGCTATTGTTGGGGAGATTATTTTTTTCTGATAAGGTTGTTTTTAAGCTGCTAGGTTCATTAGGTTCTTGAAACCATTTAATCATTACCTGTTTCCTTAGCCTGCTATCTGCAGAAGGGGTGTGTACACCCGAGACGAAAGGCAAGATTGAGACAGACACATTGGATGATGCAGTTTTCATGGCTCAGTTGTATATCGAGCCACTTCACTTGTGTGGTGGATTATTTTCCTTCTTACCCTAATGGATGATGACTTGGAGCTTTCTTAGTGGAGACGATCAACACCAGTGATCTTTGGGAGGTGGAGGGAAAGGGAAGATCTTTGAGACTTGTCCTGAAGATTTAAAAAAAAAATAAAAATCTAAATTCTGTTGGCTTGGGCATGTCCAGGGGATCCTTCTGCTTCTCAGCTGAGTGGCTCTTTGAAACCCAGATCTTGAGCAACATTCACTTCAGGCTCTTCCTGTGCATGTAACAAATGGCTGCATGAGCCCCAGTTTAAATCAGCCTGGTTCCTGCTCCTACTCTATTCTCCTTCCGGTTCAGTCTGCTCTTCTGTCATTTGCTCCTCTTCTTCCATGTCTTCCACACACATGCTCTCCCATACTCCTACTCTGTTGGGACAGCAGTCTGAGGAAGTCCTCGCTTCTGTTGGCAACACTAGAAACAGAACAGAAGTGGGATCTGTGGAGTCCAGAGACCACCAGCGCCAGGCACCTGCCTATGCATTTTGGCCACCAGCATTATGCACCCTTTAGGGGGAATGCTGATCCTTAGTAACATTGGCGCCTTGATCTTCAGCAATCGCTTTGTGGTCTTTACCAGGGTTATGTGAAGGAAAACAGCTGTTTCTGATTACACGTGTTCCTGTGCATTTGGATAGTAGGTGCTGGTTTGTGACCCAGTTCTGGCTTCTTTTGCAGTGGAAACTCCAGTGAAAGAGTTCATTCCAAACCATGTAAGCTCAGCAGAGTTCATTAAGGGAACAGCCACACTTGGCTGGGGGAGAGGTGAGATCCATCCAGCCTGGATTCCCTCCTCTGTCTAGCTACCTTTGCTCAGCACTGGGGGACAACCCTCTCATTCTGCTCTCCTTACATAGTACTCTGAGAGACCTTTCTCTTCAGCTGGCAAGTCTGTTTTTTCTTCCCTGTTGTCTCCCACTAGTGTCCTCATGCCATCTCTTCCTGTGTAGAAATGGTGTGCTGGTGTGTTTTATGTTCCAGGTGCAGTCATTGTTGTCTAAACAAAGACTCATCCTCCTGGAGGAGAGGGCTTGAAATGCACAGAACTTCGGTAGCTCAGCAGACAGCCCCATGTTACAAACTTGACTTGTAGTACTTCACTGTAACAAACCCACCTATGGCTTGACTCCAGATTTGACTGGTAGGTTAGTTACTTTTTGACAGGTGGCTGTGCTCTCAGGGAAGTAGAGGTGTTTGGCAGGAGCCATTGCAGAACCTGTGTTTAGTCTTCATGTACTAGGCAGAACTGCTCTTTCTTGGTATCTTTTGGTCTCTGGAAGGAAACTTTGGGCTATGACTTGAGCTAATATTCCCTTGTCCCCCTCCCCCTTCTCCCTGAATTGGGGCTCTTTAAGTGAGGCACGTTCTCATGGCTTGTAGCAACTATTTGTTAGGAACTGAAGGCTTGTCACTGATCGCTGTAGTAGCCAGCAGGTGAGTCTGTACAGTGGCAGGTTTTGCTTTCTTATTTGGGGAGCTGAATCTTGTTGGTCCTGGGCCTAATCTCACATACCTTAATATTGGTGGACTTGTGAGAATAAGACCAGCAGAATTTGTCTTTTATCTGTAGAGGAATGGGTCTTAAATTCAGAAAGAGCAATGAGATCTTAATCTACCTGAGCTGTTGCTCTGTTTAGAGAATAGTAGAAGTGACAGAAATTGAAGTTGAGTCCCCAGTTAGGGGCGCAGTAGACTGGCACATGCGAGTAAATGGATCAGGAACTGGCATCCGAGTGACGCCCCTCTTACATCATTCTGGGTCCTAAAGGGCCTGAGGAATACATCTCAAATAGAACAAAACGTGTTGGAAGGCGAATCAAATGACTTCAAAAATTTTGAGGGAGTCTTGAAATAAAAAAGCATCTTGGGGTGAAAAGTGGGTTTAAGTAAAACATACTGCATAGTTACAAATATCTGGAAAGATAGCAGGCAGCTAATTAAGGAATCCTTTGCAGTGAACATCACTGACAGTGTGACCTCAATAACAGCATCCTAACCAAACCCTGCAGAGCAAGAGTTGAGATGCAATTTTTCTTAGTTGACAAGAACTTATAGCTGCAAATAAGTACATATTTCATCCCTTGCAAATTACTTGATGGTATAGGGTGGGGACCGACTTGGTTCTGCTGCTGTATCTGCTGTTCTCATGCACTGGTGCCAAACATTTGTTTCCCCTCAGTGTCATTTGTAGGGCCAATTCTGGTGCCCTTTGCAGAAGCATGTGTGTATGCTGGTATAAGCGGTGCTGCTGATGCACCCTTCCCCCTGCTACCCCCCAGCTCCTTCTTACCATCTCTGATGGTGCTGGATTGCCCATTAGCTTGGCAAGCATTACTACCAGTGGTGTCCCCTGGACTAAGTGCAGGATCTCTAGAAACATCAAATCATGCACTGAGAGAGACTGGGAGTCGGCTCTGAGTGGTCTCTGAACTGGCCTGTTCAGACTTAGCACCCAGTGCATTCGCATTGACTCAAGGTGCCCCTCTGGCATCTGTCCCTGCTGCTGAAGAAAAGGCATGAAGGGAGCAGGGCATGACCTGAGACTTGCTCCAGGCCACTTGTCTTTCCCAGAACTGGGATTGGCTACAGTCCTCGTCCCTGAGAGCTCCCAGTCCTATTCCTGGACCTGTGTCCGGACTCGTTACCTGCAAGCAAAGGTCATCACGCTCTGCTATTCTGTGAGCTCACTCAATGAGACCTAAGGTGTTGTCAGTGGCTTTCTTAACTCACGTTCCAATTCAGGGCATTTACAGAGCTGCAGCCTTGTCCCCCTGTGCCATCATTCAACAGGCCTGGGACAGTGTTAGAGTTGGCACATCTATGATCTCCTGGCCCATCTCCAGAGGCACTGCTTGTGAGTCACCTAAAATGAAGTAGACATGAGCAAACACTTGCCTCTGTCAGAGTTCCAGGCAGAAGAAGCTTATACCAGTACATTGCGCCCCATTGCAGGAGATGCTAGTCGGCCCTATGGAAACCTACCACAGAGGGGAAAAAAATCTCCAGCATGGGTGTGTGAGGTGCACATGTACCAAACGTGTAATGGATGAGCAGCATATCTTGAACAACCATTAGGAAAGGTTAATATGGGGAAATCCTATTTGTCTTTTACTAGCTCTAATGCCCCATAATTATCTCTTTTTGGGCTGGACAATGGATGGATACTGGAAGTTGATCTCATGTAAACAGCAGGCTGTGAGGTGCCCCTCCCTGCCTGATTGCGTCACCAATTTGAGGTGATGGGGTAGTTGCACCACAGTTAGGCTACGTGCACACTAGTGTTCCCCCCACCCCCAAAGTTGTTGCAGTAAAAGAAAAGCATTATCCCTATAATACTTGCCCGCATCCACACAGCAGTCCTTGTAATGCAAAGGAGCATTCACATACTCCTTTGAGTTTTCATTACAAAGATCAGTGCATGGTGGGCATCTACCCCACCATGTCAGATAGCAGCTGTCTATGCCCCTGGGTTCCAGCAGCAGCGGTCAGGCAGCCACTGGGGTTCCCGAGTCCCCGGCAGCAGACTTTCCACAGAAGAGCTTATCGCTCTCGCACAGGTGGTTTTACTATTGCTGTACAAGAGAGCAGTTGTAATGTAATAAGGAGCTTTTCAGTTTTACGGTGGCATTTTTTTGCGCTGCAAGGTGACTTATTCTGCAAAAAAACCCTTAGTGTGTACAAGGCCTGAGTTAATTTTCTTCATACACGCATGCATTTATAACCATAACTATATATGTGTCATAATGACTTGCTAGATCAGAGCATTACAGGCTTTCATAAAAGGCTTTACTCGACATCATACCATTACAATACAATACCATTTTATACAATCACTTGATTCAGTTGCTTACTTTTTGGTATTCAGACTTTGTTCTCCCCTTGGGTTGTCTGGACTAACTGATTGTTAGACATGCCTCAGAGCTGTTTCTCTGAGGTGTCTCGGGAATGGCCTCATGCTGCTCTTCTGGATGGAGGATAGATGTTTCTTGAGAGAAAGGATGGGATGATGGGGTCACTGGGATCCATAAAGCATTTTAATAGTCTCTCTTACCACCCCCAGGAAAGAAAGCAATCATGGATTCCAGCCCCTTCTTGTCAGAGGCCAATGCAGAAAGAATTGTGAGAACTCTGTGTAAGGTGCGAGGAGCTGCACTGAAGCTAGGACAGATGTTGAGCATTCAAGGTAAGTATCAGGTCTCTGGTCCTTGTAGACTTTTATTTAGTGACCGTTGCACTCTGGAGCTATCAACTAACTGTACAAAGGGCAGGAAGGCTGTGAAGACATTGCTCATAGGAGATGCTACTGTATATCAAGGTCCTTTAACAGCTCAGAAGCAAACTATCCTCAGTCAAATGGTTTCAAGTGAATGGTAGCAGATTAGCTGAACAGCTTCCTCATGGGAGAATGAAGATTGCAAAAAATTACATTGCTGACTGATGGGTTTATTTCCCTGAAATGGCAGGGAATGTGGGTGTTGGACCTTTCTCTCCTGTATACATCCCCTTCCTCCTCCACAGTGTTTATGCTATAAATGTGAATTGAGTGATCTAGAGTACCAGACTCTTGTAACTATCTGAAGTCTAGTTAACCTTCTACACTTGGCCTAAAATAAGATGGCTCTGTGCCATGGGGGCGGGTGATGGCATAAATCAAATTCTGAAACAACACAAGTGTTATAAAACTGGCAGCTGAAAGACTGAGGTCAAATTCAGCAAGTAAACATACCAGCCAGGTGGAAGGCTGATGAGAACACAGTCTTGCTCTTAGTTAAACATGCACTCAACGGAAGCCTTTAAAATACACCTCCAAACCCTCACACAGCACAAACCCGTACCCTGGTACCATCTAGTGCAGTGACGGTGTAGTCTTCCTGGCTGATTCTCATGGTTCATTGGCCAGTGAACTCTCTTGGTGGAGAGAGACTGATGCTGGTAATGACCCCAAGCCTCGTTGGGTGTAGTAGGGAAATAATGAAGTGTAGTTGGCAGGAGAGTTTGAAAAGTGCATTGTCCACTGTCAGGCTAACACTGTATCTGGGAAACTACTTGTTGTTTTGCTGTAGGGCTGCTTATGACCTAGTTTAACTTCTTTCTATATACCAAATGCCTGACGCCCTCTTCCAAATGCGCTCTTTTGCACCATATCTTCTTCCATATTCACATGTACATCTGCTATATTGAGACTGGGTACTTCTGGGTGACTGGATTGATAATGGCGCTATAGAACTTTCACTACGAGATTAATTTCTGGGAGCATATTCTGTTCAAAATCTGTCGGAGAGGTACTGACAAGCCAAAGTGGTTATCTCAGGGGGTTGTTTCTTAGCTAGAAAAAAGGTATCCATAGGGTTAAAATGTGGGAAAGTGGGAACTTGATTGTCAGTGGGACAATAGAGCCTTTCATTTTCTGTTAATCAGTCAGTTTAGATTGTAGTCTGTGATCAGGTCGCCTCTTAAGCATTTAGATGGGGAGAAGATTTGGTAACAGAGAGTTCTTTATACTTTGTCTTCTAAATTAATGACTTCTGTGGCTGGAAGTTAAAGCTAGACAAATTCACACTAGCTGTAAGGGCCACATATTAAGTGCAAATAATTAAACATTGGAAGAACTTCCCTAGTGTTTGGCAGATTTCTTTGAGTGCTGGTCCCTAAGTGGAATCCAGATGTTGGATCTGGATCTGTTCAGACATGTCCACATGGTACATCCAAAGTCTTGTGGCTGCATGGGTCAGTGCCCCCAGAGTTTCCTTTTACTACCACATGGCTAGAATCAGTGTGTTCTCCTTATTCCTCAGACAAGCTACGTAGCCTTCTTACCCCCAAAGTAATTTTAATACTATAGTTTTGGTACTTTGTAGCTGAAGCTATAGCTAGCGTATTAAGTAATTGCTAGTTTTGGTGCTATCGACCCTGAGAGGATTCATGTCGCCCCGTATCCTCCTGTGCTGCTACACCCAGGTGTATCTCACGCTCAACCCCTGTGGCTGAGCTTTTGATGTCATTGGAGTGACCTTCACATCTTTATGGCAGCCCCCGTACTCAGCTGATGAGATGCTGCTGCTCTGCTGCCCTTCTGCCATGTGACTGCTGGAGCACCAAGACAACTGCCTGGTTCAACAGCACCACCCTTATCAGACCCCTCAGAGTCTGGCTGATCCACAGAGCCTAAACTACGCTTCTCCCTGAAGCAACAGTACAGTCCACATCCATATCAATTTGTTCCAATGCTAGCTCCACTGCTAGAATAATGGTTCTAATACTCATCCGGCCCTCCAGCCAGAGCAGAGCAGAGGTCCTACTGGCAATTGTGGGATGCCAATGGATGTGGAGCTATACCACTTTTTGAGTACACTGCACCTCCCTCAGCATATGATGAGCTATACAGCTCCATGGGACTGCCTGCAGTGATGGAACTGAGGGACCAGTGGATCCATCCCTCCCAACTGATGCACATTCATCCCTGGACAAAGTGATCATCTCACCCACGCTATTCCCACCCAGTGTCCTTGGCCAATACCAGGACCTTCTGAGACATGGGCATGGCCTTGAATTTATCTGTGGAAAGTGTCAGACTCACAAAATGAATTTCTCAGTATCCTCCAATCACCAGGTCCAGGTCAGATAGCATTGCCCATTCATAACACCATCCAACAGCCTGGTTGGGCAATCTAGCATGCCCCGGCTTCCTACACCCTAATCGCGAAGCATGTTCAGAGATGGTACTTTTTTTCCATCCAAGAACAGTGACATGTTTATACATCTACCACCAAACTCATTAGCGGTGCAAAAAGCCATACAGGCTAGGCAACAACACCCCAGGACCACGTCTGATAGAGCTGCCAAAAAGCTAGACCTGATTGGCCATAGGGTCTATTTGTGTTACCAGCTACCATGCCATTCTAGTGACGTAAAGTCATGCTCAATGCTAGTGGAATTCAGCATCTCCCAGCAGGAGGACTAGCAAGTGGACTTTAAGGCACTCATTGACAAAGGCAAACTCGTCTCCAGAGTCTCCCTCTGGGTGGCAGTGTGTGCAGCAAACATGGTGACTTGCTCCTTGGCATTCAGATTGATACTCAGAAGGGATTTCTGGCTACAAACTTGTGGGTTTCCTAAGGAGGTCTAAACCATCTTGCACAATTCCAGTGCTGCCTATGTACATAAGTCTGCAGCTGTCTTTCACTCCTGGGTCATGTGGCAGTATCCACTTCTCTCATTCCGTACAACTCCATGTGAGATGCCTTCAGCGATGGTTGAGAACAGTGTATGATCCACAGAAGGACCGCCTGAACAAAAGACTCTCTATCTTCCCTGGTGATAACTTCCCTGTCATAATGGTGTGACCCATCCAAGGTTATGCAGAGTATCCTCTTCCATCACCCTCTCAGTGGATACCTTGCTTGCAGGATGGGGCATGCACACATGGAGCCATACAGTGCAAGACCTAAGGTCCACCAGATTTAAGGATGCATGTCAACATCCTAGAGCTAAGGGCAGTCCAACACACTTGTTATGCATTCCTTCCTCTTGTCCAGTGCAAAGCTGTATAAATCCTCTCAGAAAACATGACAGAAGTGGTGTATGTAAATCAGCAAGGTGGAGCCAGATCCTTGTCCCTCCAAGCTATCCAGTTACGGAACTGGTACTTCTGACACATCACATTAAAAGCAACACACTTACCAGGTATGGACAATATTTTGGCAGACATGATCAGCTATTCTTTCCATCACAACCACAAGTGGGAACTCCAGGACCCCACTCTTCATAATATCTTTGGCAGTGGGAACCCACTGATGGGGCCGATTTTCACCACAATTGAGAACAACAAACTTGCTCTCTTTCACTCCAGGGGAATGCTTGGATGAGGATCACAAGGAGACACCTTTCTCCTCCCATGGATGCTGGCTCTAATTTATGCCTTCCTGCTCATTACTCAGATTCTCCACAAAGCGAAATGAGACCAAGTGACACACATACTTCTAGCCTTATCTTGGCTCTGACAGTATTGGTTCACAGACTTCCTTCATCTCTTGACCAGCCCTCCAGTACTCTTCCCCCCTCGCCCCCTGCCCCAGCCGAACCCGCTCACCTACAACACCCCAGCTCTCAGCCTTTCCACCTCATGGTGTGTTATTTGGATGGGGCTCACAAATGTGTTCTGCATACCAGTACATACCAGATTTGTACATAATCAGTGTCTCACAGCTTGAGCTTGCTACCAAGCCAAATGGAGGCGATTCAGAGATTGGGCCTCCGACAGCCATAACACTATATCAAACTTGTCTGTACTGATTGTCCTGGCTTACCTATTCTACTTTCGTCATTCATAGAGCCCTGCACTGATGCAAATATGTGGATGTGGATCCTCATCCACTCTGCATTTGCAAGAAATAGTCTGTGGATATCTGCAGATTTTCAGAGCCCTAGCCCTGCACAGATACAAATACGTGGATCTGTATCCAAGCTGCATCCGCAAGAAATGGTCCATGGATATGATGTAGATATCTGTGAATTTGCAGGGCTCTAGTCATTCAGGCCTCTCCCATTTCTCCACAAGAGTACACCTGACTGCTTTGTGCCTTCCTTTCACCAGTAGATGGAACTTACATATTTAGCCACATGACCTCCACTTCCTTCCCACGAGTGCTACTGAACACGTTTCCTTCCATCAGGGAACCCACCTCTATTTGGGTGGGTTCTTCCTGCCCTCACAAAACCACCATTCAACCCCATGGCTGATTGCTCATTTATTTACCTATCCATGAAGGAAATCTTCCTGATTGCCATGATGGCAGATCCTTTTCTTCAAGTTATTCCACAGGGACAAGGTCTCCCTACAGCTGCACTCCAGGTTTGTTTCCATTCCACCTCAAACAGGTCACCCACCTCCCTGTCTTTTATCCCAAACCACAGTCCTCCAACCAGAGCACATTCTACACTCTCTCTGTGTTCCTCATGCGTTAGTTTTCTATCTTCATTCTACCCACCCCTTTCAGGCCTCACCAAGACTATTTGTCATGATAGCAGACCACTGTCAAGGCTGTACTCTCAGTGCATCTCTAACTGGATCTCCTGATGTATCATGGAGTGTTAGTACTTTTGCCAAGTTCTACTGCCACCAAGCATCAAAACTCACTTCACATGAGCACAGGCCACTGTCTGCCTTCCTCATTGAAGTCCCATGGCAAGACATTTGCAGGGCTGAAACATGGGTCTCTATTTACGTGTTCACTGCATGTTATGCCACAGTCAACCCATTATCAACTGATGCCCCAGGCAGTCCTACTTTAGCATCTGCTGAGCTCTTGTGCCCCACTCCATAGTAGTTGCTGCTTACTATGCTAGGGACTGAATTATGTAGTTCCATCTAGTTCCGTCCCTCAGTGTGTCTGCTGTGGTCTTGATGCCTATTAGTAAGAGGAAACTGAAGGGGGGGCGGGCCTTGACCCACACAGCCTCATAAGATCTTGAATGTAAAACGGGGATGATGCTAGGCGTGCACATGGTTTGATGGACACTACTCTGGACAATTCTGGCTCCAGTGCATGGCACCCATGTCTGGGAATCCAAATAGGGAGGGGCCAGACACCTTGAATAACCATCAGTTACTGTAACCTCCCTTTTTATCACTTGACGTCTTATTTGGATAGATCTTCTAAATATAAGGGTAGTGACTTGGAATTACCTTCACACATTTGACAAGATGTGGGGGAGCAGTAAATAAAGAACTTTGTGGTAGTCTTGTTATGTGCTCTTAAAATGGGAAATGTCTTGGGGTGTGGGCAGCATGCTTTCTTTGTGCTCTGAGAGTTTGTGGAAGCCTAATCTGCATGAAGCAGAGGACTTCTTTGGTGAGCTCATCCTTTCTGTTTAATTCTTTAAATAAATGTCAGTGGGTTTACTGGGTTAAATCCTTTCAAGTCTTGCTTATTTCAACTCTTGTTGTGCTTCTCTTAAATATTTGTAGCATTCTTGGGCTTGAATCAGTGACAGAGACGGAACCTTGGTTTCTCAGCCAAAATTTGGCACTTGGGATGTGGCTGGGTATTAGTCTTTACCACACAAATCTGTAGAGTGGTCTCAATTGGCCAGAATTGAGATTTTATACATTATAGTATAGTGACTGTATCAATATACAGTGCAAATTTTGGGGCAGGTAGGACAGCTCTGTACAGTACATTGTATGTATTGCATAAAATGCCATTCCATTGTTTTGGACTTAACCCTAATTGTATGACAATTCTTAATGAGGTACATCACCACTAATTCCTCTCAGCATTCCTGCAGCAGCTGTATAAGTGTAGAACATGCTGGTGTTAGTCTGCTTTGTTCACTAAGATACCGATGAAATTCTGGAAAACCAATACTAGAAGATAATACATGCCAAGACGCTTTATTCTTACAAGTGTTTGTGTCAGTTTGTGACTGTGAAGGGGAAATGGAGTGCAGGTGCAGAGAAGTACAGCACAGTCATGGTCATCTTTTTCTGGCCTGGAGGAATGGGGACAGAAAGCAGACTGTATTGTGCCAGTTCTTTTTATGTCCCCAATCACCCTTTGCTCCTGCGACCACTCCTGACCCAGGATTTGTGCAGGTGATTTTCTGTTGGTTATCCAACTTCCAAGTGTAATGCTCAGGGTGAGTAGTCTAAAATGCATTTTTTTACAGGTTTGGGAATAATGTCAACTCATAATGCTGATAATCTTGGGCTTGGCTTCTATACTTACCAGAATCCTTGTCCAGTTATAGTTGATGAGAGGACTTTGGGACAGAGATCTAATGGGTTCATATACATGTTAATGATTAGAAGCTTGTTTATAGGTGTGAATTTCTGTGGTGTTCCATCTTTTAACCAGCTTGTACTTTCCTCCTGGCAGATAATGCCTTTATCAACCCTCATCTCCAGAGGATTTTTGAGCGTGTACGTCAGAGTGCGGACTTCATGCCATTAAAGCAAATGATGGTGAGGAATATTCTGTCCTGCTTAACGGAGAGAGGGAGGAGGAGTGAAATAAACACACCCTGTGATTCGCCCCAGGGGAAAGCAGGAGCTGGTATTTTTAGAGTACTCTTCCAGTAAACATTTCAGCTTTAATAAGGGATGGATGCAGCTAGTAGAGCTGGAAATGTTTACAAAACTTGAGTGAGTAAAGAGCTTTTCTTTCCCAGAAACGTAAACCCACCCACAAGAAATTCAGTTCTGTGCTGAGTGAAAACCTGTTTTGTGTCAGTGCTAGGACTTACCGCCCTCAAAGCCAGACTGGTGTAACTGGAGGGCTTTTTATTGTGCTTTTTTCTTCGTTTCTGTTTCTCTCTCCTTAGCAGGAGTGGGTAAAATTGCCAAAGCACCTAAGTCCCATTTTCAAAAGTGATTTGGACACTTGGGTGCCTCAGCCTCATGGAAAGTCACTGGGTGAAAGGTGAGGAAAGTCCATATGGCAAAGTGAAGATTTTAGCTAGTAACTTTTCAAGGTGACCCTTCAAGCAAGGTCAGAATGAAGCAAACAAGTCTTGCCATCTTTGATTATTTTTTTTGTAGTTTAAAAAAAAAAAAAAAAAATAAGACCAGTAAAGATGATTGAAGCAGATTAACCCACTAGAAGTGTTGGTTCTGTATGATACACTGATCCACATAATCTTCCACACCTGTTGGAGTGGAAAGAGAAATAACAGGCTGACAGTATAATACAATGCTGTTAAGTACAGATTGCAAGTACACTTCCAAATCCTGTCTCTCCCTACAGTGGTTTTCTGCAAACTGCCTGGGTTGGTCTGGTACAGACTGGGAGCATGACAGAAAAGGATGAATAATGATAATAAATAAAGAATATCCCTCTGATCTCTTCCCCACTTCCTGCCCTCTTTTTCCGGAAGTTGGTGAAAACCATCAGATAAGAGGTCTTGCTGCAACAATCAACTCTTTAAGTGGCTGTGTTTTATTCTAAGATCTTAGTCATTTATTTCAGATGTGTTGCATGTTTCTGTATCTTGAGCAAGATTGTGGCTGGCTTGAGCCTAAATTGTACTGAATTTATTTGGAAATGGGCTGTCTGACTAGATTTGCATTGGGGAAAAAAGGAAAGATGATCTGGAAAGCAGGGGGGCGGGTATGTCATTAGATTCTGAGGCAGTCTGGATGTTGCCAGACATCTCAGAGGAACGTGGTGATTTCCAGCTGAGGGAAGTAAAATTTTGGCTCAGATTCTAGCTTTCTTTATCCTGATTTTTTTCCCGGTTCTTTAGAACACGTTGAACAATGACCTTGGCCCCAATTGGCGGGATAAGCTGGAGTTTTTTGAAGAGCGTCCCTTTGCTGCTGCTTCCATTGGCCAGGTTCACTTGGCACGCTTGAAGAATGGTAAAGAAGTTGCCATGAAGATCCAGGTGAGTTTGTAGATTGCCGTTTCTCTTGATACTAAGATTGCACCATATCCGTGGGCCCTAAATTCATTCCCATCTATACATACACATCATATTTAGTATACAAAGAGGGATTTGAAGAGTTATATGAATAACAGGCAGGCCCAGGGCTGTGTTAATTAAGTGCAAGCACATAAAGTATTTTGAAGGGCATGATTCAGGCTTCAGCCAATAGCTGTTGGGGTTTAGGATGATCCCCAATAGAAAGGGATGGTCTTGATAATGTTTGGTCCTTCCATAAGTGCAGGGGGACTAGATTATCTCTCAAGGTGTCTTGAACTCCTACAATTCTGAGACATCTTTGTAAGGGACAGTCTGCTGTGTAGTTTCCCTTTACCTTCCTCTTAGGGTTGCGGTCCTAGCTGTTGTCAGACAGAATACTGGACTAGTAGACTGGGTCTGATCTAGAATGACTGGTCGTATGTTCCTAACAGCACATAGGACAGTCGATGAATAGATCAGAATTCACCTTCTGACTAGTACCCATGGGCTGTTTTAAAAACCGTTGACTTCTTGTGGCAGTTTGGCTGTCAGATTTGAAATGGCAGGTGTTTAGCCCCATCACAGCTCTTGTGCACATGACCGTGAATAGTGTCTGTCGGAACAATTCGGGCATTGTTTACTTACACGCAGTAAAACTGTCAGTAATTAAAACAAAATGGCAATGGAAACTGGTGTGTTCAAATTAGTTTGAGTTGATGGCGTTCATCGCTTCTAATATTAATGAATTCTGTCATTGGAAGTGCTGGCTTTGTGCCACATATGTTATCTAGATGAGCTAAATGTTCTGTTGATACAGATTGTAATAAGTCACTGGGCGTGCAGGCAGCAATTGATGCTTCCCTTTCCCTCTGTGATCTGTCTCTACCTGGGTTGGTCATTGTGTTTGTGCGCTTCTTTTGTAAGCAGGGGATGTTTGGGGGATACTTGCCGGCTTAGGGGATTGGTGATGTGACCTAGAGCCTGTCATCTGTGGGGCATCTGTTTGAATTTAGGCCAAGAGAATAGAAATGTAAGGTTACCATCATGGTGTCATTTCAACTCCCCATTGACAGGTGTTCACGTCATACAAAAAAAGTGTAGAATTGGCTCCCTTTTTGACAGGCCTGTGGTGAGAAGGGAAGTATTGAACAGGTGTGGAAACTGATCCAGCCCCTTGCCAGTTCAGGATTGGAGCAAATGAGCTCGCAGAGCAGGTTACGCTCACCCCGCTGCTGTGCATGCAGTCCTGTTCAGTGGATAAACAAAGAGCTTCAGTCAGTTTGCTGGGTTTCAGCAGTGAGAGTGAAGAGAGTCTGTTATCTCTGACGAAATGGCATTTTCTCCCATGAAAGCTCATGCGATAAATAAATTTGTTAGTCTTATGGGCATTTATTTTTCTCGGGATCTTTACTTTGTGTGTGGAATGAATCTCCACTTAAGAAAATCATAACTGGCCATTTTACTTGCAGTGGGATTAATGAAGAATCTAACCTTTCTGTAAGGGTTTTTTTTCCCCCCTGTTGCCCATTGTCATATGTCTGAGCACCTTCCAGGTAATAGACTGACATGGCAAGGTCCATAGTGGAGTTCAGTCATTGAGTCTTCTCTCTTCTGGTGTTATACGAGGCTCTGTTTGCCTGTGTTTTTGATGTGGGAAGTGTTGGTGGCTATTGTAACTGACATTCTGGTTACGATAGAGTCTTGTAGTGGCCTGAGGGTGCCCTAATTCTGGATTTCTGTTCTCATTGCTGCCCTTGCCCATCTTCCTCTGCAGTACCCTGGAGTGGCCCAGAGCATCAATAGTGATGTTAACAACCTGATGACCGTACTGAGTATGAGCAACGTTCTCCCAGAAGGTAAAGTAACTGGGCCCCTGACTGAGAGAAACACACCAGGGCCCTGTGAGCCATGGTTGGGAGGAGAGAGAGAGAGGCTGGTTCAGGCACTGGTGCCTCTTGGTTACACAGCCACCGCCTTAATAATCAGAATCTGTGCTGGGCTGCTCCTGTGTCTCCCACCATCTGTTCAGTAGTGCCCCCCATCAACAATTCTGGGGCTGGGACTGCTTTAGACCCTGTCTCCTCTTTGTGCTGGCACAGCCAAAGTCTTAGTCATGCAGGCACGAGGTTCAGAAGCTGCAACCCAACCCGAATCCATTGGGACCCAACCACAAGTACCTGGTCTGGCTCAGGTGGGAAAAGAACTGGAACTTTTGGGGCCAGCTTGGTTCTCCTCCTTCTAGCCATGAGAAGGCGTGGGAGCGCGACTGCAGTGAAGGAAAGGGCAGTAGGATGGCAGGTGCAGGGTGTGCAGCGGTTACCTTGGAGGGAATGGCAGTGACTTAAGTTCACAGGGAAAGGGTTGGGTTGGGCTGAAAAGCAATTCAACCTGATCGAGTCAATGTCATGCCTAAAAACTGGGCCTGAGCAAACCTCTAGGGCATCTGCTTAAAAAAGGCTGGGCCAACATTCACAGATCACTTCCATCTGGCACCTAAAACAGGATTGTGGGTGGGAACTGGCTCTTCATTTAACAGGGTGACCGTCCCGAGTACCTATGCCAGAAACGGGCCGCCTGGGGTCTGCCACAAACCTAGTGCCCAGGGCACTTGCAATCAGAGCCACATCGTGGAGGAGGGAATGTTCCATGAAGCTCTTTCTGGGTGGGGAAGTCTGTGGCAAGTGGTACTGTTAAGTTTGGCCACAGATTTCTCACTTTCCAGAGAAACTGCTGATATGGGCTAGGAGTCCTCTTCTCATGTGTTGCAGCCACATGGAAATGCTGTATGTCCCCAAGGAGAGCATTGCATGCCCATGTCATTTCAGTAGCATCAGCACAGGGAAGTCGCCCCTTTGCCCAGCTTTCCTAGTGTGGAGTCTGTGCCTGGTGGGGGTGTGTTTTGCCATGAATGCTTTAATAATCAAATACCTATTTAGCTGGGGTGCTCCCGATAGAAACTGTCCCATGTGTGGGTGTGCTGGAAGGATGGGAGAGAGGGAGATGCATTCTCAGTGTCCAAGGCCACACCTTTCTCTGCCTGAATGCAGAGGGGCCAGCTGCGATTCGTGGCCGGGCCTGAGCAGTGCCTCTGAGAACTTGCTTCTTACTTCCTGGGCCTGTGTGAATGCAGCGTGGACATTGGCTCATGGAGTGAATTGTCTCTTCAGTGCCTATTGTTTTCCATCACGAATCCCAGTGTTCAGCAAAACCAATTCTCTCCTTCATGCCCTACAATTCTGTGCTTATTCCCTGCAACATGGCAGGGAAGAAAAGAATCGTGGTCAGACCAGGCCCTTCCCAAGGTAAAATACAAATGCATGATCCCTGACAAAGGCATAAAGGTTCTTCCCTCTTGCATTCCCATTGCAGAAGTTGGGGAGCCGGGTGGGATTCTGTACATGCTGCTACTTAACGTATTTGAAAGGTTGCTGCTGAGTGACGGAAGTTTGCCCCATTTGGCACCTGGGGAGGGGAGGCCTATGTACAAGGCCTCTCTGGCCTGGTGAATAGAAGTAGCTTTTTTTCAATCCGAGACTGAGTGTGAAGCAAACTTGGCCACTGTGCTAAACATGGAATCAGAAATGTGAGCCACCCAGGAGGCTGCATTGGCTGGCTCCCAGCTGTTTATCATGCAAGTCCTTGTCTCCACCAGTCGCTTGCTCCATACTGAACCACTGAGCCTTTCCTGCCCCTGACACTGCCTAATACCTTCTTCCTTCTGCCATTCTGTCTCTAGGTCTGTTCCCTGAGCACATGATTGAGGTGCTGAGCAGGGAGCTGGCCATGGAGTGTGATTACAAGAGAGAAGCTGCCTGTGCCAAGAAATTCAAGTGCGTCCAGTGTTGCGCTTACACTTCTCCCCCATATGCATGATGTTGGGAGGAGGAACCCTGTTTTTGAACTTGTGCTGCTAGGGCTTCTGCCCTGCCCTTGATGCCCAGAAGTTTGTGGCTGTGCATGCCATTGCGCCCTGGGGTGGGTGGCTTTTGAAGACTGCAGGAGTGTGACATTCTCCCAGCCATCACCAGCTGTTTTGGTTGGAGATGATGCTGTTGCAGAGTAGTGAGGACAGCCAGAGGTGCCCAGCCAGGAGCAAGGCAGAACAGCTGCTTCCTCCTCTCATCCCAGGGCACAATTGATGAACCTTGGCCCTCAGGGGAGGGGTCCTGCAAGCTGAGGCAGGGTTGAATAGCTCCTTTGCCTGCAGGGCGCCCCTGGCCTGGTAGTAAAAATGCGCTTGTGTTCTTTGCGGAGACTGTAACTGCCCCCTTAAGACTGCAACTAGCTGGAGTGGTTTCTGCAGCAGTAAGGGATTCCTCTCTTCCCATCGCTCTGCAGGCGCTGGAGACCCAAGTGTGGCACACTGGGAGTTCGGGTGCCAGTAGGCAGCTGGTTTCTCCTTGTAAGGAAACTGCGTTTGTGACATAGCAGAAGGGACAGCCTCCTTGGTATCTCTTAACCCTTTCCTTGCTGTCCCCAGGGAGCTGCTGAAGGATCACCCTTTCTTTTACGTCCCTGACGTAGTGGATGAACTGTGCAGCCAGCACGTCCTGACCACGGAGCTGGTGTCTGGGTTCCCACTGGACCAAGCAGAAGGGTTGAGCCAGGAAATCCGGAATGAGGTATTACCCCAGCCCGCTGTCACTGGGCGGCCAATGCAGGGAGGTGTTTGCTTGGTTATTGTCTCGGAGACCTTCGTTCATGACAGTGGCTGGGGCACTAACAAGAATGAGCAGGGTGGCAGGAGAGCTGCTAGAGCAGGGGACACTGGTGGCTCTGTCTCAGAGAGGCAGCTCTGGTTATAACTGGTGGGATTGGTAATGGTGGTTCTGGCAAGTTCTGCGATTGAATTGAGACCTGGTAAACTCATGCGCTATTACAAAGAATGGGCATTCTCTCTGGACTTTGGGGAGTAAATGGCAATGAGCCTTGATTGTACAAGGAGATGTCTGAGCATGTCCTGTCCCCTGGCTCTTTCAGACTTTCTTTTGTGCTGTGTATCACTATACTCTTGAGGAAGCTTGCTGTATTGCAGCCCCTCTTCTCTCCCTCTCAAAGGTTGGACCTCATCTTGGGAGGTTGCCAGCTTGGTGAAAGAATCTTGTTGCTTGCAGTTGCTATCCTGGAAGAAGAGCACAGAACTGCATCTCTTCCCATTGCGTTAGCAGTCAAATATAGCTTCCACTGCTGGGTTGGCTCATGTAGCAGGATGGCCTTGGAAAAGCACCTCTCAGTAAACAAGGAGAAGAGGCGAGGGGAAGCAAGGATGTGAGAGCATTGGTGCTGAATATAGCAAGGGGTGGAGATTTACTGCAGGCCAGGCAGCTCTGGCTGCTGCTCAGTTAGCAGAAATAACTGCCCTGGTATTTGGATTCAGTTGCTGATGGGCGGGGGTGAGCTATCAGCTGTTGGCAGGTCACTGAGGAAGAACACAAAATATGTTCCTGTAGATAAATAGATCCCAGCAACACACTGTACTTGGAGACTCTGGGCTATTTGGTTGCTCTTGAGCTTGTCATTCAAGATAATGTAGCTTCTTGTGTATTTGGTGATTGGTTTTTTAACAGCCCCCCTGACAGCACAGACTAGAGAGCAGTGAGCATTTCCCTCTTACAAAAGGGAGAGGATGTGGGGTCTGTCCCTTACTCCGTATAGTGTCCAAGTGGCCATCTTAGTGACTTTCTAACCCATGTTCTCCTGGCCCAGATGGGATTGTCCTGCACCAGTTTTGGCTTCTGTCTCCGGGCATTTAGAGTTAGTTGCCTTCACGCCAACCCTGGACAGTAGCTGTGTGGAAGCCAAAGATATTTAGTAGAAGTGGGAGATCTCCCTGCCATTGTGACTAGGGCTGGTCCTCTGTTAAACAGGCTCTGACAGAATAGCCTCATTCTAGATGGATCTTGTAGGAATTGAGAGCGAGACCCCTTAATGAGTTTTTTTTGAGCCATTATATAGAAGACTGTATATGGCAGTGTTCTACATAGAATTCGTAACACTGGTGTAGAGTCTTGTTCTCGGTTACTGCTGTAGGTTTTTAAGGATCACTCCTCTAGCGCCCTGTTGCAGAACTCCTCTTACTGGTGTGGGCACACCGGGGGAAACTGAGAGTTACCTGGGCAAGCAAGCAGGACTGAGGATGACTATTCAAGTACCTAGAGTTATGATCTTCTGCAACTGCCACGTAGCAAACTTCCTTCTAAGCAGCAAGGAAAGCAGAGTAGATGTACCATATGCTGCACCCTGAGCAAGAGGCACGTATCTCAGCACAGGGCACTGGCAGAGGATTGGTCTTAACTCCAGCTAGTTGGCACTAGTGCAGAATTTGCATTGGAGCTCGCAGACTCCAGCAGGTTAGCACAGGATCACCACATCTGAGGGAAACGAGACCTTCCTTTCATTGTCTCCTGTGGAGCTGTTGGGCCTGGGAGCAGCTCAGTGGGGGATGGATACACATGCTGAATTTTCACTTTCTGAAAAACACAGGGGCCTAAGAGGACAAGGCTGTGATCATGTACTGGGCAGGCATGTGTGCAGATGCCCCTTTTGGCTCTGAGAGCACAGCCATTGGTCCTTGAGACATGAGAATCACCAGGAGACGAAATGGGGCTTGTATTCTCTTGTCAGCTGGCAACCAGATAAGTGTGTTAAATGAACCATGTAGTGTGTGGTTTTGCAGCTGTGTCTGCACAGAACTCCCAGTGGTGTCTTGAGGTCAGTGGGTGTTCTGTGCCCGGGGGACAGCGGCACAACAGGTCGGATGTATCTCAGCAGAGGCCATGGTATCACACTGTTCCTTCCTGAGCTCCCTCCCTGGCATGTGTGGTGAAATCGGGTAGATCTGGAGCATTTGGGTGTCTGACACTGACAGCTGTGACTCACCCATTTTCTCTCTCTCTCATTGTGCTTCCGAAGATCTGTTCCAACATCCTGATTCTGTGCCTGCGGGAGCTGTTTGAGTTCAGGTTCATGCAGACTGATCCGAATTGGTCTAATTTCTTCTATGACCCTCAGCTGCACAAGGTAAGCCCCAGCAGCACTGGTCCTACCTTAGGCAAGGAATATTTATTGGTTTGACACTCTCCCCAGCCCCAAAGCTAAACAGTCTTCTCCTGAGTCTCTTTTATAGATCCTTCTCCTTCAGCCCAAAGGCAGCTCAGGGCTGTGGTGCCATAGAGGGTTGAGGAGGTGTGTGAGGTCTTCACAACACTACAATCCATTGGGGGAACAAGTTGGTCTATTTCAGTGGCATCTAAAGAATTGGCATCCTGACCTTTGGGTATATTGTACAGAGCAGTGTTGTATCATGCTGCTCAGTAGCCATGTGCTTATGCTGCAGTCTCAGGCCAGGCCTTCACTGACAGCAACACATTCGCTGCCGTCAGTTCAATCTTTCCAGGCTGATTGAGTGGTCAGTGAAGATCCACTCAGTTGATCCTGAAGTCGATGCATTAGGATTGTCCCCTCAAGAAGAGCAGCACTGAGTTGATGGGAGAGCATTTGCTGATGACTCAGCGCAGCGGAGATGTGTAGGCGTTAGGAAGTTGAAGGGAGATATGCAAGTTATTTTGTGTAGCTTGTGTATCTCCCTTTGACTGCTGCGGGAATCTGTGGCCATTGCAGACCTGAGAGTAAGGTGATCTCCTGTACCCCAGTTCCATTGATGCTGTCTCCTGAAAGTGAAACTTCCCGTTATGGTAGACAGTCGGCTGTTCTGCCAGCACTTTCAAAGGACCTGTGCATGGGCAAGGCCCCAACTTTTACAATGTCCTCCAGCTTTATTACAAAGAAGGAAGCATTCCGGGAAATATCAGAGTGTTCCCTTTTGCTTCCTCAAAGGGCATCATAGAATGAACATTGCTGTCCTCAGCCATGCAGCCTCTTTCTTCTTTCCTCCTCAGCTGATCATGGGGGGGGAGGGAGAATGGATCCCTTTTACTCTGGCTTCCCCCCCATTTTGTCCTGTATCCCAGCTCTGGGTCTGTTCTGACTTTACTGGGAACTGTCACTGAAAAATGCCCCTGCCTGGTTTTACCATAGGAACAGTTAAGGTACAATTCAGTCAGATGTTTACCCTTTGTGCTATGTTAAGCATATTGCTGACTGGTCAGGTGATCCCATATGATCAGGATTTCTTTCCTTGCACCCCATGGGTCTGGCTTTTGCCCACGTTTGTGTCCTTGCCAGGTAGGTTTGGAAACTCCATTGGTGCCAGATGCTGCCTAGGAAACAGGATGTCTGAGTTCCACATTTGTAAATGCTGAAAGCAAGGTATTCTGCTGGTGTGATGTGAAGCAGAACACATTGGTGCGGGAGCTATTAGCCCAGCAGATAAAACGGTGTAACTGTATGTGCTGAAGAGCAGTTCTCTGTGTGCTGTGAAGCACATTACTGGGTCTAATGCTGCCTGTCAAGCTAGCAAAAAGAGGGAGGTGGGATTCAGATGCCCTGGAAGGAGCTGCAGCCCTGTGTGGCTTGTGACCCCTACCCTAGGCTGGCCTCTTTTGTCATGGTTTCTACTGTAATACAGAAAGGTTTGTCCATATCCAGGTGGCCCTGCTGGACTTTGGTGCAACTCGTGGCTTTGATGAGGACTTCACTGATCTCTACATTGAGGTGAGGACACAAAACACACATTCTGCCTAGCTGTGGCAGGGAGGGTAGCGTGTACACCCTTACTTATCTTTTGCCTAGGTTGAGTCCCAAGATCTTGCAAATTTGAGGGGCACTTTGGCTTGTAGCTCAATTGCTCATGAGGAAACCTGGCCTGGGGCATGTTGAAGGAGATCATGCCACAGCTTGGGCCCTTTCTGTTTGATTCACGTATCCCTCACAAACCTGCCCATATTGCAGTTATGCTGTCCATAAATTCACATCAGAGGGAGACCTGAGCTGCTGCTCTGTAAAGGACCAGTTTCTGCACTGCATCTTCCCCCGTGTAATTCCCCTTCACTGGGGTGTCCCTGAGAGGTGAATTTGCCCCCACATGACTCAGTGAGCAAATAATAACTCTGTGATCCCTACAGGCTTTAGTCTCGTACCCAGCTTGGGGTATGAGGAACCTACTGCAAATTAGTGTGCCTGCAGTTGAGCTGCTGTGTAATAGACATGTGATAAGGATTTGGCTGCCACAGTGAAGGTCCAGTCCCTTTCGGTGAATTCTCAACATTCACAAATCCTACTGGAGTGAATTGAAATATTGCTCTCTGGGAGATCGGAGGAGTGGTGCTTATTTTAATGGACATGGTACCTTTCTGCTGGCTGGGAATTCAGCAACACAGGGGAAATGTGTGGACTTGAAGCATTCATACTGTGCTCATCTCCTGTAACTTCAGCCTGCTTATAAACTGCTTGATGAAGCCAGTTAATATCACTAAGCCACTTCAATGACATGTCCAGTCCTTAATTAGAGCACTGAATTCTGTACTTTGTGAAATAAATCCAGATCTGGAGTTTGCAGTCTCGCCTAAAACTGCTGGTGCCCCGAGCAAGGTCTGCGCCTCATGTTCCCCGGGGAGTGGGGGATTGTAACCAGTGTTCCCTCTAAGGTGCGCGGGCGCGCGGCCGCGCAGCGGCTGTCGCAACCCCTGCACAGCAGTGAGGGACCCCCGCGCAGGCCGGCAGCCCCCACCGCTCCCTGCAGACTCCCTGGGCTGCGGCTTTGCCGCGGCAGCCCCGGCCTGAGCCCGGCCTCTGGGCTGGCCCTCCCCGCCCCCAGGGCGGAGCAGGCAGGCTCAGGGCCAGGGCATGCGCGCCTGCCTACCCCATGTGGCCGGGGCAGCGGGGTGGCCGCGGCCGGAGCAGGCTCCTGGGTTCTCACCCCCCGGCCGCCTCGACTTCCCGGCACAGGGCCAGGATCGGCCTCCGGTGCCGGGGTCTGCCTTGCCGGGGCCGCGTTCGGGTCCCCGCGGCCTTGGCTTCTTTCTTTCTTTCTTTTTTTTTTTCTTCTTTCTCTTCTTTGCCGTCCCTTTCTCTTCTTTTTTAAAAAGCTTTTTAAAAATTGATTAATTCTGTTTACAATCACTTTAACTTCAATTAATGCCTATAATTTCTGTCGTGTGAGTTTGCACAAAAATTTTATTCAGAAGTTTTGCACATGGCTTGAAAATTTTGCACACAAGCCGCCAAACCTTAGAGGGAACATTGATTGTAACTACTCTGGTCGCTTGTTTTGGGAGCCACTGACTTCAGTCCTGTTACAGAAGGTTTTTGTAGCAGATGTATTGATGCAAATAACTCTGAAACTGGTCATCTTCCAGACTGCTGCTGTGATTGCTCAGTAGCATAGAGGTGTGCTGGGTGTAGGGGAGGCTCCCATCTCCTTGTTTGAAGCCTCCCTGATGGTCATCTTCCTATTCAGGTAATAAAGGCGGCAGCAGAGCAGGACAGAGAGACAGTGTTGAGGAGGTCGATAGAAATGAAATTCCTTACGGGATATGAAATCAAGGTATGGAATGGAAACCCCCTTTTTTATTGTTGGCCAGCTGTAATCTCTTTAAATGGCTTGGGTGCGATGTTCTGTGGATCCCGTAATGGGGAAAAGGTGGTAGCAATCCATGAAACCTGCACAGTTGGGGTTGGTGGGAAGAAAAGATGCAGGATTTCTGTGGCAAAGCTGAGTCTGCCTCTCCTCGAGCTGAGCTGGATATGGGGAAGACTACGCTGGCTGTAGCAAAGATGCATTTTATGCAAAACTCTCCCTTCCCTTCCTTTGCTCTAGCAAAGCCACCATTATGTGTAATATCTGTGCCGCACGGGCTTTGATAGGAGCCTGGCACACCTGCCCAGGGGCAGAGTAAGAATCTGTATCCCTTTCCCCAGGGCATAATGTTGTCCCTACTGCGCACCAGAGAACTTTGTATTCCTCTTAGTGACTCCCTCCCATTATCCCAGCTGAATCCCCCGTGTTGCACAGTTTCTTGATCTTGTGGTTGAATGGCTGAGGCGCTCCGGTGAGACTGTAATAGAGCTGCAAGTGAGCTGTATTGGGTTCCTCCAGGGTCTTTGTGCCGGGGACTAGACTTTGCCTCTGGCATTGTTTGAGTGCTAGCCCTGGTCTTTTATTTTTCTCCCCCACCCATACATTAAAAGCAGCTGGAGTCATCCTCGTGTGTTACTGACACCTCTTTGTTTTCGGGCAGGAGATGGAAAATGCCCACTTAGACGCTGTTCTCATCCTGGGAGAGGCTTTTGCATCTGAGGAGCCATTTGACTTCGGCGCCCAGAGCACCACTGAAAAGATCCATGGTTTAATCCCGGTCATGTTGAAGCATCGGCTTGTCCCTCCACCAGAGGAGACATACTCTCTCCACCGGAAGATGGGGGGCTCTTTCCTCATATGCTCCAAACTGAAGGCCAAAATCGCCTGCAAAAACATGTTCCAGGAGGCCTATAGTAAATACTGGAGCAGGAGGGACAAGAAGCAGGAGCAGTAGTGAGTATGAACTAACAAGAGTGTCTTGTTCTTAAGGCCCAATCATACTGTGTCTAGCGAAGAGCAATGTAATCATCTGTCACATGCCCCCCACACTCATCTTCTTGATGTAGCAGCCTGTGTGCTTGGAAATTCAGTGTTTGTTTCACAAAGGACAAAATCGCTCTTTAATGCAGTCTGTCTGCACTCTGTCCTTAGACTCCCATGGCTTACTGGATTTGTATCCTCTTTCGGTGGCAGGGCTAGTCTGCTGTTTTCTTCTGCACTCTTCAAGGCACCAGCCAGTGATCTCTAGTGCATTTTTAGTCTTCATGGTGGCTGCATACTGTGTTCGGGTTTTTATAATGCGTTGAGTGGGGGAGGAGAGAGAAAAAAATCTAGAACTAGTTTGTATTGAAACTTGTTCATAATTCTCTGAAAAAAAAAACAATGCCCCCCCGCCCCCCCCCATCACCACCACTTTTTTCTTTCTGTTAAGGTGGAATTTGAATGGTTTTCATACTGTGAATTACAGAATAAAATACCTGGTAAACTACAACAGGCCCTTATTTTTGTAAGATGAGGTGACAGTCAGAGAAGCTTCCTGGATTTTGCCGACAGTGATGTAGAGCAAGATGTGTACGTGTAGGATGAAATGTTAAACCTCCTGCCTCTTTTCTTCAGCTTGCAAGCTAAAACTAGGAAGGCAAAGAATTAAAATGTGCCAGTCAGTGGTGCCATAATTTATATTTAAAACGTATTCAGAGAACCCCTGCTCAAAAAGTCAGTTGTCTTTTAGTTCCAAGTCGAATGTATAAACAAAGGAGCTGTACATAAGCACAAATAGTAGAAGTCTTCCATTGCTAGGATGTATCGGCTCCGGCTATGGCGAGTTCTTGGCTTGTTACAGTCCCAGAAAAGAAGCTAGTCTCTTTACCTTCCTGTCCATGCTGTCTAATGCAGAGTTTGAAGGAAGGGGGAAATGTTCTCTGGGAGTCTCTTACCCTCTTACGGGCATTTCAAGCTTTTACTGAAATGTATGCTACATGTTTATAGTCAAACGCACAGTTTTAAAGAATTTGAGTCAGACTAGCCAACTTACTTTGTTAGGTTTTTGTACAATTATTGTATCTCTGTATGACTTACTGATTTCAATAAAAAAGTGCTTGTGCAGAGGGCTTCCGCCTGCAGTTTTTCCACCGCCTCTACTGCATGTGATCAGGATAAAAGAATAGCAAGGTGGTAACATGAAGTCTGACTTCCTTCTATAGAATGAACTAGGAGAAACTGGGTGGTGAAGGAGAAGTGTCAATCTCTTCTAGTATTTCTTCCTTGGAAGTGCAGTGTCATTCTGCAAAAGAACTACTTCTACTCCTGCCTTTTTCAGGGCAGGTCTACGCTGCTGCCATTTTTGGCAGCAGTCGAATGGAGATACCCAAGTTACTTAAAATAACGTGTGTCTCAGTTGGACTGCCCTGTGCCCGTCACGTCCATGGCGCTGAGTGGAAGGGACGGTCTGTTAAGACCTCAGCATATCAGCTGGCACTTCAGGGGCCACACAAAGACCTGGCAAATGTGTAATGGCATATGCTCTGTTCCTCAGTGTTGCACTTATCCAGCCTTCTGTGATTTGGTAAGCGTACAAAGTTGACCTTCCTTGCAGACTATAAATACAGCATGTAGGAATTAAATGGCCGTTTGTCTAATTTTAACCTTTGTTTTCAAGCTCATGAACAAACCAAGGAAATTACTCCACTTAAGTTCCAGTGGTGCTTGATATGTTTCAAAAAGTGATAAACCAGTGAAATTGGAGGACATGCTCGCGAAGCGGTGATCTTACTGTTGATTGTGTAATCTTCCTGGCTCAAGCCAATGCTTATGAGCTGCTGCTCACTGGTACAAACAAGGACGTTTATTCTGTAGCGTGTGGTACTTTGTTTTTGTTCATCATTGATCGCAGTAGCCCAGTGTACAGAACAGACTTTCCTAGCAAAGTACCCTACTCCGCTCTTCTTGTAGGGTTTCTTTAAAATACAGCCAGCTCTCTTGGACTCCTTTCCCCTTCATATTAACCTTCCAGGGGATCCTGCCCACCTGTTCCCAGAGGGAGCCAAAGTCTGCTTTTCTGAAGTCCAGGATCTGTGTTCTGCTTCTTTCCTTTGAATCCTGAGCTCTACCATCTCATGGTCGCTGCTGCCTAGGTTGCCATTCACTTCCACTTCCCCGATCAGTTCTTCTCTGTTTGAGCATCAGGTCAAGAGGAGCAAGGCCCCTAGCTTGTTCCTCCAGCATTCATACCGGGAAGTTGTCCTGAATGCTTTCCAAAAATTCCCTGGATTGTCTGTGCACTGCTGTATTGCCCTCCCAGCAGATGTCAGGGTAATTGAAGTCCCCCATGAGAACCAGAGCCTGTGATCTGGAAACTTCTGCTAGTTGTCCATAGAATGCCTCATCCACCTCCTCCTCCTGGTCTTGGGTGTCTATAGTAGACACCCACCATGATATCACCCTTGTTGCATTCTTCTCTAAACATAACCCAGAGACTTTCAACAGGCACTTTCATAGCAGAGCTCTGAGCAGTCATACAGCTCTCTTACATAATACTGCTGAAAAGGCCGGGATTATAGTGGATCACAAATTGCATAGGAGTTGTAAAGGTGATGCTGCTGTGCAAAAAGCAAATAGCATTCTGAAGTGTATTAATAGCGTTGCAGCTAAGATATGCCACTTAATTGTCCCACAATATTTGGCACTGGTGTGGCCTCAAGTGAAGTACTGCATCCAGTTCTGGGTGCCACACGTCAGGAAGAATGTGGACAAACTGGAGCGAGACCAGAAGAGCTACAAAAATGATAATAGAAAATGTAATTTGAGGAAAAGTTTAAAAAAACAGAACAAAACAAAAATAAATAGGTATGTTCAGTCTTGAGAAAAGAGTGGGGAGGTAAGTCTACAAATATGTTAAAGACTATCATAAAGAGGACAGTGAACAGTTGTTCTCCATCCCTGCTCAGAACAGGACAGGAAGTAATGGTTTTAATTTGCAGCAAGTGAGACGTGAGTTAGATATTGGGGGGGAAACGTTCTAACTATAGAACTAGTTAAGTTCTGGAATTGGGGATTCCACATGTTGGAAGCCCATCAGTGGAGGCTAAGAACATGTGCTTGGTTTACATGGTCCTTCCCCAGAACAGGAGCCTGGACTTGACTTCCTGAGATCCTTTCTGTGCTACGGTTTAATTTGTGGCTTTGCCCAGCTTGGCAATGAACTGTGTATCCAGATCATCTCCTCGGGGGTAGAGATATGATAGGTGCAGGTTTACTTAACCCACCTCAGGCCTTCTCCAGGAAAACAGCCAATATGGCTCTGAGGCTACTATTGAGATATGAATACAATGTTTTATCTGTGACTGGTGTAGTTTGGTGACTTGAGCCAACAGGCTCTTGGTGAAGATGGTGCTGGGTTCAGATGATTGGCTCAAGGGTAGAGTAAGAAAGGAAAAGGCCAAATGCCCTGAGAACAAAATGCCAAGTCAGCTGCATGGGGATATCGAGTTCAGCACCCTTTAAAAATAAATAAATAAAAAAATAAAAATCTCTTAGACTCTAAGGTCAGAAGGGACCAGTATCATCTAGTCTGACCTCCTGCACAGTGCAGACCTCAAAACTTCACCCACCCACTCCAGCCATAAGCTGTGAATCCGACTGAGTTATTTACCTCCTCAAATCATGATTTAAGGACTTTAAGATACAAAGAATTCATGGGTAGGTGAGCCATGCCCTGAGCTACAAAGGAAGGTGAAAAACCTGTACGTCTGACTGAATATCAAAGTTTCAGCTTTCTCAATAGGCAAATACCCCCCTGGTGCAGGCCATTGAGGAAAAAACCAGAATTCTATATCCCTTTTACAATGGGGCTAATGGGAGGCTGAAAAGAAAGGGAATTTCCTAAGAATTAAGGAAGAAGGCCTCAGAACCAAAAGGAAGATGGAAAACATGGTCTACTTACATTGGAATAGTCTGAACTGATCAAAAAGCCCTAGGGAGCTGTAGCTGATGCAGTTCAATATAGTGAAGTGTAAGGTGGTCAAAATTCAACAGAACTCAACTCTTAACATGGGTAAGACAGGGTGAGTTGCTAAAGGAAGCTGGTGGAAACTGTAAATGCAGTTTTATCTGTGTACATTAATATCATGTAGCAATGCGCATGTTTACATACATTTACTCAAGACTACAGGATTCCTGCTTCCAGATGATTAAGGGGGAGGAAAAAAACCACAAAACATCTGTATTTCTAACAGTTCCCTGTTTTTATTGCAATACATCAAAGTAGGTTAATAAGTGTTACCAACATAAAATATTGGTGTCAAGTCATTTATTACATTGTTGACTGTTCCACCTTAAATATTTCTGTGCAAAAGAATCTACATCATTCTGTAGCAGAGAATCTCTTACAACGTCCCCGACCACAGTGAGGGCGTAGAAAACAAAATAAAGAGTGAGAAGAGGCAAGAAGCAGTATCTTTTCCCCACACCCCCCACTTGTCAGCGTTTATACTCTAAAACCAAGAAGTGATTACATCTATGCCATGCAAACCTGTACAATAATATTACAATGAAAAAACCTAAAAAATATTTTTGTAAAAAATAAATGATATGAAACTGTCATACATAAAAAAGCAGGTATCATTGCTCTGCAATACCAGGAGTGATTTGTTTGTGGATTTCTTCCCCATGGTCTTGGTGGATGGTCTTTGTTTTTTTTCCCTCCAAACTGCAGCTGGAACCAATCAAGTTGTGGAATTGCCTCACTGCTGACTCAGATTTTGGAGACGGAAGGGCTACAGCAGAATGGAGCTCTGGGTTTTCCCCGCAAAAATAGCACACCCCTCCATTTTCTTTCCGGAGCTACACTGTTGCCTATAGGGCTCTAGTGAGATTCATGTCAGCACAGAGAGGCAGTAGCAGGTGTCTGTTGGAATTAACTCTTGTGTAGGAGGCCTGTACAAAGCCTATGTACCACTTAAGTTCTCAGGATAAGGCACATGCTCTCTGTACAAGGGTGAACTTCACCTTGGTGAATTTTTTGAAAAAATTTTGTGAATACAGTTGAAAGAAAAATGCTTCCTACAACCTCAAAATAGATTAAATTTTAGGAATTATATTTTCTGCCAGGCAGTGGCTCGGTCTGCTCTATTTTCAGTCTGCCTACTTGAAGTATAAGGTTATCTATGCTCAGGGTGTGTCTGAAATTTTTGTTCTGCAGGTCTGAGACACTGTTCTAGGAACAATGTTTTGCTGAAGTCCACGGCTGTAATTTTAGTTTACTACACCCTTGCCAATATGTTATCTCTGCTTTCATTTGTTTTATAAGCAAAGAACCCTGCAGCCCTCTGGGGTGTTGTTTCATTAAACCAGATATCTGGGAGTGCAACATATGTTTGTAATTTTATCAGAATCAAGATTATTGCTCTCAACAGTACAAATCAGAACTGCACAACTGTTGAATAACAAATAAATAAATAAATCCATGTTTATAACAAAACAAGCCAGCTAATAAGAGACTGAGCTGGAGCAAAAAGCTGCCTTTGTGATGAAAGAAACAGTTTAAGACTAGCAAATGCAATGGATTTTGGACGAGGTGGTATGTGAAACAGACGAAGTGCTAAAGCGTGGTTTGAGAATTATGAAATGTTGGAACTAAGTGTGTTTATTTTCTGGGGAAACTTAGTGTTTTCCTGCACCTTTTCTGTTCTAGAAGCTAGTATCCTCAGGGAGGTGCTTAAATCTATTTGGAGCCTTTCAACAACTGAAGCAAATGCATTAGCTTAGGGAGAGTATATCCTGATAAATGAATGTTTTCAGTCTTACTCCACCCCCCTCCCCCTATATATACGAGTGCAAACAGAACAAATGCTACACCAGGAGTCAAAATTCATGGGAGATTATAACTTGCCTGGCTAAATGCAAGCATATATGAGTGGCCACTTTAAACAATGCTACAATGCACAGTGCCAAACACAGCACCCTACAAGCCATCTGCATCTGAGATCCCAGGTAAGTGTTCAAATGACCAAGTTATTTTTCTTATCTGGAGGAGAATTTAAAACACCTATCTGTAAAGTCCATGGTTTTTTAAACAAGTGTTCACAACAAAAAGATTCCATGTGGCCTAAATGTAAATGGCACATCAGAGCCAATTCAACATGCAACTAATTCCCAGAATGCTTTTTGCCTTTCAGATTAACTGATGGGGCCATTTCATTTTCAGCTGAGAAAACAATTGCTGTTTCTCTCTTTTTAGCAGGTGTGAATTTGTGTAAACAGTACAGTGCCAGACTAAAAACATGCATCTGAAGTAGGGCACTGTCAAGGATTACTGTACTTATCGGCATAGGCTGCACAGGAGCGGTCTCGCCTTCTGCAACTCAGTTCTGTAAGTGACAAATCTATGCTCCATCCGAAAATGTACATTTGTGGCAACAAACAGATTCATATTCACTGTAATAGGAGCATAAGCAACGGTACTGGTTTGTTTAGCACTAATTTAAAAGTCAGTTGACTCTTGGCTCTTTGGTTCCATTTTCAATGGAGCAGAGATGATGAAAAGGAATGTGATTTCTCCTAAACTGACCTTCTCCAAGACTAACATGCAGGTATTTTTTAAATTTAGCAGCCTCAAATCTTCAAACATGTTAACATCAAAATAGGATTAACCTTTTAAATACAACGTACAGTCAATACAAAATGAGTCTGCACCCTTTGAGGGGATGTGGGCCAGCTGTGCTATATGGGAGGGAGGAGGCAGCTGTAGGAAGGGGGCCTTTGGTGCACATGGAGCAATATACAATCTTCTTAAAGTTAAGTGTAAGTAACACCAGGCCCTGTGAAGTGTCTCTGTCCTGCAAAGCCATGACAAGCTAGAATCCTGGGAAGGGAGTCAAAGGGTTTGCCTGTTGGGGATAGATTTTAATAGTCAACGGGACAGTGAAACACCTGATACCAACTTGCCGCCATTGTGGAGAGGTAGGATTTGGACACATGAGAATTTTAATATTCCTTCTCCATGCAATCCCCGAAAAACCAGCCAAGCAACCCACCTTTGATGGACAGGTTTGTGTGGACATCCACGCAGTACAGAATAAAATGGAACTAGCACCTAAGAGAGCCCACCTGGTTACACAGAAAGGCCAGTGTCTGAGTCCTTGGTTTGTGTGTGTGTAAGTCATCTGCACCCTGCCTTAATTTACCCATCATTTGTTAGTGAAGGGACCTGGAAAATTCCCATCCTTTTCAGCATCTCTTACTGTGAACAAAACATGTTCTATTGCTGACGGTAAGCACTTGGAATGGTTTGACAGGAGCCATAAAAAATCAACTCAGAGGAAAACCAGCTTGCTTTCTACAAAAAGCCCTTTTTGATGTTTAAATGAGGTTGTGGCGTAAAGCTAGCAATGCTTCCACGGAGAAGAGACGCCCCTGCTGACAAAGGGAACGGACATTTTTCTTGCTTGACTATCTGTTTGCATTTCATCTTGCCCCCCCCCTATTCCATTGATTTAAGTGGCAGGCTCTTTGCTGAAGGGTAGACTTGCATCTTCCGAGCCTGCCCTCTGGTGGTGTGCTCGCTGCCCTGCAACTTGCATCAGTATGGGAACCAAAGAGTAGGGGAGAGAAAAAGCTTGAACCCACAGTCCAACATTTGCAGGGAAAGCAGGAGAGGGTGGGAATCTCATCAGCATAGCAGCACTTGGCTACCAGATATGTTAAACTGCCACAGCGTTAGGTCAGCATCTTCACGGTTCTTTGCTTTACTATGGCAACAATATAGTCAACCGGGGCGTTTTTCAGGCTAACCACACTCATATTTGACCACTGTATCTTGTGCACTTACATTTGGGAATCAGTGTAACAGCTTTCTGGTTAACAGGACGCTCAGAAGACCATTCCCTCCTCCCGGAACCAGGTCAGTCCCCACCTTCTTGAAAAATGGTATGTCGTCTGAGTTCTTCCACAGTATCCCCATTTACGGCCTTAGGGTGTCCTGTGCCCAGCAAAGAGCCATGCTTCCAAGGGTGGCAAGCTGCACAGCTAGCCCACAGCCCACCAGAAATCACAGGGACAACACAGCTGAGTGCTGCTCTTTGTTCTAGATGGGTGAGTGATACACTTCCAAATCAATGTTAGTCTTGTAGTCCACAGGCAGGTCATCTTCAACATGAGCTTTACTTCTGCTACTGCCAAGAGGAATAAAGGTCACTGAGCAGACGGGAGGGGATTTCTCCTAGAACAGTGCAGTGTCACCCCACGGGAACATAGATGTAGGCCCAGGCCTCCAAGGCCTGTGTTATGTAGCATGAAAAGGGAATAACAACTCTTTGAAACTAAAGAGTCTCTTAAATAGGCATCCGTCCTCTTCACATATCGGATGCTGCTTTTTCTCCTTGAATATATACATAACTCTTAAACTTGCGTATTTATTTAAACTCTGTACTGTAGGAAAATATGCATTGTTTTAATAAGACAATCAGATTGACATTCAAATGTGGGGGCTAGCTGAAAGCTTTTATGTGCCTCTGATGGACTAATTGCTCCCTACCAGGAATGGAGTCTCTGTGCTACTCTCATACAGAATAATTAGCTTTTGTGTGAAAACAAAAATCCATCTGATTTATTGATACTGTTCTGATCTATTTAAGCTGCTTTTTTTCCAAGTTAGGGTGGGGTAAATAGATCTATAATAAGGAAAGCAGCTGAAACCACATGAAATGAAAACACTACTAAAAATGCTACTGCATCTTCAGTTTACCAACACCCTAGCTTTTCTTGTTTGCTGCTGCTAAGCCTGGGGCAGCAGTGACTAGTGCTAGAGAAGGCAAACCTTTTACTTTCTTCCCGCCGATCGCTTCCAGAAGGAGGGGGAAGAGTGATGAAAATGAGAACTGGGCTGAGTGAAGGGGGAGCCCTAGGGCTAACAAGCTGCAGAGATGTTGGATCTGAAAGCTGAAGCAGTTCATGAGTCCCAACTCACGTGGTCAGAGCTCTCCAGGGAGAGACTCTTGGTCTTGTGAGGAGAAACTGGGCTGGGAGGACTACTTAGGTTGGAACTGTTTGAAGCTGTAGAATGCCTTGGAGAATCAGAATCCTGCAGCCCAAAAAATGCAGAAGAACATCAATAAGCAATAATACAACAGGAGTGAAGCAGTCAGAGCAAAGGGCCATACATTTTGACCAGCAGTTGACTGGAGCATGTCAGACATTTACCTTTCCTGTCCAATACTATTCTTTGCTCAATATTTGTTTTTCTAGGCATTCGAGTGAGTTCTCTAAAGCCCACTTCAGACAAGACATCTGCGGTGATGGTACACAAAGAAAGCCTTTGCCCTTGTTATTGACAAAAAATGAGTATCAGCTTTGCTTCTGGACCCCAATTGCTCTTGGACTCCCATACGACACTAGGGGCTGAAGACTGTGTTTCACACCTGTGTTTGGCTAGTCTGATGGTAACGTTGCCACCCAGCTATCTATCCCGTTATGCAGATGCCTACACAAGCTCCCCATGTTGAAGCTACAGCTAGTGTAGAATGCACCACTCACTCTGTGGTCTGAGCTGGCATTTGATTCACTTTCATCCGGAGGGAACTTAGGCTACCTGGGTCCCTAGGCGAAAGCCCATTGCAGGGCCCCCTATAGGCTTCCTGCCGACAGCCACAATCCCCAGCAGGGGACCTGGCTTCCTGTGGCCAACCCCTCCCTCCCCCCAGGGGCCCTCAACCCCCCCATAGTTGCTGATAAGTTCTGGTCATTCAAGGAACACAATATGTCTCTTTTATGATTCAGTGGCTTATGGCATTTTCTGCACATCAGTCTAGATGTTTAAAGCTAATATAGTCTGACCAAAATCCTACGTGAGCAAGTCTCAAAAGACTAAAAACTGAAACTTATTTTGAACACTGATTTCGAAGCTTCCTAGGGTCAAGTCCTGCTCTGCACCAGCAAAACTGAGACTAGACTTTGGGCCCTATTGGCATATAGAGTATGCAGTTGTCTTCTCTTTTTTCGTTACTCACCTCTCGTTCATAATCCCTTGTCGGCACATCACTCCCTTGGTCTAACCCACCAGAGGACAGTGAACCATCTGACGGAGACGCCATAGGCTGCCGCTTTGCTCCATAGCTCCCACCTGAGAATTCTCGCCGCAAAGCACTGCCGTTCTGTGCAGAGGATCCTAAACGGTGTGTGAATAAAACTGCATTATGGATGTGTTTGCAAACACGAAGAAGTTTGCTAGCTGTTACTTAGTCTAGGTTTGCTTTCCTACAGAACCTTCCTCTACATACTCTTACTTCTGTTTTCCATGTTACAGGTTATGTCTATACTGACAGCACGTCAGCGCGTTCTTTCTTGTCTGATTGAGTGGTCTGTTAAGATTTGCTCAATCGAACACAGAACCAGAGCTGTAACTCCAGCTCCGTAATAGGAGTAGCACTATGCCGACTGGCCACCATATCTGTTCGGTTTAGTACAACATGTAGGCGGAAGTTAGGAAGTCGGTGGGAGATGCACAAGGTATTTTACATACCTTGCATATCTCCTGTCGACTGCCGCCTAAAAGCACGGCAAGTATAGCCTAGGGCTCAGTCTAGATTACTTGATTGCGATGCTCATGCACCAACTCCTGTGATACATAGGTAGGACGGAGGGCATAAAGGACAGAGCTTAAAACGTAACACGTCCATGTCCGCAGCCCAGTTTCCAGTGCTGTTTCGTGCATAGAAGGGGCCGACTAGTTAACTTTAACCATGAAGTTAAAAAAGCTTTGGTGTGAATGGACAATTTGCCATTGACTTCAATAGGGACAGGATGAAGAATGGAAAACCTGCCTTATGAGAGGAGAGTCGAAGGCTATGTCTACACTAGAAAAGTTGTCGACTTTAATAAGGTCGACTTTAAGAAGTCAACCAAGTTGACTTAGCTTTAACCACTCTTAAGTCGACTTAATAAATTCGACTTAAGGGTGACTCCATGTCCACACCGTCCTTGAGTCGACTTAAGGGTTAAGTTGACTTAATGAGTGGTAGTAACAAAGTCGACTTAAGCTTTCATTAAGTCGACTCAAAGAATTTCTTAAGTTGACTTAATGAAAGCCTAGTGTGAATGTGGCTTAATGCCGCCTTAAGTCGACTTAAATTGCCAGTGTAGACATAGCCAAAGAGCTTGACTTGTTTAGCCTAACCAAAAGAAGGCTATGGGGAGATATGATTGTTCTCTATAAATATGTCAGAGGGATAAGCACCAGGGAAGGAGAGGAGTTATTTAAGTTCAGTGTCAATGTGGACACAAGAACAAACGGATATAAACTGGCCATCAAGAAGTTTCAACTTGAAATTAAATGCAGGTTTCTATCCATCAGAGGAGTGACATTCTGGAGTAGTCTTCCAAGGGTAGCTCTGGGGGCAAAAACATAGCTGGCTTCAAAACTGACCTTGGTAAATTTATGGAGGGGATGGTGTGATGGGATGGCCTAGTCTGGTAATTGGCTGATCTGGTGGTCGACATGCCAATGACCTGAAATGGGACGTTAGATGGGATGGGTCCTGAGTTATTACAGAGAATTCTTTCTTAGGTGTCTGGCGAATGAGTCTTGCCCACTTGCTCAGAGTTTAACTGATCACCATATTGGAGTGGGGAAGGAATATTCCCCTAGGGCAGACTGACTAGGGCTCTGGGTTTTTTTCGCTTTCCTCTGTATTGAGGAACACATTTACTAATTCTGATCTCAGTCATTTAATACCACCAGCAAAGATAGATACGTTCTAAGAAACAGCAAACACCACGCGGGACTTCCAAAAGTGCTCAGTGTGTCTCTAACGGCTCCTACTGACGACAATGGTAAAAACATCCCCACTGGCTTCAAGGAGAACAGAGTTGGGCCATTACTGAGCACCTCTGAAAATCCTGCTCACCAAGCACAGCTGTAAGTGTGGGCACTAGTAGCATATAACATTTCTGCATGGGCTTGTGGCAAGACGGACAGCTGGTCACTCACTTGCTGCCAACCCGCTACTGGCGCTCATCGATCGCCCTGGTTCTGTGCGGGATTTTGTGATGGATGGGATACTGACAGAGCCACTGAACATGGTCCGACTTTCCTGAGGCCGAAGGTTCTGCAGTGCAGGGAGACACAAAAAGAACCGTTTTCATTCAGTGTTCATTTACTGCTGAGTCAGCAATCGATACTTTAATGGAAGATTCAAAGTTAAACCACCACCCAAAAAACTCCAAATGCCCCAGCCTTCCCAGAGAGAATTATCCGGGGACAGGTCAGCAAATGTGCAGGATACTGGACTGGAACTGAGCTGCAGGGACTGGAAGAACAGCAAAGGTTTGAATTACATGGACATATGCAGACACCTGAAAATGTTCTAGGTCAGAATTCCCCTGCTGATGCTGACAGAGAGCTTACAACCGGCACCAATTCAGATAACACAGCTAGTAAAGAAAAGCCGCTTAATGTCATACATTGTTACTAGCTATATCTTTCCAAGTGGTATTTTATTAAAATGTCTCTTTCATACTAGAATTCATGGTTTCAATATATTTTATGACACTAATGTTAGTTACAGCCTGCAGGGTGTTTCTTGCAATTATACAGACCTATAAGGCAATTGCACACTCAGTTATGTGCAATTTTATGTGCTGATTTCAGTGGAGTTACTCCACAACTTCATGGAACTATTTAAGAGCAGGATTGGATCTGTTTTCAGATTAGATTAAACAGGCAGGACACTTTATTCTGAATGCTAATGAGATGCTTTTGGTTTTCTACAAGGATTTTTGTTTGTCATCCCAAATGAGGGCTCGCTATACAGTTTCCAATGTGATTGCCTGTCTGGACCGTTAGCTGAACATCAGAGAACGTATCTTGCTCCCCAGCAGTGGCGTTGCTGGCGCTGGGTAAGTGAGGCACGGGCCCCGGGCCCCAGCCTCAGCGCCCTGGGTCTGGAGGGGACCCGGGGCCCAGTTCTCGCCAGGGATCCCGCTGCGCTGCCGCCATCCATATCTGGCTCCCCGGCGCAGTTGGGGATCCAGGGTCCAATGCGGAGCCACCGGCAAGATCCATCCCACCCAATGGGGCTGGAGAGCCAGGGTACACCAGGCAGCCGCCAGCCCAATCTGCCCTCTCCACCCCCCGGGGATCCAGGGTCCACCGCCAGAAGGGCTGGGGATATGGGGCACGCTGCGGAGCCGCCAGCTCGATCCGGTCCCACAGCGGGGTCAGGGTTCCGGGGCCTGCTGTGCCGCCGGCAGCAGGGCCAGGGATCCAGAGCCCAGTGGCCCCCCTGGCGGCCTCTACCAGAGCCGGGGCCTGGAATGCGGGACCCAGCGGCCTCCACTGCAACCCCTGCTGGCACCGGTGAGCCGGGGCCCTGCCATCCAGGGTGTGGCAAAGTGGGATTTTCTCTCACAAATGCTCACATGATAAATAAATTTGTTAGTCTTTAAAAGTGCCAAGGGACTCCTTGTTTTCTGCTGACCTAGATTAACACAGCTCCCCTTTTGGAATTTAGCTGCATGGGATCGCAAATCTACCTTTTGGAAAAAGACATAAGGAAGAAATCAACATTCCATTTCCATGTTCAGTCCCTCTAGCAATCGCTGTTTGAAAGCTCTGAACACACATCTAATGCCATGCTATTTTATTAAAGAATTAATTTTTTTCTTTTATTGAAGAATCATATTAAGTTACAGTTTCTTTCTGTCTACTAGCACGTCCATAATAATACAGGTATATCAAATCAATATTTAAAACCCTTGTACAGGGGAAAAATGTGTGCTTGAACAGTTTTATACAGTCTGCATCACATCACCCTTTGTAACTCTCATCGGTTGATAAACAGGTGCATAAAACACATCCCCCCGTTTATAAAATTATGACACCTCATGTATATAAGAGAAGGTAAGAATACGTACAATAAGTTAACGTCTCTGCTCATTTCTCTATGTAGGTTATGTAAAAATATGGCTGAAAAGGGTTTGAATGGATTCAAGTGAGCAATGCAGTTAGAAGGTACATGGGGCTAAGAATTATTCCTTGTTACTGCCTTTGTTTCTAATGCCACATGTATGATCAGCCCTTCCCAGTTAGTAAGAAATGCCCATTTCCTCATTCTCATACATGGAAGGAACAATTTTAATTTGCAATAAGCAAATGAATGAATTGTGAATTTCTTTCCAGCATTTCTCTCAGCTGCCAACATATGAGAATCTGAGACCTTAGGGATGGAAAAGGCCTATTGATTATCCAGTGTCTCTCCCTGTCCATGTTGGATTCTTCCCAACACTGCTTTACCAGATATCTGCAGGTGTTAAAAAAATGCCTTTCAAATCATTCCCAAGAACGTATCACCCTGCAATATCTGTGCGCTCTTCTTTCAGAAAGCAGCGAAGAAATGAAATAAACTTGACAACATACTCACTTCTCACAAAACATTAAATGGTGTATCAGTGCGTGTTCTTGTGACACCCAGCACGTAGTCGACAATTCGGATGTATATACACAGCATGAGAAAAGTGATAATACAGCAACTATAAAGACTGCACAGGATGAGACGGGATTAAGCTACTGCGCAGGCTACTGAGATATTTTAGGATAGATTAGAGAAAGCCAAACAGAGGACTTCGCGTTGTTATATGTTGTGATTAATCACTGAAAATGGAAACAAGGACTTTTATGCTTGTCAAATAAGCAGCATTTGGCTCTTCAAAGAGAATATTTAATGATAAGGTGGCTAACCTCCTTAACAGACTAAGCAATGTCAATAAAGGGTTGGAAACAAAGAGTTTTGGTATGTGGAAAGAATACATTCATTTAAGGGAGATCAGCTATAATACAATAAACCATTAATGTTCACAGGCACAAAACTTGACCACCATTGGTTTCTCTTCTATCTGTTTGGAAAGGCCATACAATCCTTATTTGTGTTTATCCTCTCAGAACAAATATTTCACTCTTCTTTCTTCTAAAAATCAATGCCAGTAAAGAAAAACAACAAACCTGTGTGCACATGACATAGACAAAGAATTCACATAAGGGCACAATGACATCTAAAAGCAATGGTTATAAAGCGGCAAAGAGCAGCAAGGGAAAAGTCAGTAAGAAAACATAACCCTGAGCCAGCTATTTAAAAACACACAGACGCACACTCTGAGATCAAACATTTCAAACCCCAGCACGTAAAATCCACCACCAGCACTGAACTAAGCAAAAATCAAACCACAGTGACTAGACGCTGTGCTTTGACGAGGAAATAACTGCAGTGAAGCCCCGCTTGCGGAATAATCTCAGTTAATTGTAGCGCCGGGTGTTGATAGTCCCAATTCAGTTTGTTTTGCTGCACTAGACTAACATGGCTACCCCTATGGAACGCGTCACTGATTTCACTGTAATTCAGTGGGTGCTCTAAAAAAGATCCGTATTTTTACCATGATTTTACACAGCAAGGGCTCAATCAAGGAGCTCTCAATGCTGTCCCTAGACAAGTAAGGAACAGATAGCAGATTGGGTCCTGGTGTCTGATTGCTTACTGGTATATATCAGGGTGTTTTAAGGATAGAAATATGTGCACCAACTAGGATGCGAAGAGTTTCAGTGGGACATAAGCTTTGGACTGGACATTGCACAAAACTGGGTGTCAACCCTACCTAATAAGGATGTTATTGTTACGTCTGCTGAGTTGGGTTTTCTGCTCATACATTCCACACAACTCTCCACCCAACAGACAAAGCCACAAGTTTAAATGCAAACGGAACAAGCCAGAGGCAGATGACCACATCAAGGCGATTTTCTCCAAAACGCTGTTGCTTCATTTTTGCTTAACTTGTGATTGTGATGGTCAGGACTTTTCTAACAGCGATGGCTGACCCTGTATTTGGGCCTTGGGAGTTAACTGTGCATCGGGGGCCACTTACAATTTCCCCAAATTTTCCTGCCAACAGCTTTGACTCTGTCTTGCAGTTTCCTCCCCCTTTATGTGTGAAAAGAGCACATTGCCCTCAGGAGTCCAGATTCTCCTGAGTATTGTACATATGCACAGACCTGAAAACCCTGCCCAGCAACGGGAACCTGCCATGGATTCTGACTTAGATTACTCAAAGACCTATCGCAGAGACTCTGCTTTATAAACCCTCTGTGAAAGAAGTGGTGAAAAGGCATTTCTGGCAGTCTAGCGGTCATGGTTTGGCACATAAGGGGCCTGAACCCAAATCCCACTACCATCAGTAGGAATCTTTTCACTGACTTTAGTCAGCTTTGAATCAGACCCACACAACCCCGACCAAGCTGGGGCTGCTATGTTGGGGTTGTTCCTACTCCCACTGGAGACAGCGGGAACAGGGGCGGGGCAGTGCATGGCCAGAACAATGTGCACATTAAGAGTGTGCTTTGCAGTGTATATTTGTGTCTTTTTTAGTATTATTCAGTATTTATATTACTACAGAGCCAGGATCCCCAGTGACTGTCCAAGGACCTCACAGCGCTAGGCACAAACATGGAACAAAGAGACTTACCCTGTGTGAAGATTTTACAATCCAAGTTAAAGTGTCTGTTCATCACCGCTTGTGCTACCTCAGTCTCTACTTAAATATACCAGGAGTTACAGGATTTGCTTTCTCCACAAGGAAGCTCACACTATTTTTATTTGTTTTTTCCTTAGTCCCTACCTTTGTCTATCTTCTTGTTCTAGATTTATCTAATTTAGGCTGTAAACTCTCCAGTGCACCAAATGAATCTTTATTTTAACCATACAAATTTCTTGCACTACAGAAAAGTTTATTATTAATGAACAGTTTAAAAATTTGGCTCAATATAGGTATAGCCTGAGCCCCTTTCCCACCCAAATCTACCAAGAATACACTCTCCTTCTACTATTGACTGCTGGAGGATGAACACTGTGCAATATAAAGCTCTCTAAGTTATTCTTCTACAGCCCTTTTAATATTTTTTAAAAACATTTTCATAGGGACAAGGTTCAGTCTAATAATTTTGTTCTTTAATTTTTTAAGCTGTGAAAACTTGTTTCTTGATATATCACCAACTGTGGAAAAGATCAGGATGGACTGTGAATACAAAATAGTTAAGAGGTGAAAGAAACCAGTCACAAAGTTTCGTTTCACCCATGTTGTTAGCCAGGCAAAATGAAAGCCACACAATATTAGTACAGCGAACACCCAGCTCAGATGTTCATACCCTCAGAGGCATAAAGGCTGGTATGCCAGGGACAGAGCGCAGAGATGGGGGATACGCAGTGCTTATGGAATCATAAAGGAGGAATTTTTCAGCTGAATTAACAGTCATGTGATAGATGTGCTCGAAGTTGCTCGGAGAGGAGATCAGACTGAAGTGACGATGAGGGGATGGATAAGGGAAACATGGCTATCAAAGACAACAGAGAGAAAAAGATCGTGAGGGTTGGTTCCACTGGTCATACAATAGGTAAGATTACTAGCAAACACCATCTGCAGGGATGTGTGTAATCTGAAGGACTGGATCAAATTTACAATAAAAATCCTTCTTCAAGAAAACAGGCAGATTCTGCAATAACCGTACCAACCCCCTTACCAACTTCTTTCCATTGTAGTCCACTGACTTATCACTCTTGCTACCACTATAAATGTCAAACAAATCAAACTTATAACTCATTGGGAATGTATTCTAATATTTATTATTATTTAGTACTTCAAGCAGCTCTATAAATGTGCACAGTGCTTTACAGACAAAAGAAAAGCATCGGATCCCTGCTTTGAGGAGCTCACAATCTAAGTTAGACACAACACAAACAAGGGATGATGAACAAAAATGAGAAGGGAAGGGAGGGAATATTTGGGGGTACGACAGTGAAAGAGCATAAATTTTGCTGCTTGTTATGCATACATTTTGATGATTTCATTTAAAAAAATCAACCACCATAAGGATATATTATATTTATAGCTTCAGGGAGCAAAGTGCATCAGCAGAGCAGGAACAGAGGTCAGGATGGGAGGTCAGACAAGTGGAGTGAAATTTACCCTGTGTAAAAGGCCAATGCATCAGTGAATCACACCCTTAGTGCATGAGGCAGAGGCAGAACGATATTCACAAATGCAAGTATTTTTATAGGTCGACTTAGCACTGTTGGTGCTGTGCTCCCAAAATGAAAATGAGACACAGGAAAAAATGAATTAAATCAGCAAATTAGACAAAACCAACTTCTAATTAGTCTCCAAAGTGTGCGGACACAGTGCTCTTGCAATTCTAAATCATCTAAAACTATTTATTTGAATTTTTTAACTCCCATTTTCCCTCTAAAACAAACAAGGAGTCCTGTGGCACTTTTAAAGTCTAACAAATTTATTCATCGCATTTTCCCCTCCAGAAACCTATAGACTCATGCCATAAGTACATATGCAGGTCATCAATTTGCTTTGGGGTCTATTGGCCAATGGCCACTGGCAAACGAAGCCATATTTTCATAATCTCTAGCCCCTTCTCCTTCCCTTGTGCAACTGATCTCGCCATTTTTTGAGAAAAAGAATGTAAGCAATGTAAGGATTTTAAAAAATAAAACATGGTGCAAAATAGCTGCAAAACAGTCTGGTAACCAGTTCTGCTAACCCTAAGGCACTACATTTTATATGAGGAATTTATGAAAGCCCAGAAAAGTGTTGACGTGATAGCTCAATAGATATTATGTCCAGTGTCAGACAATAGTTATTACTGTTCTCTACTGTTCCCTCAGTCTGAGTTGGGAAAATCCCAACCATTTATTTTTTACATATTTCTATTATGAAGCACTGCATGTCAATAAAGCATCAATTACTGATTTGCTGCAGTTGGTAAATAGTATATTTTAACTGCTATTAATACAATTAGCAGAATCTAGAATATTAGTCCAATCACTGGTGCAAGGGAAGCCACTTCTGAGAACGGGCCCAAGTGAAAGGCAGAGATTGCTGAGTTGTCTATACAAAATAGTGCGTTTGCTGCAAAATGAGGGTATGCTTTAAAAAGCTAATAAGGAAGTGGGGGGAGTCCTAATAAAAAGTTCTACCAGCTTGGAAGCAGAGGGCAGGTCTGCACAGACCATAAAAATGTTTAGCCAGAATTCATTAATATGGAAATGAGGATACAGCCTCACTTTGGGAAACCAATCCTCCATCCAAGGATCATAGTCTGCCCCCAGATACAGTTTTCCAATGACTTTATGTAATATTGAAAGTGCGTAATAGTAATTACTCTGAATGCCTCTATGTATAAAATTCTACTTGTTTCAGTAAATCTGGTTGGTTTACTAAAATATAACGGTTCATGTATAATGGAGTCAGATTTAAGTGTAATGAACTCAAGTTCAAATACAATGGCTGTCAAGAATAGATTTGTAACAAAAAAAAAAATAAAAAAATCAGGCATGCAAAGTATGAATGCAAAATCCGTCCTGCACATCCGATGGACACAGGTAGTTGGGATGTGGTGCAGTAAGTGTAATTCCAGGATTCAGATCTTCACTACAAGGGAGCATCCATGATAAAGTGGCTTCAAGAGTCAAGAGGGCAGAAGGGAGGCCAGAAAATGTACTGAACTGGCAGGACCTGAGTTCCTGGGTTTTAATTGGTGACAGACTGCTGGGGGAAAAAGTGTAAATAAATAAGTCTGGGGATACTAACAGGAATGATTGTAAATGATACAAATCAAGACAGTGACCTCTATATACACATAACATCTCTTGGTGGCAGATAAGAACTTTTATTCTTTTTATAAAGTAAACCCACTTACCATAGAGAGACTCACACTAACCATTAAAATATAACAGAAGTACTGCTGTTAAAAACAACCCAGTCCAGATTGCCTTTTGTATTTTCACCACGATGGCCTCATTCCTACAGTGAGCTCTGTGTACACTACTCATTACGGATTGGGCAGACAGATGTGCGGGGCAGTAGCGTACTAAAAATAGCCGTGTGGATGTTTTGGCTAGCTGATGCCTAGGGGACCGGGTGGGCAACTTTAAGGTACTGAAATTAAGACATTTAATTTTACATTAGTGCTGTACAAGACACATTCAAAGACAGTTCTTGCTCCGAGAAATGTATACTCCAGAAGGAACACACAGACATAACACTGTGAAGAGAAATTAGATTACAAAATTAAGACTGTTGCCCCTTTTCCTCTCTCGCTACCAAAATATTCTCAGTTTTTTAAAAGAACGTTTTACTGCTCATGAAAAACCAGGCAAAGCACAGGCCTGGGCGGTGTGAGCTTTCTTCACACACTGCTTTGCCAAGGTACCTCAACCTTGATCTGGAGGATCTACTTGAGGATTGAAGCTTTTCCACTCTTTGGCCTTTTCCCTGAGAATGGCTGTTAGTGCCAACTGCGAGAGTGGATGTGTTTGTTATATGGACAGTCACCACTAGAAACTCAACCCATTTGACAAAGGTCATCAAGGAGATGATAGACAACGGTTACTTTACATTACTATCATCTTGATCTAGATACAGACATAAAAGTCCCCATTTCTCACAGTCAAAGTCTTCTCTCATCTAAGCCTATTATTAAATAACTATCCTGCTGGCATGACCCCTTCTGACACTGACTTCAATAAATTCTCCTACTGGCTGTATAGGTTCATGTTGGCTGGTGGATCCTGATGTAGGACTGGGGTAGCCAAGTAAGGATTCACTCACATGAATGAGGGTAAAAGTTTGAGCCCTTGTTTCTTCATATTTTCAGCTTTTGTTTGTTTGTTTGTTTGTACACATTTTTTTCTTCTAACATTTAAAGGATACATTGTTTTTATGTGCTCTATGTTTTCTTTTTATCTTGAGAAAAGTCAAAGAATTGCATTTGTATAGTTTTATTTTTAAAATAAACAGTCTGACAAATGCATTTTAGCTGTGAAATGGATGGCCTGTGCAATGTGCACCCCCTCATGGCAGAAACCTTGAAATGTAAAAAGTATTTATCTTGTCCTAGTCTCGTTCTGCTTTAAAAGGTGTTCAGAAAATAATATGTTCCAATCTTTTCCATACTGATTGGATATAATTTTCATTAACACTTTATTTTCTAAGGCAAAAAGTACATTGGAGGCAACATGAATAAAAAAATCCCTATATCAGAATTATTATGCACTCAAGGGACCCGTACTCCTATTACATTTTCATAATAAGCCATGAACTAGTGAAATAATTTCAAAGGCATTTCCTTTTTTCAACAAGGAAGTATCATATAGGGAAAAAATAGTCATGAATCAGACTAAATCTCTTCATCTTTCACTTTATTTTTGAACCTCATGTTTTAGTTCTTAAAAATATTTTCTGTTTAGCTAATGGCTTGCCTACTCCCAGCCCATCTTCTATTCCCAACTGTTCCCTCAGTGAAGTCTTTATACATTATATTTGATTTGTAATGTCACACTCAGTTGTATGGGAACAGACGGTGATGCCAAAAATACAGTCTTTGGACTTCACCGCAGCATCATGCAGCAGGGGAAACAGCTGGCAGGAGAAGAACCCTTCTCCCAGTACAAATTCTGCGGTTCTGCAGAGGAAGTGCAGAGAATTACTGTCCAGGCTCACATTCTGTCCAGATGGCCCTTTTCCTTTCCACGTCAGTGCTAACAAAGTAGACTAATAAAGGTCTGTCTAATGTCTCTCTCAAGAGGAAGTTATAAAAGAACCCAATGTAGCATAACAGCATTTTGTAGGGGTAATATTCTTTCTGACCCCTGGTTATTAACTTGGCAATTAATGTAACCCTTATCATTTTTTATCCTAAGTTGTGTAACAGCACTATTGTCATAACAAATGTCAACTTCAGTCTGACCTAAGGAATATATCTTAGCATTGAGGCCCATGTTAACCTACAGCAGTGAGTTCTCACGGCAAACTTCAGAACTGAACTGCTGAAGTGAAGAGGTCCAAGGCTGTATATAAATATAATGCCCTTTAATCAATTTTAAGTGCAAAGTGGAAGTGACACATTTTCTCCAAAATTTCATATTCACTGGTGAGTATTAGAAAATGAATCCGACGTCTAAATGTTATCATTTAATTAAAATAAAGCTTTTTTAATCAGAATGAGCTTAGAATTAACAGTCTTTTAGAACTGGGGTCATCGAGGAAAAACAATAGCAATTCTAAAAGAATAACACTGGATTAATGTATTTTTATAAACTAGCTCATAAAGGGACGTTTCACACTTTCACTCATGCCAATTTTCACTTCTAGGGGTGGGGATAGGTCAATAATTTTTGCAGCTATTGGTTCCCATACACCTCCACAGGGCTGGATAAAGGCCTGGGGGGCCCAGGGCTGCCCACCCTTATGGGCCTCCCATTGCCCCTCCCTCCTCCCCAATGCTGGAGGATGGGGTCAGGGGCTCTAGGGCTCTGGCCAGCGCTGCAGAAGGGGTTCGGGGGCGGGGCCGTGGCCCATGCTATTGTAGGCCGGTGCAGTTGCGGATGGCTGTTCTGCCATGGGGGAGGGCCATACGGCTGTGGAGGGGTGCTGCAGGGCAATGTTCCCTCTAAGGTTTGGTGGCTTATGTGCAAAATTTTCAAGCCGTGTGCAAAACTTTTTCTGAATAAAATTTTTGTGTAAACTCACACGACACAAATTATAGGCATTAATTGAAGTTAAAGTAATTGTAAATAGAATTAATTAATTGTGTTTAATTGAATTTGAATGAATTTTGAATTGAAATTTAATTTTTAGAAAGGTTTTTATTTAAAATTAATTTTTTAAAAGTTTTTTTTAAAAAAGGAAGGAAGGAAGAGAGAAAAAAGAGAGAAGGAAGGAAGAGAAAGAAAAAGGAAGGAAGAGAAAAAGAAAGAGAAGGAAAGAAGAGGAAAGAAGGAAGAGAAAGAAGAAAAGAGAAAGAAAGAAGGAAGAGAAAGAAGAAAGAGGAAGGAAAGAAGGAAGAGAAAGAAAAAAGGAAAGAAAAAGGAAGACAAAGAAGGAAAAAAGAGAAAGAAGGAAGGCAAAGAGAAAGAAGGAACGAAAAAGGAAAGCAAAGGAGAGAAAGAAGGAAAGAAAAAGGAAGGGAGAAAGAAAAAAGAGAGAAGGAAGGAAGAGAAAGGGAGAGAAAGAAGGAAGGAAGAAAAAGAAGAAAAGAAGAGAAAGAAAGAAAAAAGAAGGAAGAGAAAGAAGAAAGAGGAAGGAAAGAAGAGAAGGAATAGAAAGGAAGGAAGCAAAGAAAGAGAGAAAGAAGGAAAGAAAGAAAGAGAAAGAAAAAAGAGAAGGAAGAGAGAAAGAAAAAAGAGGCCCGGTATCTTAGGTGCCTGTACACAAATGCGAGGAGCCTGGGAAACAAGCAGGAAGAATTGGTAGTACTGGCACAGACAAGGAACTATGATATAATTGGAATAACAGAAACGTGGTGGGATAACTTGCATGACTGGAGCACTGCCATGGATGGATATAAATTGTTCAGGAAGGACAGGCAGGGAAAAAGGGGGGGAGGAGTAGCGTTATATGTAAAAGAGCTGTATGACTGCTCGGAGCTCCACTATGAAAGTGGAAACAAGATGGTTGAAAGCTTGTGGGTTAAGTTTAGGGGAGAATGCAACAAGGGGGATGTTGTGGTGGGTGTCTGCTACAGACCGCCAGACCAGAAAGAGGAGGTGGATGAGGCGTTCTATGGACAACTAACAGAAGTTTCCAGATCGTCGCAGGCCCTGGTTCTTATGGGGGACTTCAATTATCCTGATGTCTGCTGGGAAGATAATACAGCAGTGCACAGGCAATCCAGGAAGTTTTTGGAGAATATTGAAGACAACTTCCTAGTACAAATGCTGGAGGAACCAACTAGGGGCCTTGCACCTCTAGACCTATTGCTCACAAACAGAGAAGAATTGATCGGGGAAGTAGAAGTAAATGGCAACCTGGGCAGCAGCGACCATGAGATGGTAGAGTTCAGGATCCTGATCAATGGAAGGAAGGAAAGAAGCAGAACACACACCCTGGACTTCAGAAAAGCAGATTTTGGCTCCCTTAGGGAGCTGATGGGCAGGGTCCCATGGGAAGCTGATCTGAAGGGGAAAGGTGTCCAAGACAGCTGGCTGTATTTTAAAGAAACCCTGTTAAAGGCACAGGAAGATAACATTCCGATGTGCAGAAAGAACAGCAAATGTGGACGGCGACCAGCGTGGCTTAGCAGGGAACTCTGCGGGGAGCTGAAACATAAAAGGGAAGCTTACAAGAAGTGGAAGCTTGGACAGATGACAAGGGAGGCGTATAAAGATATTGCTCGGGACTGCAGGGATCAAATCCGAAAGGCCAAAGGACAATTGGAGTTGCAGCTAGCAAGAGATGTGAAGGATAACAGAAAGGGATTCTATAAGTATATCAGCAACAAGAAAAGGATCAGAGGTGGTGTAGGTCCCTTACTGAATGGGGCAGGCATCCTCGTGGAGGATGATGCGGAAAAGGCTGAAGTACTCAATGCTTTTTTTACTTCAGTCTTCACAGGGCGGGCCAGCTCCCAGGCTACTACACGGGGTAACGCGGACTGGAGAGAAGAGTGGCCCTCAGTGATGGAAAGTCAGGTTAGGGAACACTTAATGAAATTGGAAGTGCACAAGTCCATGGGGCCGGATGAACTGCATCCGAGGGTGCTGAGGGAGTTGGCTGAAGTGATTGCAGAGCCACTGGCCATTATCTTTGAGAACTCGTGGCGAACGGGGGTGGTCCCGGAGGATTGGAAAAAGGCAAATATAGTACCTATCTTTAAGAAAGGGAAAAAGGAGGATCCGGGGAACTACAGACCAGTCAGCCTCACCTCAATCCCTGGGAAAATCATGGAGCAGGTCCTCAAGGAATCCATCCTGAAACACTTGGAGGAAAATAGAGTGATCAGGAACAGTCAACATGGATTCACCAAGGGCAAATCGTGCCTGACCAACCTGATTTCCTTCTATGATGAGATGACTGGATTTGTGGATGCGGGAAGAGCCGTTGATGTGATATACCTTGACTTTAGCAAGGCTTTTGATACGGTTTCCCACAACATTCTCGTTGGCAAGTTAAGGAAGTATGGGTTGGATGAGTGGACCGTAAGGTGGATCGAAAACTGGTTAGATCAACGGGCTCAGCGGGTAGGAATCAATGGCTCGATGTCTGGTTGGCAACCGGTAACGAGTGGAGTGCCCCAGGGGTCGGTCCTGGGGCCGGTTCTATTCAACATCTTCATTAATGATCTTGATGATGGAATAGACTGCGTGCTTAGTAAGTTTGCGGATGACACCAAGTTGGGGGGAATGGTAGATACTCTGGAGGGCAGGGACAGGATCCAGAGAGACTTGGACAAATTGGAACAGTGGGCCGAAAGAAACCTCATGAGGTTCAACAAAGACAAGTGCAAAGTCCTGCACTTAGGACGGAAAAATCCCATGCACTGCTACAGGCTGGGGACCGATCAGCTAAGTAGCAGCGCTGTAGAAAAGGACCTGGGAGTTATGGTGGACGGGAAGATGAATATGAGCCAACAGTGTGCCCTTGTTGCCAAAAAGGCCAATGGCATATTAGGCTGCATCAGTAGGAGTATTGCCAGCAGATCGAGGGATGTGATAATTCCCCTCTATTCGACACTGGTCAGGCCGCATCTGGAGTACTGTGTCCAGTTTTGGGCTCCCCACTACAGAAAGGATGTGGACAAATTAGAAAGAGTCCAGCGGAGGGCAACAAAAATGATTAGGGGGCTGGGGCACATGACTTATGAGGAGAGACTGAAGGAACTAGGCTTATTTAGTCTAGAGAAGAGAAGACTGAGGGGAGATTTGATAGCAACCTTCAACTACTTGAAGGGTTGCTCCAAAGAGGAGGGAGCTAGGCTGTTCTCGAGGGTAACAGACGACAGAACAAGGAGCAATGGTTTCAAATTACAGCTGGGGAGGTCAAGGTTGGATATTAGGAAAAACTTTCTCACGAGGAGGGTGGTGAAGCATTGGAATGGGCTATCTAGGGAGGTGGTAGAATCTTCATCTTTGGAGATTTTTAAGGCTCGGTTAGACAAAACTCTGGCTGGGATAATTTAGGGGGAGTGGTCCTGCTTTTTAGCAGGGGGTTGGACTAGATGACCTCGTGAGGTCCCTTCCAACCCTATTATTCTATGATTCTATGATTCTAAGAAGGAAGAGAAAGGAAGGAAGGAAGCAAAGAAAGAGAGAAAGAAGGAAAGAAGAGGAAACAGGAAGAGAGAGAAGGAGAAAGGAAGGAAGAGGAAAGAAAAAGAAAAAAGGAAGAGAAGAAAGAGGAAGGAAAGAAGAGAAAGAAAAAAAGGAAAGAAAAAGGAAGACAAATAAGGAAAAAAGAGAAAGAAGGAAGAGAAAGAGAGAAAGAAAGAAAAAAGAAGGCAGGCAAAGAAGAGAAAGAAGGAAGAGAAAGAAAGAGAGAAGCCAAGGCCGCTGGCGGGGGAGGACCCTACCGCGGCCCTGGGAAGCCACCGGTGGGGCGGAGCAGACCCCAGCCCCGGAGGCTGATCCCAGCCCCGTGCTGGGAGGCCGAGGCCGTTGGCTGAGCCTGGCCCCAGCCCCGGGTCGGGAAGTCGAGGCGGTCGGCGGGTGGGAGCCCGGGACCCCGCCGCGACCGCAGCCACCCCGCTGCCCCAGCTGCGTGGGGCGGGCAGGCAGGCAGGCCCGTGCACCTGAGCCGAGCCTGAGGCTGCCTGTCCCGCCCTGGGGGTGGGGAGGGCCAGCTCAGAGGCCAGCGCAGGCTGGGTCTGCCGCGGCAAAGCTGCAGCCCCGGGGGTCTGGAGGGAGCGGCGGGGGACCCCTCAGTGCTGCGCGGGGGGTGCGACGGCCGCTGCGCGGCCGCGCACCCGCGCAGCTTAGAGGGAACACTGCTGCAGGGGGGTGTAGGCCGGGGCTGCTGCTGGAGGGATGGGGGCCCAGAGGCAGCAGTTCTTCACCACTCAGGCTGGCTGGGCTGGATTTTTGGGGAGCCCCCCTTTAGGCTGGGACCAGGGGCTGCAGACCCTAAAGCCTCTGCCTTAATCTAGCCTTGCACATGCAGGAGTAGCAGAAAGTCCTTTCTCTAGAAAAGGCATGCATTTTTTAAAGTTCCAGCTGAAAATCAAAAGAAACTTTCTCTCTTTCTTAGCTTTAATCCTAAACACTTCCCCTCAAAAAAATTAACTGCCTTTAAAATAACTGAAGTTGAAATTCAAAAGCAGCCATTTTACAGCAGTTCTTTATTAGTGAAATAAACACGGGCTGTTTGCCAACATCTCTTATATTCGCCTCAGGCATTTCACTATCTGGCCTGTTCTTATTTGACTTATAATTACTTTTCTGTTGTTTATTTCTTAATCACACTATAAATGCTGGTAATACCAGGGTTCTCAGAGTGCCCCCATTACAGGTTAGAGAGAGTTCATTTCCTCCGCATATACTTTCCTCGGCCTCGATTAACAAATACTGCCAAAAGAGCTAATGTGCAGGTCTTTATGGTAATGTGCAATGAAAAAGTACCATCAGCTGCAGAACTGAGGTAAAATGAACCTTCGCACATATCCTTTTTCTGCCTTACCATTGCCTCTGTTTTTTCTGAAGGAACATTAACGGCTGCAAACGTCAGTTAAGAGTGATGGTCATTTAGACCATAGGCCTGCTGTATTTATGACAGATGCCTATAAGTTACATGAACAAATCTTTACTCAGGCCCTCGCCCAGAAAAATGCATTAACTTGAATGGATGTTTTGCCTAAGTAAAGGCTGGAGGAGGTGGCTGTATGTATGTATGTATGTTACACTTTCCTCATGTTTTGCGTTATGTAAAAATCAATTGGTAGTTTTTCCACACAGAAGGCTGTTTCATGGATGCCAGCAGACACTGCAGCCTGGCCAGAGGCAGTGGAAAACCAGACCTTCACAGCATGGATGTAACCTGGGCCCTAAACACAGTAGAACTTGTATGGTTCCACTGTATAAAGGGAGCAGATTGCAGAGAGACCAACTGGGGTTTCTGCATATGACAGAGCAATGTTGGACGTAGGAGAAGGATTCACTGGCCATTCCCATGCATCAATAAAACACAGCTCTCAGAGGGGCATCCCATCTCTTCTTATTTTCACAGAGAACCCATGTCCAAACCCCATTCATATAGACTGTCAGAACGCATTGTTGATTTTCTCCATAATGCGTGCTATATGAAGAGCTATTATTATTATTATTATATAATGTGAGTGGCCAGCCCCCACACTGCCTCTAAATTAATGGCGACTTGTGACTTTTTGCCAGGTGAGGAACAAATGACAAAACAGTTATTTCTACCTCAGCCCAATGTATGCTGTATTAGCTATTAAAAGCTTACCTTACATATAGTGAAGCAGCAGCAGGTAAAGCCAGGAGCTTGGAGCTGCTGCTGTGCTGGCTAGTGTGGGGGGAGGGAGGGCAGGGGCAGCATGAGGCAGGTCTGGGACAGCACCCGCCACTTGCACACATGCATGAGGCCCACCAAATGGGGGAGGGAGCTGGGGAGGTGTCCTCTACAAGCCTTCAGCAGCCCAGGCTTAATTGCATTGCCTCTCCAAGCTGTGGTTTTCCCAGCAGTACCTTTATAAATTGACTCCTGGGCACAGTAGGATGCTGTGATAACAAGGCAGCTTCTTGAGATTCAATTAGCTATAATTAAGCCTCATGAAGCCTCTGACTAAACCCTCACACAGCACTACTTTCTTCCAGCTTTCTGGCATTGCATTTCATTACTAGACACAGTGAATTGTGACATTCAAATGAAATCAAAATTGGGTCTTAAAACTGTATACGTTTAACAATTACATAAAAAAGAAGACGCAAAACATACTTTATAGCTGAACCTGACGTGCCCGGGCTGATGAGCTGGCATTGCTATAAACTCAGGAGCCACCAACGATTTGCCTCTCCAGTGTGTATTTGCACATATTCATGCTTAAGATCCCAGCTATGGATGTCATTTTAAATTCCACCTTGACTAATATAGACTCATTACATACATTTTCACTAGTTATGTTGCTGCTTGTATGAAATATGCTAGCATTTTGAATATATACTTAATAGTAATCAAATTTTAATTTCTCTTTTATTTGCAATTTCAGTTATAGTCATTCATATATACAGTTGCTCACTTGCTTACCATAGGTAGGTCTTTGAGGATCTGTATTCCATCCCCTGGACCCATGTGTGCTATATGGTTAAAATTAGTTGGATTAGAAATTAATTTATTTCTCATTTCTGGATCACGGAGCATTTCCCTGTAAGAGAAAATATTTATTTTAGAGATTTTACAAATAAGAAAGATGGACATTAAAATGATTAAATAAATATAATTTCATTATTTGTTACTTTAAGATGGAAATTCATAAATTAAATATTTGGCCATGTTAAATAGAAGGATAACCCTTGCTGTTGATGCTGATCCCCCAGCCTGGGGAAAGGGGACAGGGAGCAGGAAGGAAGGAATGTTGTTTTGCAGGCTAATAGTCCGCTTCCAAGAAAATCCGAATAGTTACTTAGATTCAGAGACTGCATAATCAGTGTGAGCTGAGACACTACTCAAGAAAAGATGCAGAAGCGGGCTCATTGATGACTTGGTGCTGCAAAGATGGAGGCAGAGATGAAGGACAGAAGATAAAAGAAGAATTAGAAGAATACTACACTACCTTTCACATTCTGTGGTCAGAATTAATTTAAGAGCTCTCCGAAAATGGCACAAATGTATTCATTTCAGAACTCAAAATATTTTTTTAAAAGATACAACCCCAAGCAATATGGAATTGGAAAGACAAGAACTATACCATTTTAGCACCAATGCACAACAGCTGTTGTTTTTCTTAGAGCCAAACAGAAAGCAAATGGAAGGTCAACCATGTTTTCAGTGGAAAAGTTGGTAGCAAACAAAAACATTCATTCTTCAAGTGCGTTTTAACACAGTTGATGGCAATCTGTTGTGGGCAAAGGGAACTCAAGTGGCTCAAGTGGTCCGTAACATCAAAGTTAGCTCTGGTGTGAACTCTACAGATACTTCTGGGCTTGTCGGACTGGCAATATTTGCCTAAATGACAATCCTTTCAAGACATTCATATTTTGTGTGCATGTCCTGAAGTACCACCCTCCAGGTGACTTCACTGTCATTCAGAGCATGCTTATATGACAGTTCCATAGGAATCATTAGTTAAGCAACGTGTTCTAAAAAACAGGTGATTTGGAATACTGTTGAGGATGAGATGGGTATTGCCCTAAACAAAACAAAAAAAACCCACAACAGAACCAGAGTCTGAAAGTAATTAATCCATATGCATAATTAGCAATGTAATCTCCTTTTGTAAAATTTTTATTATAGATCTCTTTATATATACAGTATATGCACACACATACACACACACATACACACACACACATATATATATACGCATATACAGTATGTGGAGGCATGCATTCCAAATTACAGTAACTGTTTCACACAAATATTTTATTAAAAAGGAATCAAAGTACTGAAATAGTCAGTGCATGTTCATATTCAGAGTAGCATTAATACAAATTATACATCAAGGATAAACACAGTGGTGAAAAGACAAATGTCTGAAAATAACTGTCTCTAACAAATGAAAGACTACACTGACATCACACAGACATTCCTTCAGGGCCTACAGCCATGTACAGAAGACAAGTACACGTTGAATACCGACCTCCTCTGCTGCATCCTCTCCTCCTCTGGTACTCTGAATGAATAACGGCGCTTATTGTTGATGTTTCGAACCATTTGCTTCCGGCTGTTATCTGATGTCTCAGGAACTACCAATTCATCTCCCTCTAGAAATGATATAAAAAGTAGCCAACCAGTTGCTTACTTTGTAATTTAATAAACCATTCAGAGCAAATCATTTTTATTTAGTTTTTGTATCTAAATCATCTGACAGCTACCCTGCAAGAGAGCATAAATAGCTGGTGGCTTTTCAGAAGCCTAAATAGGAAAACAGTAAGATCACAAATAAATTAAAAAATTCTCAATGATGGATCAAAATACATTGGCTCTATGTCTACTTTAGAGTCGCACTGGAGGATTCACCCCAAAAGTCACATCCTCTCAGAAAAAAAATATTATCCAAGTTATGGCTGAGCAATAGAAATACTATGAGCATAACAACAAAGCTTGTAAAAATGTAGGTTAATCACTAACAGCCTCCTTCTGCAACACTTACAACTGAACAGTTCCACTGCAAACCCAATGCTAAATATAAACAGACACACGGCATGTTTAACTCATGCACATATTCTGAATATTTTCTAATACCGATAAAGTTGCAATTAAATTTGTGCGTTCTAGAGAGAGGGAGAGCACTGTGTCATGAGTAGTGTGTTTCCTAACAGTGGAGGAGGAAGGAAGTTCCTTGTGAAAATATGGAGTCTGTCTGCTGAATACCCTAAATGCATGGAGAAAAATCAATTGTGTTAATCAATTTCAATTCCTTTTTTCATCTCATTTCTTTGCAATTTCAGATAACCCCCATTTCCTACTAAGGATAAATCAATTTCTTTGGATTTATGGACTTTATGGGTGTGACACATTGTACTTCAAAGTAGCATTTTGTAATCCCCATATTTATCATTTGTATATGGCTGTGACATTTCATATAAAGCATACCCCCTTGTAAGGTACCATACGAAAGGGCATGATCTGCTGAAACACACTGTTCTGTCAAAATATGTATATTGTTATTGTATACGGGTTTATAAGATTTTGTTATATGGCCGTTATTGAAATATGTTGTATATCTATAAGTCACCCACTGTTGATTCTCCAGTGCAACAAAGGAGGTGACCCACATCCAAAAGGTTGTTAAATGACCAACACCAGCAGAGGAACTGTAAAAAAGAGATTTACAATTCGATAAGAGACAGTTGCGTAAGCAACACACAGTGGGAATTGTACAGCTTTGTGACTCAGCAAGTCTCACCAGGACTTTTCCAGGGACATGAATTGAGTGTGTAAAATACGGGACAGCGGTATCATGAGATTACCTCTCTTCCCCAACCTACTTGGAAGGCAACGGGAACACTGGAAAACAAAGACTTTGAAAGAGCTTGATCTTAGGCTGAGAAGTGACTTTAGCCTGCTTATGAAGAACTGAAACCTGCCTGCAACATCCAGTGATATGAGAAAAGCTGTTTGATTCAAATCTTGCTTTGTTTGATAATGTTTAGAATTTAGACTGTGATTTGACTTTTTATTTCTCAGGTAACCATCTCTGTCCTTTATGCCTACCACTTATAATCACTTAAAATCTATCTTTCTCTAGTTAATAAACTTGTTTTAATATTTTATCCTTACCGGTAAGTTTGTCTAAAGAGCTTGGAGAATCTGCTCAGATTACCAAGGCTGGTACATGTACACCATCCTAAACTAATGCATTTCTGGGGTGTAAGGTTGGGGGGATTTGCTGGTACAGTATCTACCTCTATATAGTTCATGAGTGGTTTTGAAAGCATTTAAGCAACATAGCTGCATGTGTCCCTGCATGCTGTGGGCAAAGTGATCACAGCACCTGGAGGGGTTTGCTGCTTGTCATTAGCAATGCATCATGAGATACATCCCTGGCTGGGGAGTAAAGGGGGTACAGAGGTCCCACAGTTCCAGGTTGTACCTGGGGGTTTCATCAAAATGTAGTACCTATATATTATGCTAATATATTATGTCATATGATAACAGGCTCTTCTCATTTTCACAGTAGAGCTGCAACAAATACACTCTATTCTCAAAATACATTTCTATCAATTCTTTCAAATAAGGCAATGTATCATGATCAAGAAAAGATCTTAGGTCTCACACATTAACTTTCTTTGGAAGATCTTGCTTAAAAATCACTGGAACATCATACTTCTGCCAAACATCTGGAAACTCAGTGCAGACCTCTTCATCATTCATACTTTGCTTCAAAGATACAGTTTCTTATGAACATTCAAATTCTTATATCTTTTGCCACCACTGTGGGAAAGAGGTTACTCACCTTGTGAGGTTCTTCAATATGTGTGTCCCTGTGGGTGCTCCACTCCAGGTGACTGGCACCTTCCCGTGTTCCGGATCGGAGATGTCCATCAGCACTGCCTGTCCCGGTCAGGCATGCACAGCTCATCTTAAGTGCTGTTGGCTCCTCGAGCCACAAACACGTAACCCAACACCCTCTGTTCCGGAACGATGATGATAGACTCCAAAATAGAGGGTTGGAGGTGGGGTAGTGAAACACCCACAGGGGGACACATCTCAAAGAACCTCAGTTACTGCACAAATAATCTTTTCTTCTTCGAGTGGCATCCCTATGGGTGCTCCACTCCAGGCGACTCTGGAGCAGTACTCCTTATTTGGTGGAGGGGACTTTGGAGTTGTTGTGATCAATGGGTGATAGTCTGTCCGATCCATGGCAGCATCTGATCTATAAGCCTGGTCAGTGACATAGTCTTTGGTGAAGGTATGTGCCAAAGCCCAAGTAGCCACTCTGCATATGTCTGCTTAGTAAAGAAAGCTGTGGGTGTGGATATTACTCTGAGGGAGTATGTTTTGACTCCTTGAGGAAAATGTACATTTTTTAAATTGTAGGAAGAGTGAATGCAACCCATTATCTATTTAGAAAGCCTCTGGGTTAATATGGCTGCTCCTTTGGATAGTTCTGCTATGGACCTGAAGATTTTCACGTCTTCCCTAAAGATTTTGTCCTGTCCAGGTAAAAGTGTCTTGTGCATGTAACATCTAATGTGTGCAGTAATGCATTCTGTGTGGTTACTATTATGGCTTTGGGTGCAAAGTAGGTAAGTGGATTGGTTGATTAGCATGGAATGACAAATTAATTTTTGATAAGAATTTTGTGTGGGGTCATAGCAAGACTATCTTTACAGAAAACATGCAGAGTGGGTAGACCATAAGTGTCCCGATTTCTCCTACATGTCGGGTGGATGTTATGACTCCTAGAAAACAACACTTTCATGAACATGAATGAGGGAGCACTTTGCCAGTGGCTCAAGGGGAAGCTCAGTAATAGTAAGCAATACTAAGTTCAGATCCCTTAGTATTGTGGATGCATTTTGGGTATACATTTTGGATGCTGTTGAGGAAATATTTGAATATTGGGTGTCTTAACCTCCATTTTTAAGTGGAAAGCAGTGATGGCTGCCAGATGAACTTTGATGGAATTCAGTTACAGACCTCATTTTTTGAATTCGAGGATATATTACAGGACTGTTGGAACAGATGCATATGTGGCTGAGTTACGTTTGTCCTTGCATCATTCAATGAATCCATCCCATTTTTTAAAGATAAGTCATATGAGTTTTGATCTTTTACTGTTTAGTAGCAGGTTTCTGATTTGTTCCAAGTATTCTATTTCTTCCCTCTGGAACCATGCAGGAGCCACACTGTCAGGCGGGCTTTTCCAGATGTGGGTGCAGAGTCCAGCCATTGTCCTGGTATAGATCTTTGAGTAGTGGGAGAATTAGCAGTGCACACATGGACATCTGAAGCAGGTAAGAGTAACAAAGTTGTATTGGCCATGTGGGTCCTATCATTATTACTCTTACCCTGTTTGTGTGTATTTTGTGGATGACTGAGTATCACCAACATGAGGGGAAATGCGTAGAGAAGATCTCTGTTCCAGTTGAGAAGGAATACATCCCCCCTCAGCTGGGTCCCAGACCTGCTCTTGGGCAAAACTGAGGACACTTCTACTTTTGTGGTGTTGCAAATAGGTTGAAGGTTGGGTGACCCTATCACTGGAAGATGTCTTGGAGCATTGCATTGTTGAATTCCCACTCATGCTTTTCTCTGAAGTGTCTGCTGACAGCATCTACAATTATGTTTTGGCAACCTGGTAGATGCGCGGCTAAATGCATTGATTTTGTGATGGATACACCATCTCCAAAATGTGACTTGGCTCCCATGCGCCAGACAGCCGCTCCTGGGCTGCAGCAGGGCACTGGGTTGCCCTGCACCAGGGCCAAATTAGAGGGCCCCCAGCCTGGTTTTGGGGTGCCCCGGCCCTTCCACCACATGGACCAAACTGGAGGCAGGGTGGCTGCAGCTGCGGACCCCAGTACTGGAGGGGGCCTGTTCAGTGCTGGGTGAGAGGTCAGGGCCAGAGGCTGCCCTCCCTCTGCTGCTCCACAGCCTTCCCTTCCTGCCTGCCCCTGGCCATTGGGTCCACCCAAGGGGGCGGGGTGGACTGGCATGTGGCCACCGCTCTCTGAGGCAGGGCTGGCTGGCATGCAGGGCGCTGGAGGCCATCCCACCCCCAGGCCCTGGACAGCAGTGGCCACACGCTGTCCCACCCAACCCCCTGGGGTGGACTAGCCGGTCCGGGGTGGGGCTGGAACACTGCAGAGCAGTGGAGGGAAGCGTGACCTCTGAATGGGTCCCCTATACTGCCACCAGTCTGTCCTGTGCATTGGGAGGGTGGGGGCACCTGGCGGCAGCCAAAACTGGGTAGCCTCAGGCTGTGGCCCCTCTAATCCAGCCCTGCAGCCCAGTGGCCTGGCCCTCTCCCGCCCCTGCTTTGGTATGCTACTTGTTGTCAGTCACATTGCAGGCAGCGTATATGTAAATATGTGTGTGTCACCACAGAAATACTGGCTGCCATGTGTCCTTACAATTGGAGGCATGTGTGAGTCTTCAGAGTAGCACTGTTTCTTATTTACGAAATTAGATTTATGATTGTGGTGAACTTTTTTCTGGTGGTGATGACCAGGCAGATATTGAGTTCAGGTGTGGGCCTATAAATTCCAATTATTGAACTGAATTCAAAGTGGACTTTCAGTGATTTATCAGAGTCTTAATGACTGAAATACTGATATCATTTGCTCTGTAGCTTATATGGTTTGTATTTGACTGTTTGCTTTTATCAAGCTGTCATGTCTAGGAAGGTATGCCACGGCCAGTATCTTTGAGAAGATCTTTGGTGTCACGAAAGACAGACGCTGTACTGGTAATGACTGTCACCCTGGACGAATTTCAAAAACTGTCTGTGTGCTGGATGTATGGTGATGTGAAAGCAGGCATTTTGCAGGTCAAGGGCTGAAAACCAGTCCCCTTATTCCCGTGCTGGTATTATTACTGTTAGTGTGACCATCCTGAACCTTTGTACTTTTACAAACTTGTTCGTCTTCTGAGGTCCAGAATGGGTCTCCATCCTCAGTTTTCCTTCTGGATTAAAAAGTATCGGGAGCAGAAACCCTTCCCTCTGTATTATTGTGGCACCTGTTCTACTGTGCTTAAAAGTACTAGATGATTTACTTCTTGCGGTAGCAGGTGCTGATAAGATGGATCCCTGAAGAGGGGCAGGGAAGAGGGTTGGGTGATAGGGATAATAATAAAGGAGATGGAGTATCCTGCTCACATGATCTCTAACACCCATTTGTTTAATGTAATGGACTCCCAAATGTGGAAAGGGCAGAGATGATAGCCAAATTGGTTGGCAGGTGTTATTAACACTGGCTGGTGAGGGAGATCATGTAGATCCTTGACCAAATTTTCAAAATTGCTGCTTAGATGATAACAGTTACAATGTTGACTGATTTTGCTAGTTTTAAAGGGGTGGCTGTGTTAGTCTAGGTCAGTAAAACAAACAAGGAGTCCTGTGACACTTTTAAAGACTAACAAATTTAGCTATCTCATGAGCTGTCGTGGGAGAAAATCCCACTTGGTCAGACACTTTGAAGATGGGGAACTTTTTGATTTAGCCATTAAGGAACCACACCTTGAAGTGCAGTGCCTTTAGATTGGGAAGTCTCAAAGCTCCCTGGTCCTGCGTGAGCAGGTCTGGATAAAGCGGTAGTGGAACCGCAGTTTCGACTGATAGGTCCAGCAGTTTTGAGAACCAGTGTTGACAAGGCCACTCTGGGGTAATCAGAATGACCCTTGCCTTGTCTTGCTTCACCTTGAGCAGCACTTCGTGAACTAGAAGTGTTGGTGGGGAAGTGTAGCAAATGTAATTTGATCACTGGTCAGAAAGGCATCCACCAGAGACCCCGGTCTGCGGTTCCAAAACGTGCAGAAGATGTCGCATTTCCTGTTGGCTTCTGATGCAAACAAGTCTATCCGGGGAAAACCCCACCTCTGGAAAACGTCTCTCCCGATGTCTACCTGAAGGGACCATTTGTGTGTCAGAAACCGGCTGCTGAGGTCGTCTGCAAGAGTGTTCTGGCACCAGCCAGGTACATCACTACCAGGCGAATGGAATGTTGAACACAGAAGTTCCACAGACTGAGGGCTTCCTGGCACAGGGGAGAAGAGCGAGCTCCACCCTGTTTTCTTATATAGTGCATGGTGGTGGTGTTGTCTGTCTTTACTAGCACTGTCCTGCCCTTCAGACTGTCCTGGAACACTAGGCAAGCTAAGTGAACTGCCCTGAGTTCTTTCAAATTGATGTGTAAGGGAGCTTCCAACTTGGACCACTGGACCTGTGTTCTGAGGCCGTATAAATGTGCTCCCCCCGCCCAGGTCTGAGGCACCCATGACTAAGGAAATTGAGGGGACAAAGTCCTGGAATGGGCAACCTGTGCAAACATTGTTGTGCACACACCACCACTGCAGGGACCCCAGCACATGCTGTGGAAGGGTCACCAGACTGTCCAAGGGATCCCTTGACGGGCTGTTTGCTATTCTCAGCTGCAGGCCCCCACTCAAATAAATTTCTCTCCCAAACAAGTCCAGTTTCTTTTGTGTCTTTTGATTTGGGAGTGGGGCCTTAGTGGCCTTGCTGCTCTTTCTCGTTCGCTGCCGCTACCACCAATGAGCCTGATGATGGGTGAGTATAAAAATATTTGTGTTCCTTGGCAGGGATGAAATTATTTTCGCTCCACTCTTTGGGCAGTGGGTCGGATAGTGGCCAGGGTGTGCCAAATAGTCTTGGTAGTTTCCCTTAGAGTTTTAATTAGAGGGAGTGCTACCTTGGACAGTCCCTCAGGTATCAAAATGTTCACCATGGGATCAGCATCCTCCATCACTTCTTCTACCTGTAGACCCACGTTTCTTGCTACTCTCTTGAGTAGTTCCACGTGGGCCCTGCTATCATCAAGGATGGCTGCAGGAGTAGCTTCTGCCACTATGTCGTTGGGCGGAGATGATGAAGATTCTCCCAGGGCCTCCTCGGGGTTTTGAGGGTCTGCTAGGCAAGGGACTGTGGATGTAGGTCTGTGACCTCCCACGTCCTCTGGTCTGTGACCTCCCACACCCACCAATTCCAGTCCCCCTCTAAATCTTGGGGGGCGGGGAGCACTTGCAGTCTGAGACAGTAGTGGCCTGGGTCCTGTGGATAAGGAGCAGCCTGCTACCGAGCCTTGAGATTGGTGATATGCTCAAAGTGTCCAAAAGGGCCATTGCAGTGGCATTTGCCACTGAGTCTACTGGGAGTGGTATGGGAGGTGGCTTTCCCTTCTATGCCTACAACTCTTGCTGATCTGGGAAATGGCTGAGCCTTTATCTGAGCCAGATGAGAAGAGACTGCAGGGAGACTAAGGCGGAATGGTGCCATGGGGTGCTGATGACCAGTGCCGGGTGCTGCCCAACTAAGGCTGCTTGGGAAGCAGTACTGGTGGGTCTTGATGCCGACGTGAACGGTACCGGGGTGTGCCTACTGCTGCCACTACCTTTGGTGGTACCAACGAGTGGTGCTGGGCTGATGAGGTGCCAGGTGCGGGGTCTCAGTGATGAGCGCGATCTGGCCTTCTGTACTGGGAGTACCAGTGAATGGAGCCATGGAAATGACTTCAGAGGCGGTGGTTTGCCCCTTCAGGGCACCGAAGATCTTGCCATTGGTGCAAGAGCCAGTGCCAGGATGCTCTCATGGGCAGGTGGAGCCATCTGCTCCATTAGCTCTGTAGCTGCCTCAAATACTTCAGGAGTGGAAGGGAGCTGCAAATCCGTCTCCAGGATACCCCTAGTTGGAGAAGGTTCTGAAACCAGACTTGACGGACCACCGGTCGGGGCTGGAGACAGTGCCGCTGGGTGCTGTGCCAGGATCGAGTGGCCCATGTCAGGTTGCACTTCAGATCCTTCTTTGGCCGACTTGGTCATAGGAGAACATCCCATCTCTGTTCCCCTCTTCTTTGGCAGTGCTGGGGAATGCGAACGGTGCTGGTGAGAACTTCTCACTGGAGCAGTCGGTGCTGGAGACCGATGGTGCTGGGGCTCTTTCACAGAGTCCTTATTCTTTCCCACCATTGGTGAACTTCAAACCGACCCGGTCCTACCACAGCTGGAGTCCCTGGCTTCTGCTGGGGGGAGAGCTTCCTCCATCATCAGGCACTTCATTCTCTGTTCCCTGTCTTTCTGGGTATATAAGTAGGCGATTGGTCTCCTGCTGTAGTCATACTGCCTCCTGCTGGGCAGCAGCCTGTATTCGGGTGGCCTCCTGTTGGGCTGCTGTTGCCTGTATCAACGCCTTCACCACATCCTCCATCTTGGAGGTGAGTTTGAAGTGGCTCACCCTGGTTCAAGTCCTCTGCACAGTGATCCCTCCCCTGACACCACGTGTGGCAAAACAGTCCACTCTGCCCCTGTGGGTCCTGTGCTTCATTCTGATATGGGGTCCAGGCAAGCCCTGTCTGCCCCTGGTTCTGGGCAGTCGATACTCCACTGCCACACAGAGTAGGAGGGGGAAGGGGCTCGGGCCCTCCCTCTACTCCGAGCCCCAGCCTAGGGGCCCTAGGAAAGGCAGCTGCATGCTGCTGGTACTGCCACCGGCAACAGCTCCTTCCCCTAGGCTATTTCCCCCTCTTGGTGCTCTTTTACCTCTCTCCGTAGCTATTGTACTTCCTCTGCCTTCCTCCAACACTCCTCTGCTCCTCCAACACTCCTCTGCTCCTCCCACACCACTCTTGCTGGGGCCAGGCTTTTTATCAGCTGGCCCCTGATTGGTCTCAGGTGCCTCTAGTTGGCCAGAACCACACCCTGCTCAGTTTGCAAGGAACAAAGCCAGGATCATTCTGGGACTTATATATCTGCCTTCGACAACTTTCCTGCTTCCCTCTGGCCCTGGTGTCTCACAGTACGCAGCTTGAAACTCCTGCAGATCTTGCATCTGTCTCGCAAAGTGCGACTCACCCAGGCACCTCAAGCAAGACATGTGTGGTCATGTCTTGGCATAAACTTGTTGCAGCAGTGGCAGGCTTTGAAGCCAGGCATGCCCCGGCCTCCAGGCCTGGGGTGATGGAGAGGACCCGAGAGCAATCACATAACTATTGTTCTACTTAACTATCATTATGAATAACTAAAAGAACTCTTAAGAACTACAAACAACAACTCAAACAAAGTGGAGTAGCTAGCTGCACGAGCGAGCAACTGTCAGGGCTGTACGAAGGAACTGGAGAAGGAGAGGGTTGGCTGAGCTATATATAGAGGGGGGGGGGGCCAGTGGCTGCAGCCAACCTTGCAGGTAGTCTAGGGGAAAGCTTTCTGGCAATCCATGCACGCGGCATGTGCACACCTGAGTTGGAATTAACATGAGCAATCACTAGAAGTAGTACTGCCATTTTCATAGTTGGTGCTGAGGTTGGTCTTATTGGTGTTATGATGCAGGAGGTCATTTTCATTTTGGATCTTGTCTCTGCGTCTTACAGAATCATAGACTCATAGAAACTGGAAGGGACCATGACAGGTCATTGAGTTCAGTTCCCTGCACACATGGGAGAACCAAGTACCCCCATTAAACCATCCCTGACAGGTGTTTGTCTAACCTGCACTTAAAAACCTCCAATGTAGGAGATTCCACAACCTGCCGAGGCAACTTATTCCAGTGTTTAATCACCCTGACAGTTAGGAATTTTCCCCTAATGTCTAGGCTGAACCTCCCTTGCTTCTTGTCCTATCATCTGTGATTAAGGAGAATAAATTCTCTCCTTCTTCCTCATAACAACCTTTTAGGTATTTAAAAACTGTTATCATATCCCCTTTCAGTCTCCTTTTTTCTAGACTAAACAAACCCTGCTCTTTCAATCTTCCCTCATAGGTCAAATGTTCCAGACCTCTAATCATTTTTGTTGCCCTTCTCTGGACTTTCTACAGTTTCTCCACATCGTTGAAATAAGGCGCCCAAAACTGGACACAGTACTCAAGTTGAGGCCTAATCAGTGCAGAGCAGAGTGGAAGAATCACTTCTCGTGTCTTAGTCACAATACTCCTGTTAATACACCCCAGAATGGCATTTGCTTTTTTTGCAACAGTATTACACTGCTGATTCATATGTAGCTTTTGGTCCACTATTACACCCAGATCCCTTTCTGCAGTACTCCTTCCTAGGCAGTCATTGTCCATTTTGTATGCATGCAATCGGTTGTTCAACCCTATGTGGAGTACTTGGCACTTATCTTTATTGAATTTTATTCTATTTATCTCAGACCATTTCACCAGTTTGTCCAAATCATTTTGAATTGTGATCCTATCCTTCAAAGCACTTGTGACCCCTCCCAGCTTGGTATCATCTGCAAACTTTATAAGTTTGCTCTCTATGCCATCATCTAAGTCATTGATAAAAATGTTGAACAAAAGCAGACCCAGGACAGATCCCTGTGGTCCCCCGCTCATTATGTCCTTCCAGCCTGAATGTGAACTGTTGATAACTACTCTTGATAACTACTCTCTGGGAATGGTTATCTAACCAGTTTTTCACCCATCTTATAGTAGCTCCATCTAGTTTGTACCTCCTTGGTTTATTAATGAGAATTAGATGCGAGACCGTATCAAATGCCTTACTAAAGTCTAGATATACCACATCTACCGCTTCCCCTCTATCCACAAGGCTCGTTACCACATCATAGAAATCTATCGAGTTGGTCTGACATGATATGTTTTTGACAAATCCATGCTGACTAGCCCTAAGCACCTTATTCTCTTCTAGATATTTGCAAATCGACTCCTTAATTATCTGTTCCATTATTTTTCCTGGTACAGAGGTTAAACTGACTAGTCTATAATTCCCTAGATTGCTCTTATTTCCCTTTTTGTAGATGGGCACTATATTTGCCCTTTTCCAGTCATCTGGGATCTCACCTGTCTTCCATGATTTTTCAAAGGTAATAGCTAATAGCTCAGATATCTCCTGAGTTAGCTCCTTGAGTCCTCTAGGGTGCATATCATCAGGCCCCGGTGACCTGAAGACATCTAACTTGTCCAAATAATTTTTAACTTGCTCTTTCCCTATTTTAGCTTCTGACTCTGTCTCATTTCTATTGCCCCCTCTACATCAGACATCCAATCTCCACCAACCTTCTCAGTGAAGATCAAAACACAGAAATTATTTAGTTCCTCTGCCATTTCCACATTTACATTTATTGTTTTACCCTCTTTGTTGAGTAAGGGTTCTACACTGTCCTTGGTTTTCCTCTTGTTTCTGATGTATTTGAAGAATGTCTCTTTGTTACTCTTTATACCATCAGCTAGTTTGATCTCAGTTTGTGCCTTGGCTTCTTGGATTTCTCCTCTACATAACTATGTTATTTGTTTATAGTCCTCCTTTGTAATTTGACCTAGTTTCCACTTTTTGTAGGACTCTCTCTTTATTTTTAAAAAATTGAAGGTCTCCTGGTTAAGCCAAGACGGTCTCTTGCCATACTTCTTATCCTTCCTATGCAGTGGAATGGTTAGCTCTTGTGCTCTTAATAATGTCTCTCTGAAAAATTGCCATATGTCTTTAGTCATTTTTCCTCTTAGACATTCTTCCCATGGTATCCTTCCCATCAACTCCCTGAGTGTGCTGAAGTCTGCCTTCCTAAAATCCATTGTTTTTGTTTTGGTATTCTCTCTCTTAACATTTCAAAGAATCATAAACTCTATCATTTCATGATCACTTCCACCTAAATTACCTTCCACCTTCAAATTCTCGACCACTCCTCTCTGTTTGTCAAAACCAAATTGAGAATAGCCTCTCCCCTAGTAGCTTTCTCCACTTTTTGAAATAAAAAATTGTCTTCAATTTATTCTAAGAACTTATTGGATAATCTGTGCCTTGCCGTATTATTTTCCCAACAGATGTCTGGGTAATTGAAGTCCCCCATCACCACCAAGTCCTGTGCCTTGGATGATTTTGTTAATTGCTGAAAAAAAGCCTTGTCGACCTCTTGTTCCTGGTTGGATGGTCTATAGTAGACCCCTACCATGAGATCACCCATGTTTTTTACTCCTTTTATTTTTACCCAGAGACTTTCAACCTGACTGTTTCCTATTTCCAACCCAACCTCAGTCCAAGTATATATATTTTTGATAAACAAGGCAACTCCACCTCCCTTTCTTCCCTCCCTGTACTTTCTAAGCAAGCTGTACTTTGCTATATTAATATTCCAGTCATGTGTATTATCCCTTCTTCTTTGGTGCCGTTAATGCAATGGTACCTGAGGGGTTAAGTGCTACCATTTGTCTACTTGGTACACTCCTCTTTTTTTGGCAGACTTTTGGGTGAAGTGGAAGCCCTTTTCCTTAACTCTTTTTCACTGAATAAAGGCGAAGATTTGTGGCCAGAGTCAGAGGTTGGTCTCAGAGATTTCTCCATCAAAATCATTCAAGTCTCCTTGATTTTAGATTTTTTAAAGTGGGGATATTTTTGAGTGATATGTCCCTCACTAAGACATCAGATGCATTTGGCATGTCCATCTGATGCTGGCATGGTATCCCTAATGGACGTGCATCTTTAGAAACCTGGGGGGCCAGGCATGGTGGTAGTCCTCCAAGGAGGAGAGCTACTCTACGCTATTGGATTAAGAGACTAAAATTTTGGGGGTAAAAAATTGTGATTATTTATTTATTTAAACTATGGAGCGTGTAATAGCTGACTAACTTTGTACAAATTAATATTATATCTATACTATCTGTACAAAAAAACAAGCTGTGAGGAGAACTGCTACAGGATCCATCTTGGACCATGGACAGTTGAGAAGGAACCGAGGAACTTGGGTCGCATGTGTGCAGCTTAAAGATGCCAGTGGAGTCATAACATAAGCTGCATATGTGCGACCTGGATAGGTACTGCTGATGGAACTCTCCAATCCGGGATGTGGGGATGCACCAGACAAATGGAGTGGAGCACCCCCCGGCAGGGCCATCCCTGGGGGGGGTGAATGGGGTGATCACCCTGGGCCCTGCGGTTATATGGGCCCTGTGCCGTCCCGCTCCCAGTGGGGCAATGCGGGGCCCGCGCATGCTGCAGCCCCTCCTCCCACGGCCGCCCTGCGGCCTTCAGCAGCGAGCCGAAGGAAGTTGGGCAGGGCGGGCCGGGAAGGCTATGCCCAGGCCCTGGGCTGGCCCTCCCCACCCGGAGGGTGGAGCAGGCAGGCCCAGGGACAGAGCAGGTGGGGTCCGGCCTCTGGGCCAGCCTGCTCCCCCTGCAGGTGGCCTTGGCCTCCCGGCTCAGGTCTGGCTCCTCACCCGCAGGCGGCCTCGGCCTCCAGGCTCAGCTCTCCCCCTGCAGGCGGCCTCCCGGCCCGGGGCCAGGGCTGGAGCTGGCTCTCCCCGCTCCCCGCCCAGCATGCGGCTGCCGGGGTCGGAGCCGGCTCCCCGAGCCGGTGGCCTCAGCCTCCCGGCCCAGGGCTGGCTCCCTGGGGGACGGAGCAGGCCGGTCGGCCTGCCATGCTCCCCTCCAGCATGGGGAGTGGGGGCCCCACTTTGGCCAATTGGCCCTGGGCCCCACGCCCCCAACGGGACACCATTCGAAGAAGAAAGGGGAGATTTTTTTTCCACCCATGTACTGGTTGTGCTGAGTCATCTCTAAGTATAGACTCATAGGCTTAAAAGTTTAAGATCAGAAGGAACCTTCATGAGCATCTAGTCTGACACAATTCAGGCCAGAGAACCTCACCCACTCACTCTTCTGTAATAGACCCATAACTTCTGGCTAAGTTACTCAAGTTCTCAAATCATGATTTAAAGACTTCAATTTACAGAGAATCTGCCATTTATACTAATTGAAACCTGCAAGTGACCCATGCCTCATGCTATAATGGAAGGCAAAGCCTCCCAGGGTCTTTGCCTATCTGACCTGGAGAAAAATTCATTCCCAGATCCAAATACAGTGATCAGCTGGACCCTGTGCATGTGGGTAAGACCCACCAGCCAGACACCTGGGAAAGAATTCTCTGTAGTAACTCAGAGCCCTTCTCATCTAGTATTCTGTCACTGACCACTGGAAATATTTGCTGCTAGCAGTCACAGATTAGCTACATGAGATTGTGGGCAGTCCCTTCACACCATTCCTTCCTTAAATTTACCAAGCTCCATCTTGAAGCCATTTAGGTTTTTTGCCCCCACTACTCCCCTTGGAAGGGTATTGCAGAACCTTACTTCTCTGAGGGTGAAAACTTTAATCTAATTTCAAGCCCAAAACTTGTTGATGGCCAGTTCTTGTGTCCACACTGGTGCTTATCTTAGATAACTTCTTTCCCTCCCTGGTATTTAACCTTCTGATGTATTTATAGAGATCTATCATTTCTTCCCTCAGACTATTTTTGGTCAGGCTAAACAAGCGAGCTCTTTGAATCTCCTCTTGTAAAGCAGGTTCTCCATTCCACAGATCATCCTAGGAGCTCTTCTCTGTATCTGTTCTAGTTTAAAATAATCTTTCTTAAACATGGGAGACCTAAGGAGAGGATTAGGGCACCTAAAAACTTTCTAAAAATAGGTAAAATGTTAGGCTTCTACAAGTTCTCTCTAATTGTGGCTTGAAATCATTTGTACACCTATCTAACCCCCTCCCCTCAAAGTCATACCCTGTGGTTCAGAACCTGTTAGCATCAGGAAGCAGTGCAGTACAATTCTTCATAACATGTTAACCAAGATGATCTGCGTTTGTGTGCCAAACAGCTGGCTTTGAAATGTTAACAATATATTGTCTTTTTTGTGGCACATATTGCATGAGACGTTTGTGTTGCTTTCTTTAGTAAAAATGATCAACTAAAATAGATATCAGTCACGTTTTTGTTGTTGTTTTACTGTAAAATACTTTTACTGTTGGTGTCTGAGGATTTTTCTAACTTTCTTTTTACTGGAAAATTAATACAATGTGCAGGGGTTGACATAATTTTTCAAATCAGGTTCTCCAATGAGTACAAGCAGAAATTGTTAGGTACTCAGCTATCAGACATCACATTTGCACCCCCTTTCATGCCACCCCCCAAGGGCAGGAGGAGTTACGGCCCCCACCCTTCACCTGCCCTGGGGGGTGGGTCTGTATCTGCTGGGGGGGGAGACGTGAGGCTGGGGGGATGCAATTCTCACTGCCCCCAACCCCTCGCAATTCCTTTCTCCTGCAGTTACCCAGTGTGTGGCAGCTGCTGGTGCCATGCAGCAGCCCGGCTCCGGCTCCGGCTGGGAAAGGGCAGCCTCACCACCACCCCCTGCCTGGGCATCACTCAGGGTCCCTGTTACAGCGGCTCTGGGTTGGGTATTAAATACATTCCTCAGCCTCGAACATGGATAGGCATCAGGGTTTACTTCAGGGGTGTTGCTGGTGCTGAGCATAGGGGGCACAAGCCCAGAGTGTCCAAGCCAGTGCCCCAAGTTCCAAGCCAGCAACGCAGGAGCAAAGAGGTGCTCCGGCTCTTAAGTCTCTTGCTCTGCAGCATGTAGCTGAGGCACCTGGTGCAGAGCAGGCGAAGAGGAGGGAAAGTTAAATCCCTCCTCTCAGGTAGGCAGTGGGGAGCAGCAGCTGTCCTGGGTCAAGGCCCACAGTGGCTGACCCCAACCAAGGTGGGTGGGGGGGAGGAGGCTGGTCACGGCATCTGGCCCTGGCCAGGGACCAGCGGAGCCAAAGGAAGGAGCTGTCCTGGGACCTGGGACCGGCAGGGCCGAAGGCAGGAGCTGGCACAGGACCCAGGACCGGCATAGCCGAAGACAGGAGCTGGCCTGGGGCCACCAGGTGGCAGCAGAGGTCGGGGTTCAGATCTGGCCTGGGAGCTGGGGCCAGTGGCAGGGGCTGGATCCGGCCCAGAGCCAGAGGCAGCAGAGGCCGGATCCAGCCTGGGGTCAGCAGGGGCCGGCGGCTGGATCCAGCCCAGGAGCCTGGCCACCGGCAGCAGAGGCTGGGAGTGCAGTAGGGGGGCATGGTTTCAGGCAGGGGGCAGGGTGGGTGAGCCAAGGGCTGTGCAGGCTATGCTGGTGTGCATATGAGCCTTTGGGGGGAGTTTTTAGTTTGCTTTTTGAAAGGTTAAGAGATCATGAGTACCTGAGTACCACTTCTGTTAAACTCTGATAATGTGACATACTACATAAGCAGTAATAGTAATGGGAGTCACAGTAGGACCATAATCAGATATTACAGTTAAACATATATAATACTGATCCGTAGAGAAAAAAGAGAGTAATTGGTGTAAGCAAATAATTTTACTTTTGTGAGTATAGAAATAAAAATGCACAATAAAGGAAATTAGGGAGACCACAGTTGTGCAAAATATTCAAGGTAAGGTCTCCCCAGTGCTTTTAAGTCCTTAGGCTTTGTGAATGAAATAATGTGGTAGGCAAGTAAATGGTGACCTTTGCTGGATTTTGAAGCCAAGCTGTTCATTTCTGGAGCTCTACAGTAAACGGCATTTGAAAACAGGAACTGAGAAGACAATCCTCACATTTCCCCTGGTTTTGATGTTCATTTCCTATTTTCTAGATTTTAACTGAATGTAATGCTAGAGGAGTGTGTGAGATTGATAGCTCTGGAGAATTAAGTCACCTATATATCAGATACAGCATGGAAGAAATAGTGCACTCCCTCTCTGTAATGTGCTTCAAGCTTAGTTCCACTGGGACTATTTCTAACACTGATTTATATCCAACAATATTTGGCCTTTCTGAGGAATTTACCATTGAAGCTGTCAATTTGTGATGATTGCAGATCTATTTTTGTTATCTTTCCATCAGTTTAAATTGAATTAGCTCTTGACCATTCGAACCAAGGCTGTTTCCTACAACCAGGTCTTAGGGACAGGTCTTTAGCAATGCAACCACATAACAAGAATCTCCCTTTCAAATAAAGCTTTTTGGTTTTGAACACAGAGTGCCTACATTCACATCCAACGCCAACTGCTGACTGCATATAACTCCTCCTTTCCTTAAGATTAATGGCAGGTTTCATAAAGCGTAGTCAATCCTAATAATGAAAAAAATTACAAATCTTAAACGAGATAAACTTGTAAAACACTGTGCTGCTTGACAATATATGGAGAAGTTTAGGTCCTGATCCTAGTCCCAGTCCTCATTTAGATCTGTAAATTCTGTGTATATACTCTCATATATGCTGGGGTCGGTAGGAGAGTTCAAAGTTAGTACTGGACACATGGCCTGGCCTGAGCCACAAGTTACTATGGACAAGCCTTGCTGTCCAGTAAATGAGATTTTAGGTAAAGGTTATGTAATTTTTCCTTTTCTCTCCTCCCTTCCTGCAACTTGTACAAGAAATGTTACTGGAAGTATGCTACCTGCCCTCTCCTGCCTATGATCCTAGATAAGAACGTTGCATTATCTTCGTCCTCCTTTTCCTCCCTTGCAAAAAGGAATTTTTAGTCATTGCTCTTACAAAAAATAATGTTGTAAAGTTAAACGCCTGAGCACCATTAGCTAAATCCGTAAACAAGACATATAAAGGTGGGTATAATTATATTCACCACAGTTATTAATATTCATTTTTTAGGTGTTAATGTAACCAACAAAGGGTTGTTGGGGAGTTGTCATGAATGTAAACTTTTACATATTTTTAAGCATAAGCATTTTGTTTTTCTAACAGGGTCTACCACTTCATCCCACTTTATAGTAATTTGCTGCCAATAACTGGATCTCAACAGATACTTCTCTCTCTGGAAAACTACATTACTGTTAGTTTAGAGGCCACTGGAGGCCACTTAGTTTTAGAGGTCACTGGTGGCTTTTTGTGTGTATTGTCATAAATTTACTTATCACGGAATCATTTTGTTTGTTCCATCCTTTACTGTGGCATTGTGATCTGAACACACCAAAATACAAGAATCAAATTTTGAGAAAAACATGATCATGGATTTTCCAAATACTTACAGCCAGGGCCGGTTCAAATGTTTTTGGCACCTAGGTGAACTATGACTTTGGCGACATTCCCCCACATATTACAAGAGGTAACATATTAATATATTTTTTTAAATAGAAAAAAAATTCACTTCTGTCTAATTTGGCACCTTTAAAACTTGGTGTCCTAGTTCACTTATATGGTTGGGCTGGCCCTACTTACAGTGACGATCACGGTCATGAGCCCTGAGTGTCCCCAGCCAGTGCCCCGAACTGCAGTCCCAGCAGCAGCGCAGGCTTAGATAGCCTGCCTGCCATGGGCAGTGAGAGGAGCTGCCGGCCTCTCCACCCTGCATCACATAGCCAGGGCAGGAGAGGAGGAGGGAAATTTAAATCCCTCCCTCTCCTCTGGCCCAGACAGCATGTGCGGAGGTGATAGCAGCTTCAGAATGGGGCCAGCCCACTGGGTATGGGGGAGGGAAAGGGGAGAGCCCTGGGGGAGCAGGGGAGCTGAGAGCTGGGCAGGGCCAGGCCACGGGGCTCTCGGTGGGGACAAGGGGGGCTGAACCCAGGCTGCGGGGGTGGGCCACTGTGGGATCTGGAGCCGGGTCGCAGCTGCTGGGGAGGAGGCTGGGAGGCTGGAGCTGGGGGGTGGGGAAGGCAAAGTCAGTCTGCACCCTGAATCTTTTTTTAAATGGAGCAATGCTCCTGCAATCATGGGCTTTTGATGGGCTCTAACTTCTGTTTTTGAATCTATTTAAAGTTAAAAAAATGCTCTTCACTTCAAGACTGAAAAGAGAACTTCAGCCTCTGTTAAGCCTTTGTTACGTAGGCTTTTATACCTCTTCAACTCATTGTGGTATCTCAGTGTCTGGTTTGCTTTCAAGTTAATATGTACAGATGTGTTTGAGATAGAATATTCCACAACACAAAGACCCAGGCCAGAACAATGTGTTATTTCAAAAGAAATATTAGCAATAGTAAAATCTGCTCTCTCTTACTTACCTGCCATCTTATTTTTGAAATATATTAATCTAATTGTCTCCAGGCCTAAAAGGTTTAGTGACCCTTCTGTATTCAATGGTCGCACCTGAAAAAATGGAAAACAAATATTTTAATGATAAATCACATTTATCTAGTGCCTCTCATTTTGAAAGAACCCAAAGAGCATTACATACTATAAAATAAGCATTACTGAGATACACTCCTCTCAGAGGTGGCATGGGGGAGCCAAATGGTGCAGAGTATAGTGTGCAACAGTGACAGGGAAGAAATTGTGGCCAATAGGAAATCTCTGTGCTCCTGAGGAGAAAGACAACACATATGTATGTTGTATGGCAACCCAATATAAAGCCAATCCTAAGGCTTCATCTCAGTAACTTGCAGACAATGAATTGCATAAAACAATTTATTTAATGAAGTGATGGAGGGCTAAAGTCCCAGATTCAAATGTACGCTTCTGCAAGGAGTCAAGTCTTTTCACACCTTAAGAACATAGCACTAAGACATACTTCTGTCAGGGCATAAGCATGATGTCTTGATGAAGCTTTTGCACCTTGATGATATTGTGATGGCAGTGTCATGACACAGACATTTGAAGTTTCAAATGTCAAAAGATGAAAAGCATTTCTTACTATATTTACACTGTATATTCTATTCAGAAATAAAATCTTTATATCAAATCACCATCCTTGAATCTCCTTCATGCAGCAGTATCTTGTTGAAAAGTGGCTTCATTTGTTACACAGCCATTTTGTGTTTAACAGTAACCCAAAGATTATAAATTTCACCTTGATAAGTAGGAAGAAAATGTTTTGGCTGCTTAAAACTGAAGTAACACATTAGTCAATCAAACAGGGCCGGCTCTGTGGGGGGCGAGCGGGGCGATTGTCCCAAGCCCTGCGGTTACTTAGGTCCTGTGCTGCCTCGCCAACCGCCACACTTTGCCCCCCCTGAAGGCAGCGGGGCGGGCTGACAGCACAAAGCCCGGCCTCTGGGAGGGCTCTCCCTACCCCCAGGGCGGAGCAACCAGCCCCGGGGAGGGGTGGGTGTGGAGCCTGGCCTCTCTGGGCCAGCCTGCCTGGCGCCTCTCCTACCTTCCTCTCCCCAGCGTGGGGGTGGGGGTGGAAGTGCAAGTGCCAGCAGAGGCCCCGCATAGGCTGACTGGCCCTGGGCCCCTGCTGCCCGCAATCAAGCCTGAGGTGCGACAGTTTTCAGCTCTTGAAAATTTGAGTGCAGAAAAACAGCATTTAGTGATGCAGTGACAGTTTTCACCCAGCAAAAAGATTTTCTTTGTTGTGTTATTTTGTATTTTTGCAAGGAAAATATTTTCTCCTTATCATTGATGCAGGACCAGTGTGTCAAAAAACATTTTAGTTCTACTGGTAAACACCAAAGTGTTTCTAACCACAGCTGGTCATAATATCCTGAATTTGCAAGGGGGTGAGACTTGTTCAGATCTTTTCAATCTGTAACATATGTTATCTTAGGGCAATAACATAGAAATAATCAGTTTCTATGAAACTGCATGTAAACGAATATTCAGACATTAACATTCTATAATAAAACAAACACATGCATTGATTCATCACTCACATATCTGCAAAGGAGACAGTAGGCAAAAGTAACTCTGATTTAAAATCATGCATGTTAATTTATTAAGCAGCTCCTTTCAGTTCAAGTATATTCTTTAATGATGTCCCATATCTCAGCTGCTACTAACTTTTCAGACAGATTTGCATAGGAGTATCAGAGCCTAGCCTAACTGCTTTGTTTCCTAAAGTTAGTTACCTTCTTGAGTGGAATAGTCTGAATCCATTCCATGGAGTTCACATCAAAGATATCGACTGCGTTTTCACTGTATACTGAGAGGTATGGTGCATTGTAACCTAGGAGAGAAAGATTAAATATATTGTCGTGTGCACTTAGCCAACACAGGGTTCATAGCATAGAATTTCTTAAGGACAGTTCAACTGACGAAGTGGGATTTTCTCCCACGAAAGCTCATGCGATAAATAAATCTGTTAGTCTTTAAAAGTGCCACAGGACTCTGTTGTATTCACTGAAATATACTCCAAACATTCCTGGTACGTCTGAGAACACTGGGCTTGTTTCCAATTCTGGAGAAGTGAAAGCCTTCTCTATAGTTAAGGCTGCAAGTGACTTTCATCACAAACCTGTATTTTGCCATCCCTATAGTATGTGCTTAGAAAGTCTGATTGACCTCAAAACTGCCTTAAGATGTATTTTGAAGGCAAAAAAAGAATGATTAATTTTCCTAAGACTCTGCAGAAACAAACTATTTTGAACTATAAACAACTAAAAAATAACTCATTTGAACAGATAACTTTTGTTTAATGTTTCTTTGTCTTGTTCTAGGGTTCCCTTAACTATTCATTTCCTTGCTTTTAAGTGCTTACATTTTGGAAATGAAATAATGTGGTAGGCAAGTAAGCAGTGACCTTTACTGGATTTTGAAACCAAGCTGTTCATTTCCGCAACTCTATAGTGAATGGAAGCTGGAAACAGGAACCAAGAAGACAATCCTTCCATTTTCCCTGGGTTTCGATTTTCATTTCCTATTTTCTAGATTTTAACAGAATTTAATGCTAGTGAAATGTGTGAGATTGATAGCTCTGGAGAATTAAGTACGTCATTCATCCACAGATCAGATACAGCATAGAAGAAATAGTGTATTCCCTCTGTAATGTGCCTCAGCTTAGTTCTGCTGGGAATGTTTCTAACAGTGATTCAAATCCCACAAGTTTTGGCCTTTCTGCTGAATTGATGCACTGTTGATTTGTGATGATTGTGATAATGGTTGGACACACATTCATTAGGAATTGAAATCAGAACATCCACTTGCTTCACACAGGCAATCAAAAAGTCTTTAAAGATGTTAATGATCAGGTTGCACGGTCTTTCAACTATGGGTCTACTAGTGAAAGCATCAATCCCTTGAGCCACTTTGTGGCAGACTGGAGGGGAAACAAGCCCCTCAGGTCTCTGCCACAGGTGCCCCACTGCCTGGGCTGGGGTAAAATGTAGTAGTGGACCACAGAAAGCAGGGGAGGTAAGCTCCAGCTGTTTATACTGATTAGGCCCTACTAGACCCTGTTCTGAGGAGGCAATGGGAAAAGCTGTGCCCCAGGCTGGGGGCTAGATAAATAAGTCAGAAACCCAGAGAGAAACCCAGAGAGGTGTGGTCAGGGAAGAAGCTTAGATCTTAGGAGCAAAATGTGCTCCTGGTGGAAACCTATGTTTCAGGGGCCTGGTTGGGAGTGGGTAGAATGCTTTTCACTGTTGTAAGTAAACCAGCGAGGGTGTTTGCACTGGTTAAAAATGCCTCTGACTCTTGTTATCTGGAGGCAGCGGGGAAGACCCCTGAACAGACCCAGAGGGCTAGAGGTCGATGCAGTTGCCTTATACACCCCATGCACATTTTCCCTTGTTTTAACTCATTCATTTTCAAAGCCCTACTGCTGCAGCTCACAACCTTTTGAATACAGATGGATGACAGATTTCCCTTTGGACCCTATGAATGCTGCTCTATAACAGTCAAAAGGGGTGCACTCATACAATGGGAAACCCTCTGTCTTTTACAGGGGTTGAGTATGCTTCTTTCACAGCAAAGGAAGAATTTTAATTATAAAACACAAAAAAATCAACAAAATCCAAAATGAAATATAATACTATGCTTATTAATTGGCAATTTTTAAGGCTACTGTATGTTTTAAACTAATTTTAAAATGAATTCAGACAGCCTTTTAAAGGCATCAGAAAAGCACGATAGGGTTTTTTTTGCCTTTTTTTTTTTAAACTCTTCTAGACTGAAAGTCATGCCTTTGAAGAAATGTGCAATAAATATTTAACAGAGAACTTCTTGGAATAAGAAATCTTGGCATGTTTCGATAAGGAAAATGATTTTTTCTTAAACGTACGGAAGTACTGTTAATTCTTCCTGTTTGCTTATTCTCTCTTTCTCTTTCGAGGGAGTAGGGGAAGAGAAGAGGAATCAGACAGGGAGAAAGAGGAGAAAATGGAGGAGATGGGAGAAAGAACTGGAAAGCAATTAACAACATTAGAGGCAGTTATAAGCTACACTACCAGAACTGAATGACCCTGAACTTTGAAAGTTCAGTGTTGACCTAAATTTTCAATTTTGGAGGCCTAAATTTAGGCTCCTAAATAAAAGTGACAATTTTCAGAGGTGCTGAGTGCATGAAGCAATGAACCTTTGTAAGAGTAGGGAGGTCTCAAGGACTCACGCTCAATTTTAGGTAATACATTCATAAAGTGCCCCTGTGAGTGCACATGCAGTTCAAATACAAACAGGACGCGTTAATAAGGATATATACATACATAACATTACATTAATATTCAGAGACACTTACAGCAAGAGGATGGCGTTGCAGGCCACATCAATTCCTGTTGTCTGGATCTTCGGCCCTGACAGTCAACGTAAACCCCAACGCTGCTAAAACACAGCAGATACTCTTTATTTGAGATTTCGACTGCGCAGATGGCATCAGTTGGCTGCTGTGCAATAAATGATAGTGTGTGGTCATCTGGGTGGAGCAAACTGTATGGGTTTCCTTCTCCATGCAATGGATATTTTAAGAATCCTGACTGGTAACCCACACAGAGCCGCTCACTGAAGACCGACATCCATTGAACATTACCCAGGACTTGGATCTCCTTCATCTTTTTGTGACGTGTCTTGCTCTGATTCAGTTCGTAACAGAGGACCTGTCTTTTCATAGCCACACAGAGGCAAGTTAGGGCTCCATGGCGTACCTGTCCAGAAACTATTGTCTGGCAGCCTTTTGTCTCTGCCAGCTTATAGAACTCAGTCTCTCTTCCATCCAGGGCTGCCATTGGGAAAAGCCGTACATGACGGTTTCGTCCTGAGATCACTGCAATTAGCTGTTCATTAGGGATGAGCTCAATCTGATGAACTTTCTTATTGTCACCAACACGAATAATTTCTACAAAACAAAAACCTGAAGTAAACCAATCTTAACAAGCATTCTGATTTTAAAAATATTGAAAAAAGGATTAATTTAAAGGGGAATAGGAAAGAAAATCCTTTACTGCTTTCTTATAACCTATAAACAACTGTCTCAAAAGTACAACACAAATAAAACCATCTTCCCACTTTATTTTATATTAGACATACCAGGTCCTCATTTTTACCTTCCTTTAATTGAGGACTTGAGTAGTGATGTCAGTCAAATATACAGCTCTACCTCTCAACAGCTATGTGAGGGAGAAGTAGATTTTTCTTGCAAATGATTAAAGCATATTCCATGCGAAAACAGATCATTTAAAGAGTGCCTGTAGTTAGAAAAGTGACATTTACACAAAAAGCAGGTCTGCACTTTGTGTGGGCTTGCTTACTTTACAGAATTAACACATTTTATTTGCAGAGACCATCTGCTTAATGAAACAAAACCATGCAAATAGAGCAAAAAAGAATTGTTTCAATTGCGTAATCTTTATTACCAGCAGTGATGCAAGAGGCAGAAACAACATAAAACAGCTTAGTTATCAGCACCCATAAGGATGTTACACAGCTGTCAATTATTAAAATAATTTCTAGAACCGTAAACTTAGAAAATTGGGTCCAGAAGACATGGAAAATTTATAGGGGCATTTTTCCAGCAAATCAAATTGATCATTAGTATAATTAGCGCAATTCATTATATCTTACCATCTTTGGTGACATGCACAACAAACAACCCTTCTTCATTCCCCAGAGCTATTCTTTCATGATCTATGATTGCAAAAACAAAACAAAACAAACAAAAATGGTGAGTCATTTCTCTTTGGACACACTGCTTCAAAAGAGGGACATAAAACAGAATTACATGCTGTTAATACATAAAATTCTGTCACGTACAGAAAATAATAAAATCTTTGAAATGTAGGACTAGAAGGGACCTTGAGAGATCAGCTAGTGCAGTCACTTGTATTGAGGCAGGACTAAGTATTATCTAGACCAGTGGTTCTCAACCTTTTTCAGCTCATGACATACTTGGTGGCATATTGCAACCTTACAGGACACACCAGCTCACCCACCTTCAGGCCAAATCCAGCCATCTTCCTGGCTCTCTGCAACACTCTTACCACTGTGTGGTGACACAGTAGTTGAGAATCACTGATCTAGACCATCCCTGACAGGTGTTGGTGTGACCCTATTTTTAAAAACCTCTGATAACAGAAATTCCACAGCCTACTTAGGTCACTTGTTCCAGGACTTAATTACCCTTATAGTTGGATTGTTTTCCTGACATCTAACTTAAATTTCTCCTGCTGCAATTAAAGCCCATTACTTCTTGTCCTGTCCTCATTGGATAAGGAAAACACCTCCTCTTTATAACAGTTTTTTACATATTTGAAGACTGTGACCATGTCCCATCTCAATTTGTTCTTCTCCAGACACAACAAACTTTATTTTTTGTCTTTTCTCATAGGTCATGTTTTCTAGACTTTTAATCATTTTTGTTGCTCTCCTCTAGGCTTCCTCCAATTTGTCTGCATCTTTTTCAGTGTGATGCCCAAAAATGGACACAGTACTCCAGTTGAGGACTTATTATTGCTGAGTAGAGGGAAGAATTACTTTTTGTGCCTTGCTTACAACACTCCTGCTAATACATACATTTATTACAACAGTTTTACATTTTGACCCGTATTTCCTTTGTGATCCACTATAATCCACAGATCTTTTCCTTCAGTTCTCTTTCCTACGGAGTCATTTCCCATTTTGTATTTCTGCAGTTCATTATTCCTTTCTACGTGTAGTACTCTGCATTTGTCCTTACTGAATTTCATCCTTTTTATTTCATGCAGATCATCAAGATCACTCTGAATTCTAACCTTGTCCTCCAAAACGAAAACATTTATATGAGGACAAAATACATTGGTAGCCTCCCTTTTTAACTTTCATTCAGGGTGGGTTTAAGTGGCCCTGGGGCCCTTGACTGCCCACCACTATGCCCCCCCCCCCGACCTGGTGCCCCACCGCAGGGCACCCCTGCCTGGGGCCCCAGCCCCCCTGTCATGGCAGCCTGTGGGCAGGCCATCCCTGGGGAGAGGCTTGGGGTCAGAGGGCTCTCCTGCCCCGGCCCTACTCTGCCCCTGGGGCCCTCCCAGTGTCCTCCACTCCACAAGTACGCCCTGCTGGTGCTGTGGTGGGCAGGCAGGAGGGGCTGGATCTTGCAGGGGCCTTAAGGGCTGAAGCCTGGGACCCCTCTTTAGGCCAGGGCAAGGGCTTCAACCCCTGTAGCCCCTTATTAATCCAGCCCTACTTTCATGGTACAGTGTAAAGAAATATCAAAGCCTTTTTCTATTTCTCATGCTAGTAGAAATGTCTATGTAACATTATCCATAACAACTGTTCAGAGCACTTAAGCACAGTACTGACTTCGTAGCAAACAAAACATCAAATGTAAATAAACCACAGATGCTGTGGGTTTCTATGGAATTGATCCAGATTGATCCTCTGTACCTACAGGCTAGGAGTGCTATTGGAAGCTCTGTCTCCAGTCCTGAGACAATAAGTGGTGAAGGACGTCCTGCATTACTCACTTGGTAGTGCTGCTTTGGCTAGTTAAGGAGCAGTGTTCACACAATGCAATGCAAATCAAGCCCACCCCTTAGCAACAAGGATGGTAGTTATGAAATAGAGTGGGGGAATGCTCTTAATGACTTCTCAGAAACACCACACATCACTATCCATACTTCCATATGGCACAAAATGGTCAACAGTGTTATTCAGTAGCCAATACAGAGGGTTATTTACCTCATTCTGTGGGTAATTCTTCTATCTAAACTATATTTCACAGTGAAGTTTAACCAAAGATTACTTTGAACTGAATACATTATGGTCCTGAGTATGACTCCTGAAGGACCAAAGCCTAATGTCCTAACTCCCCTCTGATTAGTCTGCTTTATTCAGGCATATTCCCATTTGTTTCACAGACTTTATTGGAAATTTACCTGAGTAAAAACTAAGAGTCTCAGGATTTAGCTTGAATTGCACAAGTGAGATTTAAGAGCACCATTCTTTTGAATGTGCAAAATCATTATTTGTGCATTTGGCTTTTGCTCTAGTAATCGCTCATTTTGCACAGGCAAAATCAAGTTAATAAATGTTGAGGGGCACAATTAATAATAAAAATAATTGAGAACTAATCCTCTGGACTAGAACCCAAAATTTTGTTGACATTTCTGTTTGAGTGAAGTGTACAAACATCTCTTTTGGAATAACAGAACTAGCAGACAGAAGCTTTATTTTTCTTAAATTTTCAGAGGGTGGCGGTGGGGGGAATCAAAGGGGATGAAATTATCTTTTTTTTTTTTTTTTTTTTCTTACAGTGAGCCAATCTCTCTAGTATTTATGTATCAGAGGTGTAGATTACTATAGGTAAGATCCGAATTCAACTCTCTGGGGAAAAATGCAATCTTAACATAGGACTTTAAACCCTCGGGCCAACCTAATTTACAAATCAGCTTGATCTACATTTTTAAAAAAGATCTAGATGCAAATTAATGGCAAAAGAAGAGTAGAGAAAGTGTTAACATCCTAACTGTGTCCAGTGACACCCAAGAATTGTTTATGACAGATTATCAACTTCATACCTATGATTGCTGCTGCCTGGGTTGTTTTGATGAGAGGGAGGGTGCTGTCATAAGCCTCTTTGGGAACATAGACTGATCGGTCTTTGAGCTTGTTCTTCTTCAAAATTCTATGCAATTCATTCAGCACTCCTACCCACTTGCTCTTTTCATTCTCACTGTCTGCTAGAATCAGGATCGAACACTTATTACTGGATGCGGAGAGCTGGGAAGCTGTAACCTGAAAAAGTTTTAAATGTTTATGCTTAGGAAACAAAAGAAAAGAGGCTTCATCACTAGTTATTGAAACACAAGTCCATGGCTATCAATGTTCTTTTCATTAGATGCTGACTTGAGCTGCATTCAATCAACTGAAAAATTGGGTTTCTGCATCAGAAATCCAAGCGAAAATAATCTAGTGAAGGTGATTAAATTTCCTTTTAAGCAGATTTGTTGTTAACTATATAATCTGTAGATTTCTATTCTATGTTATTAAGTGTAACTATGTTTTATGGAAATTCTATAAATGAAAAACACACTTACCAAATATTTCTGAAAGTCTATTCAGTATTTGGTACCCACCTACAGTTCTTGTCAACATTAATGTATTAGGAACTATACGTGAGCAACCAAGACATCTGAATCTTTTCAAATAGTTGAACCACTTGTTTACACGTAAGAATGAAAAATAGTCTCTGATTTGAAACTGCATTCAATATCAAATTCAAGCTTTTTAAGAATTTAACTTCTTTAATGCCAGTGCTTGTTAATCCAGCAATCTAATTCTAAATGATATTAAAATATTCATTGTAATCCCCCCCCCTCCCGCTTTAACATGCTTTCTATAAGGGGAAATGTTTCCCTTTAGAACAAATCCTAGTGTCACTCACCAGACTGAGTGAAAGTTCTGCAAGATCTTTTCCAAAAAGTGGTTGATGATTCACTCTAGCTAAATCACTCGAAGTTAATCCCTTACCAGTTAAGTGTGAGAAAAACACTGAACCCATAGAAATATGCAGTTCCTATTTGCTACAAAAGAATGTGGCTTGGAGAGACATTGGGAAAGACTAGGAGATACTAAGAAAATGTGAGAGAGGCTAGATCTAAGATGAGCAAAGTATCTTGTATTTCTTTTATTTCTTTATTTCTGCCCAGGGTGAGGTCAGCTGAAGACTTGTATTTGATGCACTGAGTTTCCACTGGGTTATTTATAATGGATTTAGAGTAGCAGTTGTTCAGCTAAAGACATGAAGAGTCTGGGTAATTTTCTGAATGGATTGGTTCTATCTAGGTAAAACGCAAGAGGAGAGTGAATCATGAATCAGTATGAGGTTTTGGTAAATTCATTTCTTGGTTATTATGAAATTGAGTGTTAATTTTGGGTATGAATTTTGGATGTGGTCTTAATGTTACTTTACTGGCATGGAAAACTGTACATGGGGGTTCAGCCATGAGAGCCCCTATCTCACTCACACAGCTGGCTGATGTTATAGCTACCAGGAAAGCCACTTTCATTGATAAGTGAATCAAAGAGCATGTTGCCATACTTTTGAACGGTTTATTGGTTATAGCTCTAAAGACTAGATTTAGGTCCCAAGACGTGGCAGGTGGGTGTATATCTGGAAATACATTTTGTAAGCCCCAGAGAAAGCATTTTATGATGGGGTTCGTGAATATGGAATTGTCTTTGTCTTTTAGGTGGAACATCAAGATAGCGGCAAGGTGAACTTTCACAGAGCTATTCGATAGTCTTGAGTTCTTAAGCCCAATGATGTAATCAAGAATGCTTGAGATTGGTGCTGTGACTAAAGGGATTCATCGTTCTTCACACCATATGGCGAATCTCTTTCATTTTTGCAGGTAAGATTTCCTTGTAGTTTGTTTTCTGCTGTTGAGTAATATTTTTTTACTTCTGCTTAACGTTAGCTCATCGGATTGGAACCATGAAGACGTCATGCCGTGAGATGAAGCTTGTGAAGGTTCGGATAGAGAGTCTGGCCATCGTTCTGGTACAGAAGGTCCTTGCTAAGAAGTAGCAGTATCGGAGAGCACGTTGACATTTGGAGAAGGTAAGGGAACCACATTTGTCTTGGCCAAGCAGGAGCAATCAAGATCATTGATGCTCTGTCTGTCTGGTGTTTCCATAGCATTTTGTGAAGCAAAGGTACAGGTGGGAATGCATACGGTAAGTGTTGTCCCCAGTCCAGGAGAAATGCGTCCCCTAGGGATTTGTCACCTATCACAGCTCTGGAACAATACGTGTCATTTCCGATTCCTTTGAATGGCAAACAGGTTGGTGCATGGGTAACCCCACTTCTGGAATACATTTTGGAGAACTTGGTCATTCAGTTCCCATTAGTGTTTTAGTGTAAATCATCTGCTGAGCGTATCTGCTGTAATATTCATAGATCCGGGTAAGTATGAGGCAAATATAGTAATACCATGTTGGATATACCAGACCCATAGTCTGGTGGCTTCTGCACATAGTGATTGAGAGCACGCTCCTCCTTGTTTGTTTATACAATACCTGCATGTGGTGTTGTCTGTCATGATTTTTACAATTTCGTTCCTTATCATGCAATCCGTACAGCGCGAAGCTCTAGTATGTTGATGTGTAGACTTGTCTCATGAATCAACCAACGGCCTTATGCAATGTAATTTCCCAGGTGAGCACCCCATCCTAGGAATGACGCATCCGTGGTTATGAAAACAGATGGTGGATCCTGTGTGAAACATATCCCTGTGGTTATATTGTGTGGTTGTGTCCACCACTGTAGAGTTTCCTTGATTGTGTGGAGTAGTGTAACCATTTTGAATAAGCTGTGTTTTCTTGGTCTGTAAACTGACCTTAGCCATGCTTGTAATCAGCGCATGTGGAGGAAAGCATGTAGGACAACTTGAGTCGTGGCCGCCATGTGATTTAAGAGTTGCAAACAGGTGTGGACCATTACTGTGGGGCTGAACTTTATTGTTTTGACGAGGTTCGGTATTGCCTCAAATCTTTTGTGTGGTATGATGCTCATACATTTGTGGAATCCAAGTAAGCTCCTATGAATTCTAGGTGTTGTACTGGTGTTAGAGATGATTTCTGGTAGTTTATCATGCTGCAGGAATAATGTCATAGCTTGTTGTGTTGCTATTTCTGCTTGGGCTAGAGACCTTCTTTTATTAAGCAGTCGTCTAAGTATGGAAAAATTATTATACCCTGTTTGTGTAGATGTGCGGTGACTACTGCTAGAAGTTTTTAGAAGACCCTCAGTGCTGTTGAGAGTCCAAAAGGTAACGCTCTGTACTGGTAAGGACTGTGACCAACCATAAACAGTAGAAATTTTCTGTGGGCCGGATGTATGGTTACATGAAAGTAATTGTCTCTTAAGTCGAGGGATGAAAACCAATCTCCTTGTTCCACTGTTGGTATGATAGTTGATAGAGTAACTGTCTTGAACTTGTGGGTTCAGACAATTTGTTTAGTCTTCCTAGATCTAAGACAGGTCTCCATGCCCCGTTTTTCTTCAGTGTAAGAAGTATTAAGTATAGAAACCTCTTCCCCTGTGTTTTGGTGGTACTGGTTCTATGGCACGTAGGTCTAGGAGGCAGTTTACTTCCTGTTGTAATAACTAGATGTGAGATGTGTCCCTGAAAAGGGACAGGGAAGGGATTTTAGGTGGGGGGAATAGGAGAGAAGGGGATGGAGTAGCCATTTCGTATGATTTCCAGAACCCATCTTTCTGATGGTATGGATTCCCATTTGTGTATTTTCAGGTGATGACCAAAGGGAGTTTTGTTGATTGTGGATGCCAGATAGGGAGGGTCATTCATACCCTTGACCAAATCTTCAAAACTGCTGTTTCGATGATGACGACGACGGTTGGGGCACAGACTGGCTGTTATGGTTGGAACGCCTCCTACAAGGCCTCTGTCTATTTCTGTCGTGTTGTCGTTGTTGGGTATGCTGCGGGAAATGGCAGTGATATGGTTGGTATCTAAATTGTGATCTTCTTATTGTTGTAGGTGTATAAATGCTGAGAGTCCATAATGTAGCCTGGGAGTCCTTCATGGTATGCATGACCTTTTTAGTCTTCTCCCCGAAGAGTCTGCATTTATCAAAAAGTAAGTCCTCTATGGTTGATTGTAGTTGTTTCAGTAATGCTGCCAAGTGTAGCCATGATGCTCTTCGCATTACTATAGCGGTGGCGGTGGTTCTGGCTGCTGTATCAGCAGTATCCAGGGTAGCCTGGGGTGCTGTTCTCAATAGGAGTTGGCCCTCAGTACCAAGGGATTGGACTTGTTTGTCCCTGACGTTTGAGATTACATTGATAAAGTCGGTGAATTTTGCATAGATTGTGGTTGTAGTTGGCTAGGAGAGCAGCATAGTTTGCGATTCTCAATTGAGTGTGGAGGAGGAATAGACTTTCCGTCTGAAGAGGTCCACTCTTTTCCATTCTTTTTCTTCCGATGTGGATTTGTAACGTGGTTGTTTGGTACGCTGTTCAGCTGCATCCATCACAGGTGAGTTAGATGGAGGGTGTGTGAATAGATATTCATTATTCTTGGGCAGGACATATTCTCTTATCTGCCCTTTTGCACGTGGGTGCGATGATTGCTGGGGTTTGCCAAGTTGTGTTTATGGGGTCCATGATAGCATGGTTCATGGGTAGTGCTATCTTGGACAGGATCTTTAGGAGTTTATGATTATTCTGTGATAGCTGCTCTAAAGGGATCTCCATGTCTTGTGCCACTCTTTTAAACAGTTCTTGAAACTGTTTGGAATCATCCCCCTTTGAAGGTGGGATGGGTATGATGGTTTCTTCTGGTACTGTGGACGTACTGTGTGGAGTGACATCTTCCTCCTGGTCAGATGATTCTTGGGTATCGTCCGGTGGAACATATTGAGGTTCTTTCAATATATACGATGAGCAGGATGGTCATGTTGTCCCCTTGTAAGAACTGGTATGTCTGTTATGGGGTCTCATATGGGGACCAGGCGTCCCAGTTATACCATTGGTTTGGGATCAACATCGGAGGACCCATCCATGGTGGTAGAAACCATGGGTAGTTGGAGTGTCTCCCATCCCTTCTATATGTATGGGCAGAGGATCTAAGAGGTGATACCTTAGTGAGAAGAGTGCAGGCATTTAGTCCTCCTCTTCACTTTGAGAGAAAGTTGATCGTACAGGGGACATGTCAAGCCCATATGGAGAATGTGGTGGAGAGTCCGAAACATTAGATTCAGTGTGCTTCTTTTTCTCTTTATATTTTCCCCCTGGTGGTGGGTTCTGGTCAATGCTGTCCCATGTAGCTGCTAGTACCATAGCTCCCGGTGCCGAGGAGCTGTGTGCCATCATGCTTGCAGGTGTCGAGGGAGTTGCCAATGCCGATGATGTTGATGGCACCAGAGTTTCCTTTGGTGCCCTGTCTGACTGTGCCGAGTGGTCTTTAGTTGGTACCGAGGGCATTACTAAGGAGGAGGTCACTGATCGAGTAGACCTCGACTCCGCATCTGACTTACTGACTTTAGGTGCTCTCACAGCCACAGAGCTGAGCAGTTTCAGAGTTTCCGCTGGGTTGCCAGGCATAGGTCTTTATGTTGACAGGCTACTGAGAGGGGTTGATGCCCTCTTCCGAGCACTGGCCATGGCCTGCTTGCATTGGGGTTCTTGCCCCAGGTCCGACACTAGTCTGAAGGACTTTTCCAAGAGAATCATTTTCATTGTAATTCTCTGTCCCTCCTGTCTCTCGTTTTTAAATTTTTACAGTGAGGGCATTTCTGTGCTATATGCTCCTCACCCAAGCACCGTATATACTGAGTTTGCCCATCTGATATGGGCATGGTGTCCCATCACAGGAAGCACCTTTTGAAGCTGGTCAATCCCGGCATGTTGCGAAGCACAAATGCTGAAGAGAAAAAAAAATTAAATTTTTTTTTTTAACTAATTAAAGATAACTAAAGAGAGAACTAGAGAACTAAAGAACTAAAGAAAACTAAAGTTGACTAACTAAATGAAGCTTAATTATTTCTAAACAGGAGAAAGGGAGAGCGACTGCGAACTCCGTCTTGATCCGATGGTGGTGGAAAAGGAACTGATGGGGCTCTGGCCGTGCACAAGCAGCTCGAGGCACCAATGGCCTCATGAGCTGACTGCGTGTGGCCCGAGCGACCATTGCGATAAAAATCTCCAGTCTCGATGTGAGGGCGCGATGGATACCCTAGAGTGGAGCACCCAGGGACACCATTTGACGAAGAACATGATATAACCAGGGGACTATGAACACATTGGTATTGAAAACTGAACAATAAGAAAGAACTGCTTTACTATGGGGAAGCAAGAAAAAAAAAAAGGAAGGAGAGGAAGAATGTAATGTTTTTGTTAAATGCATTTTCAGTTGAAGGAAACACTGGATTTTGACAAAGTCAGCCCAGTGACAAAGGGTAGGAAAGTAAAGCATCATGGATTTGCAGCACAAACCACGATGAAGGACAGAGACTGAGGCACGGAAAAAGGGCAAATAGTAATGCTGGGTTTTAGTATCTAGAAATGTACACAGTATTATGTTCAATCACGACCCTGAATCTTGCACGGTTTATTGCCATCTGTGTGCCTCCGTAGATGACGTCACGTTCCAGTTGGAGCAGCTGCTGATAAAAATTGGAGAGCCACAGGTGGAAGCAGATTGGAGCTCCTGCAATTCAGTTTTGAGAATTTAACTGGTAAGACAAAGTAAAAGATCTCATGAAAAATATTCTCTGAAATACTACCAATGGCATGATCAAGGCCAAGTCTTTCAGTGGCAGAAATCTGAGCAGCTTGCTGAGACTTGGTTTAGTTCAAGGAGACACTGTAGATTTTAAAATAATAAATAGAACTATACAAGTAGAATGGGCTGCATTTGAGAAAATACCAGCTGGCCCAATAAAAGGCATTAATTCACCCACTTAATCTCTTTAAAATCCTGGGAACAACATGGCTACAATAACACAACAAGCAACATAGGAATGTTTTTTGGGGGAAGTTTTAATTTGTAGAGATGTTCCAGAGGGGTAGTAACCATGTTAGTCTGTGTACAGCAAAAAACAACAAGAGTCCTGTGGCACCTTAAAGACTAACAAATTTCTTCGGGCATAAGATTCCATGGGCTCCAACCTACTTTGTCAGATGCATGAAGTGGAAACTACAGTTGTGAGGTGTATATACACATGCCAAGATGAAGATGGGCAAGTGTTAGCAAAGTCAATTCAGTTAGGGTAGATGAGGCCCATTCACACCAGTTGATAGGAAGGTGAGAATATATGAACAGGGACCATCACTTTTTGTAACATGCTAGCCATTCCAAGTCCCTATTCAGACCCAAAACAACAGAACACCACTGGACATCACCTAAAGCCCCCATCTAAAATCCCACCAACACATCATCAAAGATCTACAACCTATCCTAGAAGATGATTCTACACTCTCTCAAGCCTTGGGAGGCAGGCCAATCTTTGCTTACAGACAGCCCCCCCAACCTGAAGCAAATACACTCACCAGCAACTGAACACCATACAATAAGAACATTAACCCAGGAACCTATCCTGGCAACAAACCCCATTGTAAACTCTGCCCGCACATCGACTCCAGTGATACCATCACAAGTCTCAACCACATCAGCCACACCATCAGGAGCTCATTCACCTGCACATCTACTAATGCGGTTTATGCCATCATGTGCCAGCAATGCCCCTCTGCCATGTACATTGGCCAAACCGGACGGTCCTTATGCCAGAGAATAAATGGACACAAATCGGACATCAAAAATGGCAACATCCATAAACCAGTAAGAGAACTCCCTGGACACTTAGTAACAGACTTGAAAGTTGCCATACTTCAACAAAGAAGCTTCAAAAACAGATCTTAGCCTGAAACTGCAGAGCTGGAACTGATTTGCAAACTTGACATTATCAGACTATTTTTAGTTAAAGAAAAGATTTAATTTAGTATGTGTAAAATAAATGAGAAAGAATCTGAGCATTAACAATGATAATTTAATCTGTTAGCATCTGAAGAGGATCCAAAATAAATGGAAGTGAAGATGCTGTGTTTTAGCAAGAGATGTCCCTTTAAGTCTGAATCTGAGATGGAATCCTGGACCCACTGAAGTGAATGGGAATTTTGCCACTGACTTCAATGGGGTAAGGATTTCGTTCTGGGTCTTCCCTACAGTTCTTGATCTACTGTTGGGTTTAAGGCTACTCTTTTGTTCCAACACAATGAACAACAGAAGAAGAAGAGCAAAAGCATGGGATAAAATGGAACAGGATAACAGAGCAACAGCTAAGGAAGTAAAGAGGGGAATCAGACAAACATCAAAGAGAAAGCAATGCATTGTCAAAGTTTGTGGGAACAATCTAGAAAAATGTTAAGAATATAAGAAAAAACCAATGAATGCAAAATCCTATTTTCAGATCTCCAATGCAGATCTCTTGTGTATATTCTGCACTTGATTCCTAGTCCTTGACATGAAATGGGAGTTTGCAGAGATCAACTGTATATATTAAACAGAGATATGCACATATATAATAAATGTATGAGGAATGGATCAAGGAATAATATGAAATATGGATACTGGTGAAGATTAAGGTTAGAAAATGTAAATGTAAAAGATCATTGCAGAACTAAACAACAACAAACAAAAAGACATTTCAAGAAGATTAAAAAAAGAGAGAAATCAGTGAAGGGGAGACCATATCACTTAAACCATGCAACTAAGATAAAAGTCATTACTTAGATTGTAACTCTCTGTAATAGGAGCCATCTTTTTGTTCTCTTTTAAAGTGCCTACCACTCTTTGGTCATGGTCCATGGCTCAGGCTTTCAGGCACTATGGAGATACAAATAATGACCAATAATTCTATGTACCACTTCTTCCATGGGTAGAACTGGATCTGTGTTAGCAATGGAGAAGAATTTTTTAAAATGAAGGCCAGTGTGTGGGCTCAATCCCAATCCATCATGCTAACAAACCTGCACCTATAAGCAATCAGGTTTAACATATATACTTACTCTAAAGATACAGGGAATATCTTTTCGATTTGCATGGATGACATCAGAGGCCAGCACAGAACTCACTGAGAATTCTTCATCCCTTATAGAGACAACAAATACCATTCAGAAGGGAATAAAAGTCTGATATTTTACTTGTGTTTGCACAATAAATGTAGATCTATTATCTGAACCACACAAAAACATAACACCCAGCCCTAATATTTAAAGTAGCTTGATTTTCCTTCCTTAGTCATTATCAGCAGAAATAACTTACAAGTGTGTTGTAACCAATTTTTGACCACACAAATGTTCAGAAAGATAAATCTACCCAGCTATTCTGCTTTAAGTTTCTACTTAGGTTTAAAAAAGCCAATAGAAATCCAATTTCCTCTCCCTGCCCTCAAGCCCTGGACTTCCTAGAAACTACAAATTGTAGCTAAATTTATAAATATATTTGAGAATTAAAAAAATTAGCTTCTATACTAAGAGCTGAATTCTGAAAGGTGTTGAAGACTCTCAACTCTCAATAAAGTCAATAGGATTTTAACAATATCGAAGTCACTGGGAGTTGAGATTGCTCACACTCTCACAGGATTGGGTCCTCAAAGTAAAGAAATCCGTTAGATTTTCTTTACCACAAAGTTTCAGTTTTTAATCATTCAGAACTGTATTTGCCTACAAAACAAGCATATTTTTCCTTCTCTCCACTTACCCAGGTCTTCAACACAACTTGGCAGATACACAATTGCACAGAATACAGTAATAAAGTTTAACAAGGCCTACATGAAAGTTTAAAAAGCCCACATGAATTCCTAACATATTGGAGTGAGATACTGAAAGAGTTCTTTCCTAGCAGGGATGACAGGCCTTAAAAATGGACTGAAATACTTCATAATGCTCTGGAACTAGTCTACTGCTTTTATAGCAGAAGACATAAGAAATGTCTTACCGACAGACTTATTAGGCTGATACTGTCAAGTTTTGATACCTTACAAGCCTTTGGTCACATTCTGTGCTGTTGGTGTCAATACAAACTCTTGGGTATAGACAGGGCACAGGGCCAATCGCCTGAGGCAGGGCCTCGCCCCCCCCCCCATGCTGGTGGGGAGTGCAGCAGGCCGGCCCGCTTTGCCCCCAGAGACTCCGGTCACTGGGGGAGCCAGCCTTGGAAACCGAGGCTGCCAGCCAGGTGGCGGGGAGCCGACGCTGCGACCCCGGGGAGCTGAGACCCCAGCCCTGGGTCCGGGAAGAGCAGGGAGCTGAGGCCGTGGCCCCAGCCCCGACCCTGGGCCTGCCTGCTCCGCCCTGGGGGCGGGGAACAGGGCCGACCCAGGGGCCAGGGGAAGCGCGCCTGCCACGCTGCCTTCGGGAAGCATGGCCGTGGGGGGGCCATGGCGCAGGCCCCACACTGCCCCGCTGGGAGCGGGACAGTGCGGGGCCCACTTAACCACGGGCCCAGGGCGATTGCCCCGTTCGCCCTCCCTAGGGACGGCCCTGGGTATAGAGACCTAGGAATGCACTAGATGTTTATACTGCAAAAGAGAGTAAACTTTAGCTACAGCCACTAAACACTCCAAGTTGTTATAACCAAATCTGGTTAATAAGAACAAAACCAAACGGCTCATTTACTCCCTGGCTGAGACCTTGTGTGGCCAGTTTTATGTGGAACAAATTTCTATGGTGTCTTAACTAGAAATTTTCAATTGCAATGAAGTTTACTGGAAAATAAGCTTCAGTTTAAATATTGCCCAGGTATACAGAACCTTCCCGGATGTAGCCTTCATTTTAAGGAACTCCAATGAAAACTCTAATGAAGTACTTAGCACTACACTGCTTACCTCATGTCAATAACCTGACTCACTATCACGCTGGGCTGGGATGCTTTTCCTTCTGCTATATCATACAGGAAGAGTTTGAAATCACAGACCACGGCCAGTGCTCTCTGCCAACCTTTCTTTACTCCAGCTGGTTTAGGAACCTTCAGTAAAATAAATAGCATTGATCAGCTTCCCATGAATTTGTTCATTGAAAAATGTAAAAGAACATAAAGCTGGCTCTGTCACTCACAATTAAGAGTAGTATCAGTAACAGAAGTGTGCAATGAAAGAACTGAGAGCTAACTCCCAGTGTCACCTGTGAGCGCTATGTTATCATAGAATCATAGAATAATAGGGATGGAAGGGACCTCACAAGGTCATCTAGTCCAACCTCCTGCTAAAAAGCAGAACCACTCCCACTAAATCACCCCAGCCAGGGTTTTGTCTAACTGGGCCTTAAAAATCTCCAAAGATGGAGATTCTACCACTTCCCTAGGTAGCCCATTCCAATGCTTCACCACCCTCCTAATGAGAAAGCTTTTCCTAATATCCAACCTTGACCTCCCCAGCTGTAATTTGAAACCATTGCTCCTTGTTCTGTCCTCTGTTACCAAGGAGAACAGCCTAGCTCCCTCCTCTTTGGAGCACCCCTTCAAGTAGTTGAAGGTTGCTATCAAATCCTCCCTCAGTCTTCTCTTCTGTAGACTAAATAAGCCTAGTTCCTTCAGTCTCTCCTCATAAGTCATGTGCCCCAGCTCCCTAATCATTTTTGTTGCCCTCCACTGGACTCTTTCTAATTTGTCCACACCCTTTCTGTAGTGGGGAGCCCAAAACTGGACACAGTATTCCAGATGCGGCCTGACCTGTGTCGAATAGAGGGGAATTATCACATCCCTTGATCTGCTGGCAGCACTCCCACTGAGTTATATTATAGAAAAGCTGCAGTATAATGGTTCTGTCCCCACCTCACCTTTCTATACCCATAAACTCTTAAAAAAAGGAATAGAGGGATTGATACAAGAAGAAACAGAGTCTTACACATCTCAAATTCTCCTGCTTGAATGCAGCCCAGATAGACAGTGAGGTGACATTCAGTGGCTGTTTGGTGATCTCAGTACTATGCCCATGCACCTTTTTTAGACACCACCACTACAGCTGATACTAGTCTCAGTAGATGGGCCCAAGGACTGACTGGACTTGGAAACTGAACTAGCCTCTTACTCTAGAGCCAGTCCCTGCAAGACAGGTTCAAAACACACTGGCTTGGTTGCTGCTGCCAAAGCAATAACTGTTTTGTGAATAATTAGAGGTCTTCAGTCTCCAAGGCTGCAACTTTAAAACAAAACAATACCAAATAAATAAGTCAGAGCTAGACTTTAATACCCTACCAAGACAGGAGAACAACAAGGTTAACACCAAAGTACCCATTCCAGTTTCCTGGTACTTACTCGAACGTGTCCTTCGTATGCAGTTCCTATGCCCTTCTGTGGATCTATCCCCAGAGGGCCTTTAGTCTGTTCAGGAGGGATTGGGCACACTGCTGGAGCCTTGTCTGCACAGGTCACATGGCATGAAAATCCACATACTTATCAGAGGGGAAAAAAAGGGAGTTAATGTTTCATACTAAATCTCCTTTCTTTTTTAACGTGAAAGATATGGTAATAATACATGGAAAGCAGGTTTGCCCTCTATTGAAGTGTACTCCATTTCCAGTAATTGAATTATTTCAATAGAATTTGCTATACCGAAAGAACGGAAAGTACAGTTGCTTATAATAGCAGTAAATACATGGCCCTGGAAAGCTTGATTCAGATATGAATGAGAACTTCCCCAAAGTTCCAACACTCTTGTTTGGAATACATGAGAAAAAGAGGTGTCAGTTGTGAAGTTAGGGTTGGGTCACTTGCAAACTTCAGATTTTGGCTCAGGCCCATTTCTAACAGAAAACAATGAAAGCCAAAAATCTTCTAAATGATTTGTGTGGGCTTGTGAAGACACAAATTTAGACTAATGAAATCTTGAAGAAGTGTAAAACTGGTGTTGAGTGTCAGGTTGTGTCTCTGTTTTGTTTTAGGCATACCTGATCATTACCATGATTCCTCATTGCCATTTTAAATCTAGACTAAATTATTAAACTACCTTAAACTATAAAACCATGATATTTTAAGTATTTCACATAATGACCTGCTTCCCCATTTACACACTTTATGGTAGAATACTCTGTGGGAGATGCCCAGAATGTTTAGTTCCCACTGTTACAAGATTGCAAGATGAAGAACACAACACAGGATTTTAACATACAAATTAGGGAGTGAATTATTTCAGCATCATAACATTGCTCGTGTCATCTGAGTAACAACTTCCATAAGAGCACAGGCACTTAAGCTTCCATTTACTTTTGTCAGACTTACCTTCACAAGTGCAGCCCTGTCTTATTAAACCAACCATCAGAGATGTGCACTGATTGCATTTTGTAGGGGTATTAAAAGATTTCACTACAAACTGGTGGGCCTTAGGCTGTGAAACAAATGGACACAGATGTTAATTTCTGGTAACCTTTTTACAAAAAACAGTTACTTTTTCATAGACATTCCATACATAAAAGAGTAAACATGTGGGTTTGAAAGCTCTGCTTATGTCAGGGGTGGACAAAACTGGCTCACAGCTAGGCACCAGCAATTTTATTTTTGGTCACCAGAGGCCATACCTCCATTACATTTCTGCAGCAGAGCTAGGCAACAGGCTACTAAAACTGGTTGCCATGGTGACCAGAAACATTGATTTGTTGAGGCCTGGCTTATGTGGATTAACAAAAACGAGAGATATGTACTTGACTCCTGGGCTGAAAATGTACCTTGCAGCACTTGTCAGGTTTTAAAACAGCTCAATTTCTACAAGTTGCTGCTATCATCCTCTGTAAACTCAACTATTGAAGCTTGGACCATGCCCTAGCATATGCGTTTGCTGCCACTGTTGAAAGGAAGGTTGTCACGATCAGGAGGCATAGTCTGCAAAACGTTGCAGGCAAACATTTTTAAAAAATATTGTTCATAGAAGCTGCATGATATGGGCAGATGGAAGAGGAAAGCTACATGTGGGTTTCTCACTATAGTTTAAAATCCTGACAAACCGTAATGGGCAATACAGTTCAGTTTTACAGTATTAGGCATGGGTGGTTTCATAATGTCAATGGTAAAATATTTAAGGAAAGAGACCACATGAGGCTGATTTCCAAGGGAGTTTCCCTTCTCTGTGACTCTTAGGAACATGCAGTGTGTGAACCAATGCATATATTCTTTCCCTCCACAGGGTGAACGGGCTGTGAAAAAGATAGCAGAGACAAATGACTGTGTCTGTATGATGAGTCTGTTATGACTCATGATGCTCAGAAAGCTGCCTCACATATTTCCTTTCGATAGATTATTCCTACTCTGCCCAGGAAAAGTGTCTCCTCGAGAGGAACAGACTGTGGTGGAAAAGGGAACAGAATGTTTTCCTACTGCATATTTCCTGAATGCAAAAGATCACCATCCATTTGTATAATACGCATGATTTGAGACAGCAAGAATTTTCTGAACTTTTTTGATGGCTAGAAATATTGCAGTTTAGCTAGGGGTAGGCAGCCTCGGCCACGTGTGCTGACAGTGGCACGTGAGCCTATTTGGGGCGGCACACAGCACTCTTTGTGGCACCACAGAAATTGCTTCTCCTGCCACTGAAAGCCCCTCCAGTGGCTTCTTCCGGGGCGGCAGGGATGCAGGGGGTCCCTGCCATGCCTATGCCCATGCCCCAGGCATGCTGTGGAAAGAACCTGCCTGAAGCAGCTCCCACCAAAAGGATCCACTCTGGGCAGCTTTTTTCTGTGGTGTACTGCTGGGAGAAGCTGCTCCACGTGGCTTTTTTTTGCAGTGTCCATAGAGACCCCCGTCCCTAGGCACACTGCCAAGAGGAGCTGCTCTGGGTAGGTTCTTTGTGTGAGCGGCTCCTTTCAGTGGCATGTCTGGGAAGCACCCCCTCCACTTCAGCCGTGGCTGCTGCTAAATTTTCAGGTGGACGCTGCTTTTTTTAGTGAAGAGGGGCTGCCGGCACCAGCTGAGGATCGAGGAGAAGGGCCGACACAGGGATCGGCAAAGGTTGCCCACCCCTCAATTAAAGATTCTGACTGCATCCATCTGTATAATAAAGCCTGTTTGATTCCTATGCAGAGAGTTTTCTGACTACAGACAATTTCTCATCAATTTGAAAAGGAGACATTAAAGCCCCATCTTACAAAGCTAGTTGCAGAATCTAATATAAGATGAGGCAGCTTCAAGAACAGAAGAGCACATATTATTTAGTGCAATGGAAAACTACCCACAAAACCAGACTAATTTTCCAGAGTAAAACAAAAAACTTGTTTCACAAGATTTCACAGGTTCAAAAAGATTTTGAGAGACTTAAAATTGGTATTTGAATATCGGAATGAAGTAAATCTCCTCGCAGGAGCTTTGGTAAACTTTGTTTCTATTTTGTGGTTACCTCTGTTTTCTATCTGCATATGTAGTCACTAGAGGAATCACACGTTTTTTGTCATCCAGTATTTCCTGATGGGTAAACGCCTATCAACCATTTCAGAAATACAGCTAACAGAGAGAGAGTAGCAATTTCAAATGGGACTGAGGACCCTAAGTTGCTCAGGCACCTTTGAAAATGTAACCTTGTGAGTCTCTCTTTTCAAAACTGTACAAAGAAGCTCTTTTACCCTTGCTTGAAAATGCTGGCTACAAAAGATGCTGAGGTTCCTGGTTCTGCACAGAGAAATCCATATTTCCTTCATTCCCAGCCCACTCAAATAATGAATGTATATGTTGGGCTTACACTGGCCAGGTGAAGTCAGTTTTGTAGTAAGCAGGGGGTAGCTAAGCACCATTGACCAGCTGCTCTGTCAGCAATGCCCCAGCACAGTCCCCGTGTAGTGGTTAAGTGGCACCATCCTTCCCTACCAATCATGAATTTTATTCTTAAATCTTTATTTTTTAGGACCTTCCAGCAGAAGCTGAAAGCTTCACTTCTCCGTCCGAAGACAAAGGGAGAATCTTCCCTCAATATTCTCCAGAATTTATTTTCCTCCATTATCTTCTAGCTCCACAATTTCCCTCTGCTCTTCTTAAATGGCCCAAGTTGGTGCTTTTAATGTTACTAGATGTGCAGAATAAATGACCAGCTCCATGTACTCTTGCATTAGGCAGTAAGTTACAACCTTTTGCATCTTCTTGTCTAGGGCTTAGAGGCTTTGAGTCTCCAGAACAGCAAGGAGTTTAATATAATACAACTGCAGGCAATTCTGAGAAGAAAATTCTGATAAACAAGCCAGTGTCAAGGAGTGAAATGTGCCCCCGACAATACAGAATTTTTGACAGTGTGACTGTGTACCTTTGGTGCAGAGAGCCCTGATCCAATAAATGCCGTCCTCATGGCTGCTGTGTGAACTGAGCATGGTGGTTATTTTTTAACCAAAAAACACCCCCCCCCCCCCCCCAAAAAGGAGTGAAACATCAAAGGCATATTATCAAAAGCTGCTTGATGAAAACAGCAAAGCTAAAAAAGCAAGAGCAAAGCAACCTATGTGGGGGACAAAGATTAATATAGGAAAAAAACTCAGCAAACGATAACTTGAGTGCCCACAGCAGAAAATTTCCCACAAATGGTCTGCTATGCTAATAAAGTAAAGATTTATTCATTTAGCATGATTTAAAACTGCCACACTGAAAGAATCAGTCCTAATTTCCAACTTTAAATTTTCCACTTCAAAAATTTACATTTTAACAAGGACATACAGGCCGTATTGTTATCATTATTTAGTACTCTGCATTAATGTACTATTGAACAGTGACTCAGAATTAGTCATTAAACAAGACTACAATATAATGTAACTTTTAGCACAGACTTTTAAAATATAGATCACAACTAAAGATGATTTATTAAGAGACAGTGCATCTAACAATTCATCCCAGCCCCAATCAGCTGTATCCTGGGTGAAATTTAACTTGCTTTGAAGTGGAAATTCCCTGTAGTGCAAAATGCTCATGTATAAATGTTTTAAATGGTGCACAGTGCTTGCATTGGGATCTCTACATGTGAGTGAATTTCAGGCGAAACAGAAGGACAAACTCTGCTTGCAGCAGTCACTTCTGTACAGAGCAGACCCTTAGAGTTAATAAGTAAAAGGTCAAAGAATCAGCACTGAGAGTACCTCAATTGGTTCAATGTCACTAGCTGTGGAAGGAGACCTAGATCTTGAATGGAGGTGTGACTTGAAATCTTCATCCCGTGAAGGAGTATTAGATGGCGTAAAGTTCTCAACTGAATCAATCTATGGAAACATGGCAAGGAAAAACAATAAAAAAAGAAACACATCACTTTTAATAATTCATTGTTCTTCTCACACTAAGATGTGGAAACAGCAGAGTTTCTTTGAGAGAACAATAAAATTACAACTTTAAACAGTTTTCACAGAGATGTACAAAAACCAGAATTAAATTTCCCAGAATGTGAATATTTCCAGACTTCAGCTGGACTAGACACGTGCTTAAAGTTAAGCATGTTCCTAAGTGTTTGCAAGTTCAAGGCCTTAATGAGTTCTGATGAGGTTGTCTATGCCAGCGGTTCTCAACCTTTTGCAGTTTGCAACACACCCTAGAGGACACATCAGCACACCCCCTTCAGGCAAAATCCTGCCATCTCCACAACACACTTCCCACTGTGTGGCGACACAGTAATGTGTCCCGACACAGTGGTTGAGAACAGCGCTGTCCCGTGGGAGGAGCGGGGCCCAGGGCCAACTGGCCTAGGCGGGGCCCCGCCCCCCCATGCTGGAGGGAAGTTGGGCCGCTCCATCCCTCCCCCCGCTCCCCCCCCCAGGGAGCCAGCCCAGGCGGGAACCTGAGGCCACCAGCCGGGAGCCGGCTCCGGCCCTGGAAAGTGGGGCCGCCAGTGGGGGGAGCCGGCCGCAGCCAGGATCCCAGGCTGCTGCGGCCGGTGCCCCAGCCGGGGACCCAAGGCTGCCGGTGAGGGCTGGCCCTGGCCGCATGGGGCAGGCCGGCCCAGATGTGGGTCCCGGCCACCTGCCCCGCCCCTGGGCCTGCCTGCTTCGCCCCGGGGGCGGGGAGGGCTAGCCCAGGGGCCGGGCTTAGTGCTCCCTGCCCGCCCCACTGCCTTCAGCTCCCTACCCAAGGCAGCGGGGAGCAGGGAAGAGTGTGGCCATGGGGGCGCCGTGGTGCAGGCCCCACACTGCCCCGCTGGGAGCGGGACAGCGCGGGGCCCGCATAACCGCGGGGCCTAGGGTAATCGCCCCGTTCGCCCACCCCAGGGACGGCCCTGATTGAGAACCACTGATCTATGCAGCCCTTTCAAAGGCCAAATAAGGATATTTTCAAGCACTACTCTCTTTGGTCCTGCTCCTGTAATAGGATTTGCCAGTGTGGGCCCTATATCGTCTGTGTGAAATGCCACTGACAGCAGTGGGATGCTGCACAGTCTCAGGGAATCTAAGAGCAGACCTGGGGCTCTAAATGGAAAGAGGAGCTGAATGTTTAAAATTGAAAAACCAGCTGAAAAAGAAAAAATATCTTTTCTAAAGAAACACATTTTTGACAAAGATGAATGAAAAGTTTGCAATAGGTAGCTAAATTACATTCTAGAATATTTCCCTTTTGATGATTCTTCAGGTTCTAGGCATTCACAGTATTTTGAAAGACAACACAACAAATTCGTCTGCTACTGCAAACACTGCTAAATTATATGAAAAAAATCCCTTACCAAGTAAATTTAGTAACTTACTACAAAAATGCTAAATACTATGTTTAGCAATAAGAGGAAAAAGAGCAAACTACATGTTTCCTTTGCCAGGGAAACAACTGTTTCTACAGAAATGGCTAGTTTTTTTTGAGGATGTAGGTATATGATTTGTGAAGGGAAGTAAAGCCTTCTTGAGTATAGCTGCAGCTAGTGCAGCAGTCCTTTTCCTTAGTGCTTGATATTGCATAAGCTATTATGATGCTCAATCCTACCTGAGCTACCAAGGTTTTCTAAGAAAATGATTCTACTGACACAGAGCATAGAGAAAAGACTACATCTCTGTAGTCTTAGTCAGAGGGTCTTAGTCAATTTGCCTGACAATCTTCTACAGACACAAGTCCTTACTTACCTGTAACTGGAGTTATTCGAGATGGCACTACATATTCCTCTGTAAGGGTACTGCACCAACTTTTGGTCATTGCAGTAAAACCATCTTCTAGCAGTTTTAGCTTGAGTGCTCTTGTGCCACACCTAGGGTGAGGCTGTGTAGAGAGCTAAGTGTCCTCATCACCTCAGTTTCTTCCATTGCAAAGCCAGAGACCCCCAAACAAGGACTCCGATAAAGAGGGAAGGGCAGGTGGCAAGTGTAATTACGCACAGTTATTTAAAAAAAATTCTGATTACTGGTAAGTTGTGACATGCTGCACCCCCCCATATACCACTGTAATGTGATCTGTGTATTTTTCCTGTTCACCATTACAGTGTAATGGCATTTGGTTTAATGCCAAGTATATCATGTCAGGTGTTTTTGGAACGCTCACGGCATGCTCTACATTATTGTCCGGGTAGCATGTTTCCTGCAACATCATACATGTCTACAGATATGAAACATCTCTCCAAATGTATTCCACATGGCTCAAGTGGAGCAGACAAACAGAGCTGGATCCACACACACACAGGGTGTGTCTACACTGGCAAGTTAGGTTGACTTAAGGATGCTTAAGTTGATCTAAACAAAGCTGCGTCCACACTGGGCTTTTCTTAAGTCGACCTAAGCATTTTCTTCAGTCGACTTAAGGAAAGCTTAAATTGACTTAAGAACACTTCCTTTTAGGTTGACTTAAGTCTTAAATCAACTCCTTAAATCGACTTAAGGCTAGTGTAGACAGGGATTAACGCTAAGTCGACTTTATTAAGTCAACTTAAAGCCAATATAACGGCTATCTCTGCTGTTAAATCGACTTAAAGTCTACTTAAAGTGTAGCCAACTTGTTAAGTTGACTTAACAAGGTCGACTTTAAGTCAACTTAAAGTTGACCTTGTAAAGTCGACTTAACTTTGTAAGTGTACACATAGCCACAGTGAAGATAAAAGGCAGCAGCGCCGACTCCATCTTGGTCTCAAGTCCCCAGTCTACAGCCAACACCCATCTCTGGAACTATTCCTCTGAGGCTATGTACACACGATAAACTTGTCCCACAATAAATTGCGGGACAAGGAAAGCGCTATAAATATAGCGCTTTCATGTGTACACATGTGCTTCTTCTATCGCAAAGGAGCATTCACCCGTGTGAATGCTCCTTTGCGATAGAAGAGCAGTGCATGGTGGGCACCTGTCCCACCATGCACTGCCCACAGCCAGCCCCCTA
>ML685763.1:16856703-16871453 GCA_007922175.1 Pelusios castaneus
TCCAGGAGGGTATCCCAGGAGGCCCTGGTCACAGGTGTGATGCACTGGGGTTGGGGGGGAGGAGAGGAGGAAGGAGCTCTTATAGCTTACACTGTTTAAAAACTGGTTCTACCTAAAGGCACCTAAAGGTTGCACAGGACCCTTAAGTAGGAATATGCAGAGCCACCTGAAGAATAAAATGCTTCCACTGAGTTGAACATCTCTGTATAAATATATTTTTAAAAAGTAGGCATCTGCTTCTCTCTCTATTAGCAACTAAACTGTTACAATAAAAGGGAAAGCAGGGATATTTACAACAAATTAGATAGTTGATGACGGTCTTTTCTACAGAAATTTTATCAAACATCACAATTTTCCCATTTTACCACCAAATAATGCCTTGCTATGTCAGCTGGGAATGACCACTCTGGTAATTCAAAAAAAATCTCCAAAACAACACCTGCTCAGCAACAGTGTAAACACTTTTTGAAAGGTACTATAAATACCCCAGTGATTGCTTTTCTCCCTTGCTATTGATAGAGTACCACAAACTGTGTCATTGTTAAGGAAACATGTTACATTTCCAAACTGCATTTCTTGAACATGCATAAACAGTCTTTGCCATCTAAAAATATGCTCAGAGTAGTGAGCAGGTGTAATTGTAGAATTTTTTTTAAAACTAGTATGAGGGAGTGCTTTGGTTTGTAATTTTTACAAATGCTTCAAATTGTTTTAGACAATTGTTGGTGAAGAATGCTCATCATCTTAAAAAAGTCAAAATGGACAAAGGCGTATACAAGTTCTGATGCATGCATACTCTTTCCATATTAAAAAATAAAAGTTCCTACTTACCAATATACCTGTTCATTCCAAATAGAAAATACATTTCAAGCTTTTATGGCAATAATTAGCAATAAGCAAACTTTTGTGTGTTCAAAATTACTATGTTCAAATTATAACTACAAATCTTCACCAATTGTCAAACATTAATGATGTCTTTAAACAGTAATACCCCCAGCCATATGACAATGGTGCTATAGGAATTTTAAACTATTTGCAAACTCTGAATATGAAATTGTCTGGTTCCCACTCCAAATCCCGGCAATAATTCATAACTTCCTCCAACCACTAATTAAAAACAAAACAACGGCCCCTACCCCCCATATATTCCCAACAATTAATTTTAGGAGAAATTTCTATAGCAAGAGATAGAAATGTCACCTTTCTTGTAGTTAAATTTGGAGATCTAATCTGGAGATTCATAAATATTTCAAAATATTCAGAAAGAAAGGAATATCTGCTGGAAAGATAAGGTTACTCTGTAGCCTAATATTTGCATACAGAACATCTTGTACAGCCTTAAAGATAAACCATTTGCCAGCACTGTAGTAGAAGTTATGAAACTTTTCTGCAAAGATCTACAAAGTTTTCTATTTAGGAGCTTATCTACAATGTTATAAGAAATGTTTATTACTGAACTTATGAAACTGAAAAATTAGAGCCTGATCCAGCACTATGGAAAGTCAAAGGGAGTTTTGCTATTAACTTTAATAGTGGAGAAGCAGAGCTTTGGTTTGTTGAATGTTGCAGTATTTCCTAAATTTTGTTCCAAACAAAGTGGGCTTAGGGCTTGTTTATATGGTGCAACAATGCAAACAAGAAGGGTTTGAATTTGAATGCATAACATATTGCACACTAAACCTGCTGGTGCACACTAAAAGTTCCCTCCTTTGTTGAAACAGTACTAAGTTAAAACACACTAAGGAAGTTTTAGTCCATTCCAGATGGGTCCACATGGGCCAGTTAATGTGATCAAGAATCCACACCCTCACAGTGTGTATTGCCACATCATGTAGACAAGCTATTAATAATGTCTAGGCCCTAAAATGGTCATATTAAAATTCTTCAGATTAGCCTTTAAGCACTGTTAACTACCAAATTACCTAAAGCATATGTTGTATCACTAAACTGCACAGCCTAATCATGCAGGCAGTCTTGTTGACTTCCACAGGATTACACGGTTAAGGGCTACAGGACTGAGCCTCTGGGCCCCAATTCGCAAAGTATTTAAGTGTGTACTTAAGTCAATCTATATTCAACAAACCACTTAAGTATACACTGAACAGACACGGACTTCTGAATCAGGACCACAGTGGTTAAACTGTAGGTACTGTACATTGTAAACTGGGTTGGGAAAAATACAATAATCTGTGTTTGAATTGAAGTTATTATTAATTAATTAATTATTATTATTATGATTAAAGAGATAAAAATTCATTAGTCTAATCAATAAGTGATTTTTCCAGTGCTCTGTATTATATATAATCACAAAGTGGTTGGGACTCCTTGTTAGGTAATGCACCTATCCCAAACACATTCTGACAAAACTTTGATATGATACTATTACGTGGGTTATATACATTTCAGAAAAGTTTACAGATCCACCAAAAGCTTTAGATGAACATCTGAGGTTGAAGATAATCAGCATCACACATTATCATGTATATGAGTTTCTATTGGTTACTACAGTTTACTTAAATTATCTGCTTAGAATTTGATTTAAAAAAATTATCTCTGGGCCACAATAGTTGCTAAATATGCCTCCTGACTGCCAAACTTCTACTTTTTGTAGGAAATTTCTGTAAAATACCAACTCAAGCTCTTTCAGAATGCAACAGAAGCAAAAAAGCTTTCATCTGAATTCTGCTCATCCTTGCTAGCAATATGCTGCTATCTGATCAGTTTTCACAATGAGCTTTTGTGACATTTCCCTTTTGTATCAAAAAAGAATAAGACCTAAAGCACCATCTTTAGTTACTGTAGTATTCTGGTCACAGAAATACGACCGAATACAACATTCCTAAGGTTTTGAACTCACAGCTTTAAAACAACAAACGCACAGCAACAGCAGCAGAGCAGCAATAGCAGCACAGGACATGCAGTAAGATAAATACACAAGCCAGAAATAGTCAACGTAGAAGAGTCTACATTAAACAAAGGCATGTACACCACAGGCAAAAATAAAGGGCCACACAAAGTAAGACAGCATCTTACATGTCTGCCTTTGTTAGCTGGAATACAGGAAGGAGAGCGCTTCAACAAAGAAAGGAGGAAAACGCATTAACAAAACTCCACAGAAGGGCACATACGCTTACTCAGAATTTGTCACTATGTTAATAGGCACACTGTATAAATGTACAGATATATTTTTAAAATAAATATTTCTATAACAAATGTGTATGTATTTTGGGGAAGTTATTTATAAGAAGGAACATCAGGAGAAAAAAACATGGAAAAACATAGGAAGGAAACATTTATTTCAAATCTAATTTTATAGCGGACAATAATGCTCTACAGTGTACACTACATTAGACCACATATGTATGACTTCCACGATAAATGAAAAAATGGATAGTTTCTTTCCTTGGAGGCCCAATGTGTTCACTTTAAAATATCATTATGAACCATAATCTTTCCAAACCTAAAAATTATCAATGTGTAGTTGCATCTATGGTTTCCACTACAGAGAGAGCAATCAAGTAATTAACTGTGAGACTTGTGGATCGAGTTCATACAGTGGGGATTTATCAGGGTCAGATTCAATGTTCCATGTGTGGTAGTTCAACTGAAGCCGAATGATGTTTTGAGCAAGGATTGATAGCAGGAGAGGACCTGAATCAACACCAGCTTTACTCACTCAGGAGCAAGAGACACTTCATTTACAATTATTTATGAATTTCCGAAAACCAGGGAAAATACTTTTGATAGCCACGCCTGATTCCACTTGAAATGAAATATAAAAATGATGACAATCTTTACCCTCAAAATAGAGCCCAAGTCGATATTTCACACAGGGAAGGGGCATAGTGAATCATCCGCACAGCGAGGTGTTGCTCTTCCTCTTGAAGCATTTGCTAACTCCAATCACAGGCAGCTGGAGCTCAGATATCTATTTTTATTTTTCTCCAGCAGAAAAGGGGAAATTATATTCTTCCTAGCTAATACAATTGAAGTAAACTCCTATCATTCAGAGTTTGCTATAACCACTTAATTTGTTTAATTGCAGAGATTCAAGCTATAGTCTGCCCCGTATGTAAACAGATAATTTTAAAGCATGTATTTAGTGAGCCAAATTCTGAAGGGATTTACACCCATGAAATTACATAGTCTCCAACAGGCTTGCAAAGGGTGTAAAATGAGGGCAAAATTTAGCTCAATATCTTGGTCTCTAAATTATTACTAAAATGTTGGGGGAACATGGGGTTACTGCACATAAAGGAAGGAGAGGATACAGGCCATTAACAATACCTACTGCAGGTTCTTTTCAAGAGACCACACCATGCCCCACATGATATTGCAGCAATTGCCTTCTCCTAAGCAACTCTACCTAGCAGCCCTCTCATTTGATTGCGTTGCAGCTGGTAACAGGTGAGAGGTCTTTGGTTCTAGAACTCGCACTCCTCCTTGGTTCCCCAGTGTCTAGATTTGATTCCTTTCAAACTATGCCACAAGAAAACCCATTGCTCAAAATTGAACAAAAATCCCCAGGCTATAATTGTCAATCAGGGAGACTAAATGGGGGATGGAGGCCATATCCAGGGTGGTAGTGGTATTTTTAAGATGCGTGTTTTACTTTTTAAGTTCTGAATGATAATCTAAGATAAAAAATATTTAATAGATGTAGAGGAACTGAGCTATCTATGAATAATATATGTTCATTACTCACTCATTGTAGCCAATGAAATACGAAGAGATACCTGCTACATTCAAGAGCACAATAGGGTAGTTCTATCTAGGCATACCTGGAATGTTCAACTTCAACTGCAATCTAGTAATTTATCATATGCATTAAGTATTAACTAGAGGAGTTAATAAAACAGCTGGGTGGAAAATGATCATTCTGTGGTGAATTCTGACTTTTTGAAATCTGTTTTCAGGCCAAATTAGAATGGAAAAACTAAAATTTTCAACTTTCCTGCAAAACAAATATTCTGAAAATGTTTTATTTAGAATCAAGATGTGTAGTTAAAATAATGTTGAAATATTAAATATAAATACGTTAAGGTTAATATTTTAATATAAATGTTGAAATGATAATGTTGAAATGAAACATTTCCAAACTGAAACAAGAAAGTCAAAATCATTGTTTTCAGCTTTTACCCACTGATAATTTTCCTTGTGTTCCTGCAAATTAAATAAATCTCTCTCACTTGTCTGCAACAGCTCTATCCTCACTTGGACAGATAGCAACTTCTTCATCCTCCTTTGCAAAGTGAGGAAGTATTCTCTCTCTATGTTACCTATGTTAGTCCTCTGTCCTTCCTTACCACAGTTCGAAACTGTATTCTTGTTTCTTGAGAGAACCTCTCATAGGACTCAAACTAGAGACCCAATGGTGAAAGTCTCATGTCCTGTATATTAAGCATTAAGACGTTAAGGCATTCACCAGCTTTAAAGAATATATACAATGAAATACATAGTCCTGCCAAGAATTACAAGATCAGTATTAAGGGAAGGTTAAATCTTGGTAAACCAATCAAGATGACCATCTTTTAAGGCATGTGACCCAAGAGTGGAATATATAAGCTGTACTCATTTGACATTTAACTCTGCACATGCCACAAGATCAACAGCTTGGCACTATGCACAGTTGTGGTAATGTTACATCTGCAACAGAAACCAAAGGATAAGACACCCAAGACTGCCAGAATTATGGCAGAACTATTGTAAATGATTATTTTTTCTGAAGGATGCATAAAATGCCTTTTCTCTTGCATAAGGGGAAATAATGTATTTGATCTGGTGGCAGTATCTGTGAAAAATGTGCAGTTTCTGCTTTAACAAATATTATTTTATTTACTGATGCCTTTCTCAGCTAAGTTTATAAGCTCAACAACAGATTGTTGTTTCCCCATCTCCTTCCTAAGTTGCTCTAGGTCCCCTCTACAAGACCTAGAACAGCTATAGCCAGGTCATATTCACTGCTCTACCAAAAAATCATTTTATTACTCTTCTGAAATGTGTTGAAGAGGGAGTCATATTCTTAGAGAACATGTTTATCAGTCTGTATTAAACAGCAGGTTGAACTGGGCTACCCTTTCATTATGTCAGAAAACAATCATTCTGCCTTGTATAATGACAATACAGATAACTGTCCAATACTTATAATGTGGGACAGCAAACTTACACTCACACCACAGGAATAAACCATATATATAAGAAGTAATTTTTTAAAAGAATTTCTGTTGTGAAAAGGATATTTATTAGGATAGGATTATATACTACACCCTCTTGATTGTATTAGTCTTGATTGACACCCATTTTCAATTTATAATGGTGGGGTTTTTTTAACTCCACAATTCATTATGAGGCATTTAAATGCAATTGAGGCCATAGCCTATGTCAAATAGTGTAATAAATAAGAATTCTATAAAGAGGGCAAAAGGTGTACATTTTGTCACAACACATCTAACTATTTAAATCTACTAGTCTATGACTTGGATCTGGAAAATAAATAATGCAGTCAATTTATAGCAATTAAAATTATTCATTAGCTACGAATGCCACCAAATAGTGTACATATTTCAGTGTTTTCCTACATTAAAAACAAATTCCAAATGACTACAAAAATAGATTGCCTTACTTATTCAGGTTATGGTGAAATTTGACACAATTTCCTATCCAACCAGTTTTAATAATAAGACTGGTCTCTAAAAATGCAAAATCTATCATTTATTTAAGAAAACTAAACAAGAAACTTCAGAAATCATCTGTACACAGAAAAAATCATCAGCAACATGATCAAAAACTGCTAGAAAACTATTAATGAAAATGGATATAATATGCAACAATATACTGAAATGAATTAAATAACATCACTGATGATTTCAGAACTATTATCAGAAGGACTGAAAATAGGTGTCATCTTATTACATAATATCTGATCATCTGATAAAACTGACAAGTTTACAGCACCTTCCCCTAATTCAAAAAAAAGAGAAATCTCAATCCATTGCTCTTATATATATCTATATATATATATAAATCATGATTTCATGATTTGAGGACTTAAAATCAGCATAGGGTAGAGGTTTATTGCAGGAGTGGGTGGGTGAAGTTTTGTAGCCTGCATTGTACAGGAGGCTAGACTAGGTGATCATATTGGTCCCTTCTGACCTTAGGGTCTATTTGGTTCTTCAAATTGTGTATCTATACAGTATATATCTATGTATACAAAACTGTATATCGATATATAGCTTTATTAGTACAGGAGAATTCTGTGCTCTCAGATGCACTTGAAATCATACAATTCTTAAGCTGACTGCATTATATTTGAATTTGCCAGATCAGTCAATCAACTATTTTATTGAGAGATTTACTGGTGTGAAGGTCAACAACTTACATCATCCATAAAATCAATCAGTGAGGATGAAGAAGAAGAAAAGGAATCCTATTTTAATGAATAAATGCAGTAAAGAAACAGAAAGAAAGGGATGAAGAGAACTATTCTGTACAAAATAAAAAATGATACAATGTTGCAAAAACAAAGAAAAATTATAAATGCCAAGTAACAATTACATCAGTTAAATTTGTTAATTTCTTTTTGGTTTATTAGACAATTAATCCTTACTCCATCCATAAAAAGGCAGATTAATGATTTTTCTACCCTTCAGTCAATAAAAATATTTCTACATTCTGTCAAAATTTCTGCATTAAAATCAATATCTGACAAATCTTTTAAAAATCAAATTAAATATGAACATCAGATGTGGAGAAATCAGAGTGCAACAGTTTTAGAAAATAGTGAATATGCATTAAAGAGGAGAGTAAAATCCAGAGAAGAGCAACAAGAATAATTAAAGGTCTGGAACAATTGATTTATGAGAGAAGATTGAAAGAGCTGGGTTTGGTTAGTCTGAAAAAGAGGAGACTGAGGGGAACATGATAACAGTTTTCAAGTACTTAAAAGGTTGTTATGAAGAGAAGGGAGAAAATTTTTTCCTCCTTAATCGCTGATGAGAGGACAAGAAGTAGTGGGTTTAAATTACAGCAAGGTGGGTTTAGGTTGGAGATTAGGAAAAAATTCCTAACTGTCAGGATGATTAACCACTGGAAGAAGTTGCCTAGGGAGGTTGTGGAATCTCCATCATTGGTCATTCTTAACAGCAGGTTAGACAAACACCTGTCAAGGATGGGTTAAGAGGGTACTTGGTCCTGCCATGAATGCAGGGGACTGGATTTGATCACCTCTCATGGTCTCTTCCAGTTTCTATGATTCTATGAAAATGTTCAATTTTAACAATAACTCTGGAAATTTTCTTTCTTAAATTTTAAGAGTCAAATTCTGCTGTATTAAAGATAGTCATGTGCATCTTCAGTTGACATCTGTGGTGAGCCATTAGCAAACTCTAGAATAGGATTTGACCTTAAGAATTCTATCCTGGCCTAATTGAGATCAATGGGAATTTGGTCATTGACTTATATAAAGCCAGCATTTCACTCTTGATATTTTATTGAAATTTTTCATTGTTTATTTTAGATAAATAAGAGAAAGTGTGAAATACATGTTTCATTTTATGTTTTCTCCTCATGTTTTTCTATCTATCAGGATTTTGCTCTAAAAATTGCAAATGAATTAAACACTTTTCCTTTTTATTTTACTCTGTCACATGATTGGTACCATGGATCTCAATGGAAGTGAGTACATCAAAGGGCAGTGTTGAGTCCTTGGTTTATAAATTCATATAAAAACGAATGGAGGATACGTAATCTGTGTTAGCTTTTTTTTTAAACAATGAATGCGATCAACATTACCTTTCTTTTAGATTCACATTTCACCATACGTGACTTTTAAAGAGCATGGACCAAAGTTACAACTATTCAAGAGCAGGCAGATTGTACAGTAAATCATAAACAATTATCATAAAATGTTGTAACATAAAAAGGAGGAAAATGGGATTAAAACACAGTATTAACCCTTAAGCAACTATGCACACATCCTGCATGACAACAAGAATAAAACATTCCCATGATTGCCAAAGACATTGAAATGGCCACACACTTACTTCAAATTGATCCAGAGCAGAGGTAGGAGCATTCAAAAATGCCAAGAAAGAATTCTGTGAGTCTTGGTGCTTTACACCTAGAAAACAGCAGCAAGCTTTTTAAGCTACAGAAAAATGACTGTTTCATGGAGGCCCTTTGTCTTGCTGAATCTGGTTATTGGTGTTAATCTGAATAATCTAAAATTTATTAGGTACTGTCATGTCTGGTCAGTATGAAAGAAGAAACAGACATGCATAGAGTATACAGCATACAGATAAGTGTTCACTTCCCATGATGTGTGTAATGCCAAGACGATACACAAGATATACTGAACGGATGTATGCAGGCTGGCAATACACAAGTCTGTCCCTTTACAATGTCTTAATACTGATTTACATACAAGTGTGGCTCATTTAATAGCTTGTGGCAGTAGGGTCCCTATATCTGTGGAGAGATGCACCTGGGGAGGAAAAGAGGTGCAGGTGGCCTTTGTGCTGCTTCCCTTCTCTAGACGTTCTGTTAGGAAAAGGCAGCTTAAAATTGGGAGTGAGGTTCAATAGAGGTATGTCAGTGTGATGGCCAAGGAAATGTGCTGAACCAGTACTTAATCTGGGTTGCTGGGCTGTGTCCTATGTCCAGTCAGTGTTATGTATTTGAGGACAGTTGAGCCCCTAACGGAGAAGCTTCATAACTGCAGTTCTATTCCAGGTGGTCTTTTCACCAGGAGGTGTCTGTACCCTATGAAGATACAACCCATACATGAATCAAGCCCAGTATGTCTGATGTCTCCTCTTGACATTATTCAGGTTCTTATCAATGCATAGTTAATTACAAACATGAAATAAGCTCTAACAGAAATAAGATGACCATAGAGTATGCCTGATTTGCTCTTTCTCTAAGAAGATTAGTTATTATATCTGCACTTCTTTTCTAAAATTCTGGGTTGGGGGGAGAGGGGCGAAGGATGTATGTATGTGTGAGAGAACCTGCGTCTGTTACATCACATTTCCTTTTCTACCTAGGATGTCACCTTGTCCAGTCCATATCTATCTAACAACAAAATATTAAATATTACAAGGATGACTTTCTCTCTCAAATATAAAGTACACATTATAGCTCTATCAAAACTCCAGAACCCTTGTAGAAGATGGAATGTGTTTATCAAAGAAGTTGTCATTCTATAGCAGTGGTTCTCAACCTTTTGTGGGTCATGACACACTTGGCAGCATATTGTGACTCTACAGGATACGGGAGACCACTTCCTCCAGACCAAATCCAGCCATCTCCCCGTCTCTCCGCGACATACTTACCACTGTGTGGTGACACAGTAATGTGTCCCGACACAGTGGTTGAGAATCACTGTTCTATAGAATCAGTTTGTTGCTGTCTTATTTTCTCATCCTCCTAAATTTCAGAATTTATTTATGAAGTGCACAGGATGCATGTGCTAATCTAAATTGCCCCTTCCTGGAAAACAATACCCAGACATCGTGAGTTAATCTGCCATTTTCACATAAAATGAATGCATTTGAATCATCTGCAATGTTCATCTTTTAGTCATCAACATACTTCTACTTATAAGAGACAGTCAAATTAAAATATAATAAATAATCCAGATTAAAGAGTGTTTCTCAGTAGTTAAACAGTCCACAAACAATTTTATGAAAATGCTTTTGGCAAAAAGATACTAATTACTTTTGACATTTTTTTTAATCCAAAAGTTTTCAAAGTAAATTTTATAGTCTTTTCAGAAGTAGAATTAAACTTTTATCTCTATTAACACAAAAATGTAAAAGTTCTAACACTGGAAAATACCAGATTTGGTGAACTATTAATTACAAATTCTTGTTTATGACTAAAAACTGCAAGGCAGACTTGTTCAGCAGATTGAGAATTAGATTTTTTTTTTAATCATAGTACTCATGTAGCACATTTAACAAACTGTTCATTAAGATATATATGGAAGGATAAACATATGGAAAGCCCAAAGTTCCCATATTGTATCTTCATAAATATCAAGATGATATTTATTCTGAATAAGTGTCAAGTATCAAGATGAACAAGTATCGGTATTATAAATAATTTCCTCCTTACCAGCTAATAAGCACTGGTCATTTCTGAATATCGTGTTGTGTTCTTGTGCTGTCAAAATTGTCATGCTGAACTCAGAGGCCTATCTACACTTGATGAAAAGGAGCTGCAGCAGACAAAGATTGCAAAGCCTATACAATGATTTGAATCTAAGCATAATTGTTGCACCACAAATTTAGAAAGTTTTGAGTTCTAACAATTAGTTGCTACACCTGAGAAAGTGGCACAAGATCTTTTATTTGTGTCTGCCTGAAACAGTGAAACTGTGAAATTTGCAATTGTTTTTTCCAACATGGATGGTAAAGACACTAATGTTACATAAGTTCAGCTGATTCTCCTAACTCCATCTCTCAATGCACTGGTTTGTATCTGGAAATTACCCAAGACTCTCTGCTCCAAGCAACACTGCTGGGCACTATGGGTTAGCTGATTCAGAAGTCCCAAAATCAAATCACACAAAAACAAATAGACTGATTCTGTCCATGGCTGTATTGCTATGTTTAAACACTAATCTGTTGCAGGAAAAACAACATTTAAATGTTATCAAAGCCCCTGCAATTGCTTCCTTTCTTAGTGTAGACATAGCCAGAGAATTCAGATATGGAGAGTATCAACTAACTATACTGAAGTGTAAAAACCCTTATCTACCAAAGAAAAAAGTTTATTGAATATTTTGTATTACTAATGGTTATATGGCGATCAATTCTATATATCAGTTGAAGTAGAAATAATTCAGTTGAAATCAAAGGCTACGTCTACACTGGCAAGTTAGTTCGAATTAAGGAGGCTTAATTCGAACTAACTAAAGCCATGGCTACACTAGGCTTTAGTTAGTTCGAATTAAGAGCTTCCTTAATTCGAACTAATAAGTTCAAATAGGGTATTCGAACTAAGGGATTAATTTGAACTAACTAGTTCAAATTAACCAATGTGGCCATGTTAATTCGAACTAATTTCTTAGTTTGAATTAACCGGCCATTAAAATGAATGGGGATCGCTAATTCGAATTAAGCAAGTGCTTGCTTAGTTCGAACTAATGTTCCAGTGTGGCCATGCTAGTTCAAATTAAGCTAATTCGAACTAACTAAAATTAGTTCGAATTTGTTAGTTTGAACTAACTAATTCGAACTAATTTTAGCAAGTGTAGACATAGCCAAAATGACTCATATGCTTCAAGTGCACCAAGAAAACCCCAGAATACTGTATAACAAATTCACTCATAACTCTTGTGAGTACATTTTACCATGCAATAGCTATATTAACATTTTAGATGCCAGAATCTCTCAGCATCATGGTTCTTGCATGTACACTGCAAGATGATACTCTTAACTGATAAGATGTAGCCGCTAGTGCAGTGGTTTTCAAACTTAGGGTCAAGACCCAGTATTGGGTAGCAGACCCTCAGCCACTCGGTCGTGGCACCCCCTGCTGCTGCTGCCAAAAGACTGGAATGCATTGCTCAAAGATGTAATTGTTGGGTTGTGGGCATAAATGATTTGTTTTCAACTGGCACCTGAGAAAAAAAGTTTGAAAGTGTGCAGTATGTTCTCATTTATTTTGCCACCACTTGCCATACCCTTTTCTGATTTAAGTTCTTCTGTCTCCTTTTTCAGTTTTTCAATTTCTGACAACAGTTCCAAGTTCTTCTTCTCTGACTCTTGAAGTTTACTTAAAAAAAAAAAAAAGAAACAAAAATAAAGAAACAAAAAATATATTTACTGACAGTCAGCACTGCAAATTCTCTTTTTTGTCCATTTTTGCATGTTATTTGGACTACTGTTTGGTTAAAAATCAATGCCAGCCAAGTTGCGTTGTCAAACAAAGCATGATGTCATCAAATGAAAGGCTGAGTTTAGAATTCTGTTATGACTTGTTTAGTATAGGACCTTGAAAAAGGAGTGAATAATTTCCTTTGTTTACCCTTCAGCTTGGCCCATGCCTCTAATTTATGAACCCATGGCCTGGGAATGAGAAGAAAAGACCACATTTAAAAATAAGCATAATACAAATAATTTCATTTGCTAATTCATTAAGTTTCTGCTTCTCAACATGAAAACTTTTTTCTGTCCTGTTATTCCCATGTTTGACCATAAATATATTTTGGTAATATAATGCTAAGCTTACAGTTTTCTTCTTAAAAATTCTCTGATTCACAATCAAATAAATATTACTTCTGTGCACTTCTGTAACACTTTTCATTCAAGGAACTCTAAGAACTTTTCAAATGCTAGTTACTCCTCTGTCTTTGGGGTTTTATACTGTTGCTTAACACCACAGCATCTGAGTACCACCTAATAGCCATGCAAGGTGTGTAAGTATTATTATCATGCCCATCTTACACATGAATAAGATGAGGGTCAGAGAAATCGCGAGTCAGTGGCAGAATCAAGGATAGAACTCAAAAGCTCTGGTTCCCCGATTCTACCCAATAGATCACACTGTCTAAACATTCAAGGTCTTTTTTTTTTCTGTGATCAGACTAACCTAAAACATCAAGAGGTTCAATTTCAACCTAATGTGCAGGGTTTTAACTCCGTAACTGTCATGTGCATTAATGTGAACTGAATGGCTAAAAGCCTTGGACAGTGAGTTGAAAGTATACAATCAAATCTCCCCATCACACACATTAAAAAATAAATTTGGCCACGAACCAGACTTCTCATTTCCAACCCCCTATCAGCTCCTGCTCAGACAGAAAATTATCACTTCTCTCACATTTGCAATTCCCAGACCAGTTCTTTATCCCATTCTCCACTACTGGCCCTTTCCATGTTTTATGTCTACTGTTTAGGTGTCTAGATACTGTACTACGGTGACAGACATATTGTGATATAAATGCCTTATACAGCTGAGCGGCTCATGGACATGTCCACTCTCCTTGTTTAGAAAAGAGTTTTCAAAGGCTTCCAAGAGTTACCAATAGGGAAAACATACCATAGGGCGTTTTCCAAAGAGGACAACTCAGAATACTGTAGTCCTCTACTTTTCAACAGAATAGGTGCAGCATGGATAGTGGTAGTGCACATGTCTCTCCCAAGGAGATCAATCCTGATTTGGGGGGTCATTTTTAGGGGTTAAAAAAAGCTGTTCAGTCCTCATGCTTATTCTGGCCTTAGCCTCCCTGCTCAGACTACCAAGAAAGGAAACAATTAGTACCAATCTCAGTGGTGGATGCTGTGAAGTGAGTGTTTGAACTGGACCCCTGCCACCAAATTTATTTTCACAGGCTGCCAAGATGCCTTTTATGGTACCAGCATTCCTTAACTTCTGACCTTTGGCTGGATTACAGCTGGTGACCTACAAGTGAAATGCCCCATTATTGCCCCTTATTAAGTAAAGAAGAGGTCACTGAAAGAGAGAAGGAAAGAAAATCTTAATAGGCAGGTTTTATTCCTGTAGAAATCAACATGCAAAAATAGATTTTGTCCATCCAATCCAATAAACCTGTCAATGAAGTAGAAAGGAATATATTTTTTGAGATAGACAAACAAAATTGTCTCTTACTCTGCCCCAAAGCTGTAAAACGTTTATGGGCGAAATTATTTGATTAATGAAAAAGTGTGTTCTGAACAGGGGTGCTGGACCAATTTTTAATAGTGGGGGTGCTGCTGCTGAAACCCATGTATTTGGTGTTA
>ML685763.1:16871463-16939813 GCA_007922175.1 Pelusios castaneus
GTAAGATATTTAACAACTATTACTAGATGTTCTCGCCCCAAAAGATCTTTGGCAAGCTACCACAGTGAAGTTCCATCAGAACCAATCAGTCTCACCATTCTGTAGAGATGCTGGAAGCTTTCACTTTATTTAACTCATCTTGAATGGCCTGTTTGGCTCGGATTTCTGCATCAAGGGCTGACTGCAGTTCCAGCCGTGCTGACATATCCAGTTTTGCAAAGCGGCGCATCTTCCAGGGCATGTCCTATTAAAAAGAAAACCATAAAAACCACCCCTCGAAATGCAATTAATTTCAATATTATTATAATTGGTACCTCAGCCTATTACATTCTTGACATGAGAGCTCATCAGACCCAAAAGGATTTTGGAAAGTCCCCAAATACATCATCTCTTTTTTCTCCTTGAAGTTCTAAAAGAAGACGACTGTCCCTTGTTTTCACACACTCACAACTTTGTGAACCATAGTCATTTACATGCACCTTTGTGAAGCCACACAGCTTTGTTAAAAAGAGTCATTTACATGCACAGTGTCCAATGGGGACCATGATAAGGCACACACAAGGGTGTACACAGGAATTTAACTTTGACCCTTTTTGGAGGGGCAATTTCTGCGCCACCCCTCTCAGCTCTGGGGGAAGCTCTGACTTCCCTCCTACCCTAGCAGGAGCTCGCTTTTCCCTCTCCTGCCCCGGCACTAGTTTTGCTTTTTTCTTCCTCCCCTCCCTATGCCGAGGGCTTCTGAGTTCTCTGCGCCCGATGATTATTGCGGGGTCTACACCCCTGCTTCCCTTCCTTGTGCATGCCTCTGGGCTCACACAATGGACTAGATCCTTCAAAAATAACACATTCCATGATGGGACAGTACAGATCTTTTTCACCTTTACAGTTTTATGCAAACATTCGCTCAATAAATTAATACAAAATTTTATATAACCACCTAAACATTTAAAATCATGTTAAAAAGAGGTGACATTCTATTAATTAACAAAAAATAAACTGTGGTAGTCAATGGGAAAGAAAAGTACCTAACTTTTGCAAGATCTCATGAGACAGTCTCTTTAGATAAGTTAATACCGAAGGGCAAAGCTAACAAGAACTCACACGTAAAATTATTAATTATTATTATTACAAAATGCTTTTTGGTACATTAAATTTGATCCTTACAGTTGCTCTTGCACCCAAACTGGAGTTCCTCAGAGCCTCTAGTTCTTCTGTCATTTTAGAGGCCAAGGCTTGCAGATACCCTCGAGCATCCTTTTCATCACTCACCCTAAGCAAAAAAGAAAGTTAAAAAAAAAATGAAAAATTCGAAGCAAAGGAACAATGAATTTAAAATAAACAAGGCAGCTCTGGAATTGTAAAGGATGTACCGACTGCTACTTTGCACAGTTAAATGATATAGCGTGAGCTACAAAGACAAATGAGGAAAGTGAAGAAACCAAATATCAAAGCTTAAGAAAGTAAATAATAAATACCTATGCTATGACTAGCATCATCTGACCAAAACACAGATTGTAACAAAATGTAGCATTTATTTTTTGACAATAAGTTAATAATTAAATATGCTGCCCACAAATTAACATTTAGAGCACCCAAGCAACATGAAGCTTAAAGGTTGTCTTTCTAATCTGTCTAGGATGCTTTCGTAACTGATTGCCAGACTGGTGACATCAGATCTTTCCTCTAGTACCTATTTAACTACTATTTCTTATAACAGTTTAATACACAGCCTAAGCCAGAGGAGGGCATTTTATATCTTAATTTCCCTGTCACACAGACATGCCCTTCTGGCTGTGATCATGTCAACAAGAGTCTCCAAACTTTATACTCTTGAAAATAAGAGCTTCACTGCAACCTCCCCAAAGACAAAGTTGTATTTCATACTCTATTCTCCACAGATAGATGAATCAAATTCTGTATCACCATAGTCAATAAGCATGTCCTAGAAGGGATCAGATATACTCTGATATACTCCAACAGGTAACCAGTCTGATATACTCCAACAGGTAACCTGGATGGAAAAGGCCACTGACATATGGGAACATATTTTGTCAGGAACATCCCCCAAACAGTGATCCCTAAATAGTGTAATTATAGTAACTTTTGAAATCTTGTTCCGGTAGCCTACTTATCTCTCCTTTTCCCTTAATCTTGCTGGTTATTACATTCCAAGTATTTTGTGATCAGTGAGCTAGAATGATAAATATGTTACCTGGCAATTTTATTTCTGGAAGTGAAATATCTCATCCCATCCAAGCTAAGTTCTATACCATGACATAGTTAATGCAGGACAACAGAGTCTTGTGGCACTTTTAAAGACTAACAGATTTATTAATTGCATGAGCTTTCGTGGGAGAAAATCCAATTTCAAAGCGTCTGACGAAGTGGGATTTTCTCCCACGAAAGCTCATGCGATTAATAAATCTGTTAGTCTTTAAAAGTGCCACAAGACTCTGTTGTCTTTCTACAATAGACTAACACGGCTACCCCTTTGGAATTTAATAGTTAATGCAGTTCAATAAAGCATTATTACTATGAAGTTCATGTTTATCCTGCTAACAAGAATTTAGTGTTTCAATACAGCTTTGGAAGTACTTGTTAGGAGTGAGAAGACAGAAGGGACAAGTGTGGGAATCCCATGGACAAGTGTGAGCTCCCTCCAATATTTGCTAGAATAGAGGTGCAACACAAATGTCTTGGCCTGAAAGAAAAGTCATAGCCCAAGACCTATATTAAAAAAACCCACAGTTGGTTGGGTTTTTTTTTTTTTTAGTTATTTGGGACATGCTGTACCCTAGGTGGCCTTTCCAACCCAGTTTGCCATGTCCAGTGAACATGGTTAACAAAGTGAGATAGTAATAAATTAAGTGAGATAGTAATCAGTACAAGATTTTCACATGTTGCCTTGGAGTCCCACTGGGCTTGGTATCAGCAGGGTTTCCAGAACCTCTCTCTGTATTGGCAAAGTTGTTAATGACATCACTGGTACAGCAGAGCTATCCAACTGAACAGTTTAGCAGCTCATTCTCGCCTGTACTCCAGCATCCTATGATGTGATTAGATTTTATTGATGGGGAAACCACAGCAAGTGACCCATTTGGTTCTTATTTTTTAATTTCCTCAGACAAAGATTGATAGTAGCTGACTTCCTCTGATGCTGCATCGGGGAAAGTTTTTTCTTTGTATTCAGAACAAACTGTGACATTGACCACTATGGCTGTTCCATCACTGGCATATACAAGGTTTTCTTAGTTCACTTTCAGTGTTTCTTTCTTATTAGTTTTGGTTCTTGACATACAACCCACTCGAGCTCTCGCACTTTCCCCCCCAATATCTCACACAATATATTATGCCTTCCTATGTAGGTGTGACTTGTTGCACCCCTCACACCCCTATAATGTGATCTGTGTATCTTCTGTCACCCTTGCAATGTATTTGTGTGGTTTTGTGCACAGTGTATCATGTGCAGTATTTTTTGAATGCTCATGGCACGCTCTGCGTTATTGTTAGGGTAGCATGTTTCTTGCAGCATACCTGTACCTGTGTACAGATATGAAAAAATGTCCCCAAGTGTATTTCAGATGGCTCAAGGGGGTTGTGGAGGGAGGACAGACAAATGCAGCTGTGCTCCATGAAAGTATGGATAACAAAGGCAATGTAAACTAAGGGCCTCAGTGGGAAAGAGAAAAAAAATACAAATTTTAAACTGAGAAAAGGCTTTTTACCTATGGATTTCACCCTGCAAGCAACCTAAAAGAATTATACCTACCCACATGGCAAGGAAGACCTTGCTGCAATACCATCAGTAGCCAAAGCATGTGGGTAAACTAGCAATGGACTCTAGCAGTGATCTGAGTTTAGAATATCTTTTATTTGGTAGTGATTATCTCCTTGACTGATCAGCTATCTGATTTTGCATTGCTTGCTATATACTCACTTAAATTCCTGTTTTAATCAATAAATTAATGTTTTATCTAAAGAAGTGTGGATTTTGAAAAGAGAATGGAAGTGTGAATGCCTGACTTGGAGCAAAGGCATATCAGTTTCATAAACTGATGGACCGGAGTAAATGAGCCTGCAGCAATCAGGATCCTAATCTCTGCAAGATGGTAGCTCCTGGTGTTGCATCTGGGTCTGGAGTGCTTGCTGAGGGACCATCCCATGAGTGCATTTCCACTGCCTAGAAGACCAATTACACACAGGAGGCTGGTGTAAGCTGACTAAGGAGTGGGGGTTCACCCAGCAAGGCGGGGGGGGGGGGGCGGGGCAGAAGTCAGGGCCCAGGAGTAGGGAATCGGGAGTACAGGGGCACACCAGTCCAGATTGCAGGAAGGGAACATCACAGTGGGCATTGTCCCAAACTGAGGTACAGATCCATATTTAGCCAAACAGTGTCTGCCTTTCATGACTGAATTGTTTTAGCCATGCTTTGAGTATTCCCTTCTGGGATATACGTTTGCTTTTAGCTTCAAGGCTATCAGGAATTTGTACTCTGTGAAACCCGGTGGTGCAACCACTGATCAACGTGGAAACATTCAATTCCACTACTATGACATGGTAGTTCCTTCCACTGAGAGATTTCTAAATTTCACCAGTTATAGGGGATTGGGTACTTGACCTTGGGAGCTGGCCCCTCCCACTCATTATTTAGTGTTTCAAGGATCCTCTGAGGTGTTCTGTTTTTGTCAAAGAACAGAACTGGGTCTGTCATTGCAAGTACCACTTCTTTCTTCTCATCTGCTGCCAGGCACAGTTAATTGAACTCATCCTCAATATCACTAGATCAGTGGTTTTCAAACCATGTGTTGGGACCCAGTACTGGGTCGCAGACCCTCAGGTACTGGGTCGCAGCACCTCTGGCTGTCACCACCAAAAGACGAATGCATTGCTGAAAGCAGGGGTGTTGCTGCCCCCCCTCATTTTGGGGCACAGCACACCCCCACCCCTCCCAGCAGCTTCTCCCCAGCCCAGGTTGGGGCCCAGTCTGGCTCCTGGGCCTGATCCGGCCCTGGCCAGCTCATGAGCCCAAGCCGCCACCCCTGTCCCAAGTGCCAAGCTGGGCTGCTGTGGCACCGCTGGGCCTCAGGTCCCAGCTACCCTGTTGTGTCACTGCCAGGCTGCCTACCTGAGAGAGGAGGGGAATTTAAATTTCCCTTCTCTTCTCCTGCAGGCTGCAGCCTATCAGAGCTCCAGCATGGGGCAAGCTCAGGGCAGGTGCAAGCCCTCTGCGCCTGCTGTGCTGGAGCTTGGGACTCAGGACACTAGCTGGGACACCGGGGGCCCGTGCCCCCCTGTGCCAAGTGCCAGCGACACCCCTCGCTGAAAGATGTAATTGTTGGGTTGCGGGCATAAATTATTTTTTCAACTGAGTCCCAAGAAAAAAAGTTTGAAAACCACTGCACTAGACAATGCAATGCCCAAATTGTCTTATTCATGGAGTATGCAATTCTGTGTAACTCATCTTGCCTGAATACACAATATGGGGCTAGCGAGTTTCATCACTCCCAGTTCTTCATCCTGGGATCTGGCATAAATTCATCTATTGTGATGTGGGACAGTAAATAAAGTCCCCAATTGACAGACCTCCCAATGCTGTCATTGAGGAAAGAGCAAAGGGTTCTTTTACAATCAGTGTGGTCTGCCAGATAAATAACTCATGGTATGCTGAAGATATTCAGTAAGTCTAATTTCTGCAAAGGCTTGAGAGGGGCTTAGTTGATCCCCACTCCTCCTGAGTGGATAGCAACACTTGGATCAAAAAGTAGCCGTGAACAAGTTAAAGAGGAAGACAAATATAAAATATTTATTCTAATCTAGTGTTCTGCTATACCCAATATATAACCAGTAGGTGGCAAAAGGCTCACAATGATTCAACCATCATCTTCAAATTAGTGTTGTGTGACCTGAGAAGCTCTTAAACTGATTTAGACCTAATAGATACCTGTCAAAGTCTTAATCTCCCAGTTCTCACATTTCTTCCCACAGTCCCATAATAAATGTAGCAAAGGGTATGAAGATTCCAGATTCTTCTGGATCTACTGAATGCACCTTTTGTCTCCTTAACTAAATAATTTGATTATTTATCTTTATTCATATATAATAATTTAATTTGTAAATTGCTTGGACCTGCTTTTTTAAATATAATTTTCTTAAAACTAAAACCAATAACAAGGGTCTGATTTATATCTATCAACTCAAGAGAATTTGGGTAAACAAGGAGAGAGTACAAGTTCTTATAAGATAAAATTTCACTTCTTACCTCAAAACCAAAACACATCTGTGAAAATGTTTTTCGACATTGATATTTTAAAATTCTATTATTCTTAGCAAAACTTCTTCTGAGATTTGAAGTGTAAGTGATTTAACTTCTATTTGGATTCCTAAAGCCTGTCCTATAATGCATGCATGCTTTCTGCTGAGAACAGTGGGGTTTGAGATTCAAGTAGTTTGCTTTGGGACTTTTTTCCCTTTTATTTTTAATAAAATCTTTATAAGTTCTGAGAAGGATCTCCTTGGTACTTAACAAGTGGAGCTGTGAGAGGAGGAGGGAGGGGGAGAGGTGGCACAATGAGGCCGACCCACAGCAGCGCTTGGCAGTGGTGCGAACTTTGTAGCCGTGGGGCTGGCCAGTAGCTGGCAGCCGCAAGTGGAGCAAAAGCATCGGCACTGGTGTCTCTGCTCTGCTTGTGGCCGCTAGCTAGCCCTGCAGCTTTGGTGGCGGTGTGGGGGGTGGGCCTCATCTCCAAGTAGGTGGGCCCTGGACCACCCGGGCCCATGTGTAGCTATGCCCCTGCTCAAGGAGCGTAAAATATTAATTAGCAAGACAGACCAAAGGTAAAACAAGTATTGTCCCCATTCTACACACTGAGAACGGAAGGATCAAGAGATTAAGTGACATGTCCAAAGTTACAAAAAAATTCTGCAGCTTACCCAGGAACTGAACCCAGATTCCCTAAAGTTCAATCCGCCTGCCTCCTCTTTGGCTGAATGTGTTTTAATGAGAAATCAAAGAAGTCCTGAGCTGGGTGAACCGAACTTTTTAAACACAATTCTTACCCTTCTTCAAAGGGTACATCTTGAGTTCCAATGGGAGAAAATGAATGAAAAGTATGACATTCTAAAGTCTCTGGTCTCTTTCAAATACTATCTTATGGGTTCACAAATAGCTTTTAAATGATGTAACTGAAAAGTAAGAAGCCTGGGACAAAAGTCTTCCATTTTCATTTCAAAAGTAGAGAAAAGGCGACGTCTGATATTCTAAAGCACAGATTTACAGCAGAGAAAGTTTGCCACGAAGTATTACATAGAAATTGATATCTAGCTGTTAAAAAATCTGTGCTCAATACATTTTTCTGAAATTGTGCATTTTTCCAGTTCTTCACCACGTACAGTGGAAACCCTATTATCCGATCTAATTGGGACCAGGGCCAGAATGGATAATCAAAAATCCGGATAAACTGAAGAATGGATGGGTGTCAGCCTTGGGCATGGTGGGGCTTGGATTGACAGCTAGAGCCCCACCATGTCCTTCCAGTGGATGCTGTGTGAGGGGATGGGGGGCAGTCCCACCCTTAACTCCAGGTCCCAACCCAGGGACCCTACAAGCTGCAGCCTCGCTCTACTGCTTCAGGAAACTAGCTAGATTCCCTGGGTTACTCCCCATAATCTCTTGATTGAATGTCCGGACTTGTTCAGGCAGAGATCCTTCCTGGTCTCCTTGCTAAGGGAAGCCCTTGGTCTCTGATAGTCCCACTGGGTGTGGTAGTGCCCAGTTAAATCTTCCCCTTCTCACAGGGTCTGTTTCCCTTACACCTCCAGGTCTGGGAAAGGTCCTTTGCCCCTTTGGGCAGGGCTTTTTCCTTCCCCAAGTCTTCGTATCTGCAGGGTTCTTCCTGATCAGCGTTTTGCTACTTCTCCTAGATCTGTCTGCCTTCTAACCAAGTCTTGCCTCCTCACACGCACTCTGGTAGCTCTCCTCACTCTCACACTCCACCTAGCCTCATTTTGCTGTAGGGGAGGCTTTTTAACAAATCCTGGTTGGGGCCTTGATTAGCTCAAGAGGTGTCAATTAACCTGGAATAATCCCTGCTCAACTTCCAGGGGAAAAGGGACTTGCTGAGCCTGAGATATTGGCCTCCTAGTACTCTCCAGAAACCCAGAAATGTGGTTTTCCTAGGATGAAACTTAGGAGTCTCCTGTGTGAAAGGTGTACTGCTATGTGGAAATACGAATCATGGAGGTCAAGGTCTGTCCTCCCTCTCTCCTCTTCTTGTGTTACCATTTTGAAATGTTGTGTTTTCATGAAATTGTTGAGTTTTCATAAACTGAGGATAGGCCTCCATCTACCCATTTTCTTCTGGGATAGAAAATAATGCGAGTAGAACCCCTTCCCTCTGTGTTGTGTTGGTACTAGTTTTACTGCACCTAGATGTATGAGGTGTTCTACCTCCTGTTGTAGCAGGTGCTCATGAGAGGGGTTCCTGAAGAGGTATGGAGAGGGAGAGTGTGTCGGTGAGATGGAGATAAAAGGAATAGAGTAGTCAGTCTCAATTATTTCTAAAACCCATCTGTCTCAGGAGATGGTCTGCCAGATTTGATGAAATGGTGATAAGCAATGTCCTAATGGGTGGGAGATGATATCTGTTTCCTATATGTGAATTTGTGGGTATCCTGTGCCCTCAACCACTACCTTCAAAATTGCTGTCTTGAAGTGGATTATTGGGACATTGAAGGCTGGGACGGGGTCTGTCGTCTAGTCTGTCTTTGTTTACCTCAGTGGTCATACTGCCTCTGTGATTGTGTGTAAGGCATCGACTGGAATCTTTATGTATAATATATGCCTTGTTTTTGTTTATTTGCAGGTGTATAGATGCCAAAGGGTTTTTTATGTTGCTCTTTACTCCTTAAGTTTATGAAGAGACTTGTCCAACTTGGCTGCAAATAGTTTTGGGCCTTGAAAGGAGCAGTCCTCAATTGTTGAATGCAATTCTCTTGAGAAACCAGAGAGATGGACATGATGCACACTGCATGGCTAAAGCTGTTGCGATGGAGTGTGCTGCCATAGCTGCAGAGTTGAGTGAGGCCTGTACTACTGTTCTGATGATGAGATAGCCTTCTGGAATATTAGCCCTGAATTGTTCCTTCTTTTCCTCAGGTAAAACAGTCAATAAATTCTGTCATTTTTGAAAACACTGTGTGAGTATATTTTGTCATTAGGCCTTTGTAGTTTCCGATCCCAAATTGTAAGATCACAGATAAACAAGCCTTGTGGCCAAAGAGGTATAGTCTCTGTCACATGAGGCAGTTCTGGAATGGGGTTGCCTTCTCCTTTCATTTACCGCATCCACCACCAGGGAATATGGTTTGGGGTGTGAAAATAGAAACTCCATTCACTTAGATGGTATGTAATACTTCTTATTGATTTTTTTACGTGATGGAGGTGCTGTTGCTAGTGTTTCCCAGATACTTCTGGCAGGTTCCATAATAGCCTCAATTGGTAATTCTATTTTAGGATGAGGTTAAAGTCTGAAGAGTATCCATCAATTTATGCTAGAACTCAGCTACTTCTTCTAATGAGATGTCCAGGGTCTCTGCTACTCTTTTAGGAGTTCCTGTAACTATTTGGTCATCCCCCTTGGCGGGAAGTGGGGGCATGATTGTTTCATCTGGTGATGAGGACGATAAGTTGTCTGGTGGTAAGACTTCTTGATATGAGGTTTCCTCAATCACCTCTTCCTGAGGTTCTGAAGGTCCCGGTATGGACAGTGATGGAGAGCATCGTGCTCTCAATCTTGGTAAACTAGGGGACTTGTGATATATTGTCCTGTATACAGCCCACTGGTCCTAATAGGGCTACTATGGCGGGAAAGGCATGAGTGATAGTGCCCATGGGTGTTTGTACCACCTATGAGCCTGCATGGCATCCCCTCTTGTGAAATGGCTCTGGTCTGGTAGATGAAGGTGCAGCTGAAGAGTGGCATGGTGACTATACCTCCCCTTCATCCTCCTCCTTAGCCTCAGTTGACAAGGAGGGTTATCAGGCCCAGTTCTGAGTGGATTGGAGTGCTGTTGGTATTGAGGAGTGGAGATTCCAGTGTAGATGAGACCATGAGGTCTTTCTGCTGCAGAAATTGTTGAGGGACTGGGAAAAGCAGTACTGATGCAGATGATGTTGGCAGTACCAATGTCTGTGTAGCAACTGTTGGTACTAAGGGCCCTGTGCTATGCATTGTGGATGCTGAAGAGGGCACCATTGACTGCAGTGGTGTTGCGCTGCTTGGTGCCGAGTGCCTCTTCAGCTCCGAGGTTAGTGAGGCAGAAGGTTTTGTTGTCCATTTTGTGCCTCTGTAAGAGCTAGCCCACGTAGGGCCTTTCACTCTCAAGGTTCCTGCTGTACTCAGTGGTCTCATTTCTTCACAGTCTGATGTTCCTGTCGGCACCAAAGAGGTCTCAGTAATTGGGGAGCGATTTCTTAGCTGATTCCTGTGAAGGGGAGGCTGGAGCCTGGTTTTTTGTAGATTTGGGAGAGCGTTCTTTGTACAAGCTTTTCTGGAGAGACTTCTGTCAGAGGCTGCCAATGGTGATTGTTGGCTGACGGGGCCTATGACTTGGGATCTGAGGCTGGCCATAGAGATGTTTCCATCATAAGTAATTATAGTTGAGATCTCTCACTTTCCTGGCTCTAATGTTGAGATTATAATAATGGGAATCCCTTGAGGTATAGGTGTCTTGCCAAGACAGCAGATAAACTGTGCATATCCATCAGGGACCGGGATTGACAGTCTGCATGTTAGGTATCGTTTGAATCCCAGGAGCCAGGCATGCTAAAGAGATCTTTCTCCCATGTGGGGGGGACATGGACAATTAGCTATTCTAGAGGGTAATTATGCAACTGAAACTTCATTTTCTAATAAGAAAAAATAATGTTTTCTATTTGTATCAAATACGTAAGTAGTAAGGGTAGGAATAAAATTAAGTATCTGCAAAATTTAACTACTAACTATAATTAACAAAAGCTCAATTGAAATAAGAGGAGCTGCCAAGTGCTCCAAGTCAAGCCGAAGGCGACAGAGAAGGAACTGAGGGGTAGCTGGTCAAAAAGCACTATGGAGCTGCTTGAGGTGGCACAAGATGGGGATGGTGCATTTGTGGCCCAATCAGGCACTGCTACCACATATCTCCAAGTACAGGCACAGGGTGCATGGACACCTGAAGTGGAGCACACACAGTCAACTTTTGTTGACAAAACAGCCCTAGTGTACACACCGCACTCCCCTCTTTGCCAACTAACCACCCAGATGAGCGGCAAAGGGCTGTTGTTGGCAAGGTTAAGACGGCAGTGTCAGTATGGACAGCCTGCCCACTTAGAGCAGTGGGGAGCCGTCATACCTGTCAATTTCACAGCTCTAGCAGAGGTAACAGGGCTAAGCTGCCAGAGCTCGTCTGTCCCAGGCAGCAGCCTCCTGGACTTGCCAGGGGCAAGGCGGCAGCTTGGACCAAGATGAGCCCTGGGCAGACGTCACACTGTTGCCTGGGAAAGAGTTGCCCCAGTGGCTTCAGCTCCCACTGCAGGGGACAGAGGAGCCCCAGCAGCTTCAGCCCCCTGCCGTCGGAGATGGAGCAAGAGGAAGCTGCCAGGGCTCCTCAGTCCCCGACGACAGTGTACCTGAACCCGCTGGGGCTCCTCCACCCCCGACGGCAAGAGAGGGGGCAGCCACCAGCGCTCCTCTGTCCTGGTGGCAGTGTGCCTGAAGCTGCCAGGACTTGCCATCTTCAGGTGCCGGGGATCCGCGGGCTTCCCAGGTCCTATGAGGAGGCAGCCGCCCAGCGCTCCTCCGCCTCAGAAACAGCCAACCAGAACCAGATGAGTCCCAGGTGGCTGCCCTCCTGCCTCCCCAGGCAGCTGCCCCCACCACCACCTGGCCCTGGGAAGCACCAGGAGCCTGCAGCCACCTGCTGCTGGGGACCCCGAGAAGCTGCAGGGAAAGTGCCTGGGACTTCAGCAACAGTGGGGGGCAGCAGGGAGCCCGTGGGCTCTGCAGGGAGCTGAGAGATTGCTCTCTCAGCTTCCTCACACAGCCTCTTTAGTTGATGGAAGTGGCTTAGTGAGGATGCACTCCAGCGACAGAAGGATGGCTGTGTGGACACCAGCAGTGGCTGTTTGCTGGCAGAACTTTTGCCAGCAGAACTCTAGTGTAGATATGGCCTTAGTCTACCACCTTGACTTTAACTATACAGATAGTTCTGATCAGCTCCAAGACAAAAGACTTCATCTGAATAGTTTTATTGCATTTCTGGTTTCTGTAACACTGGTAGTTCGAGCACACTCCATTTCTATGATAGCCTTGAAAATGTAACAAAGGGTTTGAAAAGAATATCCACAAATTAGGCTGCTTTGATTTGTTAATCTTCACTTCTATGAAAATGATGCCTTCAGAGAATATGGATCTGACTATACGGATCAGAATTACGTACATTCAAACAACAAACAAACTACATTGCTTGGAAAATGTCCAGAGTTCCAGCACCTAACTATTTTTTTTTATATTAAAAAAACAAAGCTTTGTCCAAATATAGACAATAAAATTATACTAATGTCAAAAACCTGTCAAACTAACACAGTTTCCTTAAGATGATATTTACCCATTTTTACTTCAATGCAAAAAAAAAAAAAAAAAGTCAGATTACTTAGCTTAGTGCAAGACACTGAAATCTCCCCAAAGTGAGAGATATGTAGAAAGATTTGGATACAAATTGTTTTCAAGTAAGTTTACCATTACAAGGGCCTCCCCACCCTCCAAAAAAATTAAAATAAGTAATTCCCAAAATTTCATTCCATTACCAGTTTAAACTTGGGCTTGTATTTTTCCCACTGTCCTAAAATGAGATAGGAACCGTTCTAAATACAGCATGACAGTTTGATGACAGCATTATTAGCAAATTCTCTTCAATGGCACTTCGTACATATTAACCTCAAGTTCTCAAGCTTTATAAACTGTTGCTGTCTTGTAAAATTGCACATGAATTGCACTGGGTTTGTTTCACTTTGCCACATGTAAAGCAGCCCACGGTAGACAATATGGAAGGAGAAAATTATACAAATCCTCCCAGCCTCCTTGGCCACTGTTTGAGAGAGTGAGCTAAGCACCTGATTCCTTTAATCATTCTCCCAAAGCCACAAGTCACACTCAAGCACGTGATTCTTTGATGTTTAAACAGTTGAAGTTGTGAAGACACAACTTTTGTTCTTATGGAGGAACAGGACTTTCTAAACCCTGAACATAAGGAAACATCCAGGGACAAATGTAGATCAAACCTACACGGCTGTGAGAGCTCACCAAGAGAGTGGGTGAGTGGTGGGTTTTCTGGTACAACACACTAATGGAAGTGCATTAGCTGCCCTACCCCACAAGTGCCTCTGCAGCGACACTAGAGCTGATGACTCACCACTGGATGATCTCAGTTATTTGGGCCTCCCAGTGTGCCACAGATTCCTTTTTATCTGCCAGATCTCTCATTTCTTCTTCCAGCTGTCGGTGGTTCATACTTAGCCTCTCAAACATGGCGGTGAGCTGAAAGAGGGTTTAAAAACCGTGTTTAAAAATTTCTATGACTTAACTCTCTTGCTGAACTGATCATGGAGTTTTGCTTCCTTGTCCCCAACCCATGGCTACCTATTTTAAAAATCTGTATCACCTATTAAAAAAACTGTATGTGAAAACAAAGGCCGAAACATTTTTTCATGTCCAAACTTACACATCACGAGAATTACAAACTTGTGACATTTACATTTCTGACAAATCTTAGGGCTTGATACTGCACAGGACAGATGTGGAGTGTTGCATATAGAAGCACAAAATTAAAAGTGTTGAGCAAGACAGGGAGTGCAAGAGAATCCGAATTGATCCTGTGTTAGAGCTTTGAAATGCAGCCGCCAAGTTATTCTTGCTTAATAGCAGGAGTGAGGCATGTGAGGGGAATGTATCGCCATGTCTCCTCAGACACTCCCATTCTCTGCTCACACAAATCCCACATCTACCTGGCACGTATATATTTAGAGAATGGAATTCACATATAAACTTACCATAACTCGAGTCTAATTGCTTTTCTACACAGAGCCTTAGCCTGTATAGCTGTGCTGGAATAGCGTTGTCGACAAAGCCCCCTAATGTAAAGGCAGTGTAAACCAGCAAGAGTTCTGCCAGCATAACTAAGCCACCTTCCTGAATGGCTTTAGCTATGCCGATCCAAACACAAACACTCATCCGTTCTCATAGCTGTGTCTACACTGGGGATTTTGCCAGTATAGCTAATGCAGCTCAGTGTATGATTTTTTCCCCCCACACTCCAAGCTGACATAACTACGCTGGCAGAAGACTGTGGTATAAAACAAACCTAAATAGAGGAATATACCCAGTGATTAACCTTCCTTGCAGCAACACAGATTCCACTCACATATGCACATCCTGCAAGATGAAGACCCTAACTTGTTTATGTTAATATCAGAAACCAAACACAAATTAGACTAGGTAATTATTCATATAGGTCAAATTAGGACCAGAAACTATGCAGGCTTAAATATAAATCCCTACTTGATCTACCATATAACACCTGTATTTATTTTAATATTGAATTATAACAGCAAACTGGAATGCTGCAAAAATTAATCTATTTTGCTCTTTTTCCCGAACATGAATATTAAATTGTATATTTATCAGTTAAATGGGTCTTCAGTTAAATGGGCCAAAAATTTTAATTATACTTAAATAGGAGTCTGCAGTGCACTTTTTCCAGGTCCTAATGACTTGTGATTATAAATATTAATAGATCTAGCTAAAAAATTCACATGTATCGTTTAGCAAGGCATAATGAAAATCTTGAATAGAATAAGGCAAAGTAAAAAAATACCAAGGACTCTAATTTTATAGTGCTTGATGCTACATCTATATGTCTACACTGATACTGAAATATTCTTTGCACAGAATGGTAATTTAAAAATATCTTTCATTATTTTTTAAAGTACATATAAAATAATTTTAAAAAAAAAATCAATTGAACTTGCGTTAGGTAACTTTTGCCAACCAGCAAAGAACTGGAACAACCCAGTGAAAAAAGAAAATTAAAGAGATAAGCTAGCTTAATTAAATTTTGCATAATTCTCTTTTTATTGTAATTGCATCCTTCACTTATCACACAGTAACACTAATGAAGCTGCCTTATAATTTGTAGGTATTTAAGATCTCATAAAAAACCTTCATGTTGCAAGGCAGGAACGATCAAGTCATTTCATAGTAATGAACATGTAAGTCTATACGTGTAAAGTAATCGCATTATTGGACAATTAGATGGTTATTTGGGTCATGCAAGCAAATTTGTATTCTTTTAATTTATCTTAAGGAATGATCAAGAATTTCTGTGAAAAAGCCAACCCCCTCCCCCCCGGTAATTTACTTTTTGGGGTTTTTTTTTGTTTTTTTAAAATATGCTTAAGAGAGAAGATAAAAAACATTTCCTTTCTCAAACCAAATGGGAGACACTCTTCTGTGAAGGATCAGTTTAACTCTGATATATCCTGTATTGGAAATTACAAGAGGGAGTCAGTTACATAAAATGGATAGGTCTTATTAATCTCTATTATAACTCTGTACTATTGACTTCAGACAGGGCACTTGATGCTTGTAAAACTCTCTAGCCTCAGCTCAGCAACACTCACCTTATCAAGCTCGTTTGAGAGCTTTTTGTTTTCCTCTGTTAGCAGACTCTTCTCCCGTTCATACTTCTGTTTAAACTCTGTTTCAAACTCTTCTCTTTCACTTTGGCTAAAGCATAATATAAAATACAATAAAAAGTTTCATATACTGTAAATAATCCACAATAGTGTTTCATTAAACTAATATGATAGTATGTATGCTCTAAAAACTGATGTATACAGCAGCTGAAAGCAAAAATATTAAATAGGTAACTCTCTAAACCCCTAAAATGAGAACAACATGATTATCTGCTTAGTCTTAGGACAGTGAGTCAGTGTGTCTAGTGTTTATCATTAGACAAAATTAACCTTCCTTTACTGCAGGACTGACAAAATCTTAGTAAACTAATATTTCTCAGTCTATTTAAAAGTACTCTATATTTTAGGAAGATCTTTCAAATGATAAGCAGTTATAATTTTGTAGAATAAAACACAGGAAAGTATTATGGTTCCAAGGCATCCCTACAAATTCAAAAACACTCACAGTTAAAGGTAAAAATCTTCATATACACTATTTTGTTAAAATGGCATTATAATTTTCATATACCTCTGCACTTTCTGGTCCCAGGAAGGATTAAAGGCAGAACTGTCAGCGGTAAGACATGAACCTAACAGCATGTGTGGAACTGTCATTGGGCTGGCAGGATTGAACCAGTGATGAGAAAAGCTTCTGCCTACAATATTCTCAGGCTAATTTAGCAGACCCAAAAGGACACTCGTTTGGACTGCTAGCCCACTGAAAATTCAGCTATCAGTATCAATAAGAAGAGGATGGATCAACTGACCATCTGGGTCATGACTGAACGCAGCATGACTGTCCTGAAGATGTCAATCTCAACAGATTCTCAAGCCTGTTCAGAATTGCTCGTTCTGTGGAAAGTCTCAGGCTGGCTCCCGCTCCCAACCCTTGCCTACTCAAGTGGATTTTTTTCACGAGAGGGAACACACCTAGTAAAATGCCGAATAAATCAATGTTGTCTTAACTGAAGATAATCCTGTGGATTTGCAAGTGAATGGTGATGCTGCCTGCAAAATGGAGCACAATTCTCTTAAGTCCATGGGATCAGGAGAAGGATACATACAGTATAACTAAACTGACCCTCATCTCCCATACACACTATCACCACCACATCAAAATTTGAATCCCTTGGACTTGCAGAATTTCAGAAAGACTGCTTTATAACATTTTGTTTTAGCTAATGACTGGTAACCGGGATGTAGTTTACCAGTCAGCTAATTAGACTGTAAAAACAACAAGCCCACGAAAGCTTATGCCCGAAGAAATCTGTTACTCTATAAGGTGCCACAGGACTCTCGCTGTTTTTGCTGTACACAGACTAACACGGCCACCCCTCTGATAATTAGACTGTGTCACACACACAACATATGCAAAAGTACTAGTTCAATAAACATCTTTGCTCACCTAGTCAAATGTTTCATGGGCACTAGCTAAAAGGCCAGATAAAATAAACATAAAAACTCTGTCCTGAGGTGTGTGAATTTAACTGCAAGATCAGTGTTTCAGATTACGTGATGGAGAAATTAAATCCTGGTTTTACTTTGTTTCAGCGAAAGAGTTTGGCAAAGAGTTACAACAGTTCTGCAAGAACAGCCTTAAAATCTGAGACGCCATCAGTGGCTAGGCTGAGCCCATTTAAGAGTATTCCTGGTTTGAATTTCCTATTCTTAATTTGAAATTCATTTAATGTTTCAACCAGACTTTGAAATATAGTACACCATACACTGAAACCATTTGTTGCTAGGCATCCTTTGAAACACAACACTTCATTCCACTAATGCAACATATTAATCATTATTGTTTAAATTCCAATTCTAAAATTCACCACCAATCCTCTCTCAGACTAAGAGATTCCATGTATATGGTGAGCAGACTGGAAAATAGCCAGGAAAAGATTAAAGCATTAGCTGTTAAGGGAATGGATAATTGGTCTTGCTGCCATGAGGAGCAGACTCAAGGCTAACTTCTCAGACAGTAGATCCAATCTTTTTAGCTTTGTGTGTTTATTGTTATGATTTATTTTGTTTGGTTGCATTGAATTTTGTCTAATAATTGCTCTGTAAAGCCTTTATCATCACAGCCATTGTGTTGATGGGCTTTTAAGATTTATGCCAACTTCTGTTTGCGGAGGAGGAGGAAAAGGGACAGAATACACAATTGACATATTTTTGGTATTTATAACTGAAGTGTTTGATGGTGGTAGTACCTATGCCAGTAAATCTGATTGATTAGGGATGGTACAAGGAAAACAAAGGGAGGAGATAAAGAAGTTTAATGGGGCAAATGTAGCCTCAGAAATAAGAGATCAATGGAAAAAGCCACCTACTGCCCTCAAATATCAACTTGACAAGCCTTGAATACCTGTCTCAGAAAAATTATGAAGTCCATTGGCATACACTTTGGACAAGGAAAAAGATCAAAATGCCATTTGTTTTCTGAAGCCTGGAATCTTTCTCTCCCATCAACCTTTTATTCTCCTCTAACACTATCTTCTCACAAACTATAGAAAGCATACACTAGATTACTAGAAGTGTATACTATTAGATTGTCTTTTATTCTCAAAATAATTGTGAATAATAAACCATTGTAAAACACATCTATTAAGAAATCATGTAACCCGTAACCTCATTATCTTGACTGTGGGGAGGACACACATCATCTTATATTGCTACATCTGAAACAGTAAAAAGGGACCCTGAAGTCAAACTCAAACATGAGCTAAAGCTGCCATACCCATGTCACACCCTGTACAAAACTGACTTACAAACAGGGATTGACATAAGTGGTCCTCAGGTACTCATCAGCACCTAACCTTTCAAAAAGAGTACTGAAAACTTCCCCCGAAGGCTCACATGCATACCAACATACCTTGCACAGCCCCACGCTCACCCACCTTGCTCCCTTCCTGAAACCACGCCCCCATACCGCATTTCCAGCCCCTGCTGCCGGTGACCTGGCTCCTGGCCCCTGTCATCGCCACTGGCCCCAGGCCAGATCTGGCCCCTGCTGCCTCTGGCCCTGGGTAGGATCCAGCCCCTGCTGCCAGCCCTGGCTCCCAAGCCAGATCTGGACCCCGGCCTCTGCTGCCACCATTGCCTAATGGCCTCGGGCCAGCTCTTGCCTTCTGCCCTGCCAGTCCCAGATCCTGGGTCCTAGGCTGGCTCCTGCCTTTGGCCCTGCCAGTCCCTGGCTGGAGCCAGATTCCATGACCAGCCTCTTCCCCCCCGCCCAATCAAGTTGGGGCCAGCCAGTGTGGGCCTGACTCAAGGCAATTGCAGCCCCCCACTGCCTTCCCTCCTCTTCTCCTGCTCTGCACCACATGCATCAGCTACATGTTGCAGAAAAGGAGACTTAAAAGAGCCAGGGGACCAGCAGCTGCCATACACTGAGTAACTGCAGGGGAGGGTACTCCACTCCTCCACCTCCGCAGGTACAAACCTCTCTCCCCAGGGCAGGTGGGGGTGGAACTCCTCCTGCCCCTGGGGAGGCAGTGGGAGGGGGCGCAAATGTGAAGTTTGATAGCCGAGCACCAAACAATTTCTGCTGGTACTCATTGGAGAATGTGATCTGAAAAATTATGTCAACCCCTGTTTATAAACCTCTTTGCTTTCTAAATCATCCATTAACCTAGGACAGACTATTCCATATTATCCAATGTACAGTTTCTTGTAGTTTCCTCTAAAATATTTGATACTGACAACTGTCAGACACAGAATACTGGATTACTGATCTGATCTTGTAATCCAACAGTGCTATAAAGCATTTGTTTCATGTCCTGGTAAATCATAGGTTATCAGACTGGACGATTGGAAAAAAGCAAATATAATACCTATCTTTAAGAAAGGGAAAAAGGAGGATCTGGGGAACTACAGACCAATGAGCCTCACCTCAATCCCTGGAAAAATTATGGAGCAGGTCCTCAAAGAATCCATTCTGAAACACTTGGAGGAAAACAGGGCGATCAGGAACAGTCAGCATAGATTCACCAAGGACAAATCGTGCCTGACCAACCTGATTGCCTTCTATGATGAGATGACTGACTTTGTGGATGCAGGAATAGCCGTCGACGTGATATACCTCGACTTTCGCAAAGTTTTTGATATGGTTTCTCACAGCATTCTTGTCAGCAAATTAAGGAAGTATGAGTTGGGTGAATGGATCGTAAGGCGGATAGAAAGCTGGCTAGATCATCGGGCTCAGTGGGTAGGGATCAATGGCTCAATGTCTAATTGGCAACCATTAACAAGTGGAGCGCCACAGGGGTCAGTCCTGGGGCTGGTTTTGTTCAACATCTTCATTAATGATCTGGATGATGGGATAGATTGCAGGCTCAGTAAGTTCGTGGATGACACCAAGCTGTGGGGAATGGTAGAGATGCTGGAGGGCAGGGATAGGATTCAGGGAGACCTAGGCAAATTGGAGCATTGGGCCAAAAGAAATCTGATGAGGTTCAACAAGGACAAGTGCAAAGTCCTGCATTTAGGACGGAAAAATTCCATACACTGTCACAGGCTGGGGACCGATGGCCTAAATAGCAGCTCTGTAGAAGAGGACCTGCGGGTTATGGTGGATGGGAAGCTGGATATGAGTCAACAGTGTGCCCTTGTTGCCAAAAAGGCCAATAGTATATTGGGCTGCATCAGTAGGAGTGTTGCCAACAGATCGAGGAATGTGTTCATTCCCCTCTATTCGGCACTGGTAAGGCCGCATCTGGAATATTGTGTCCAGTTTTGGGCTCCCCACTACAGAAAGGATGTGGACAAATTAGAAGAGTCCAGTGGAGGGCAACAAAAATGATTAGGGGGCTGGGGTATATGACTTACGAGGAGAGCCTAAAGGAACTAGGCTTATTTAGGGGATTTGATGGCAACCTTCAATTACTTGAAGGGGTGCTCCAAAGAGAAGGGAGCTAGGCTATTCTCAGTGGTGACAGAGGACAGAACAAGGAGCAATGGTTTAAAGTAGCAGCTGGGAGGTCTAGGTGGGATATTAGGAAAAACTTTCTCACTAGGAGGGTGGTGAAGCACGGGAATGGTTTACCTAGGGAGATGGTGCAATCTCCATCTTTGGAAACTTTTAAGGCCTGGCTGGGATGATTTAGTGGGAGTAGTCCTGCTTTTAGCAGGGGGCTGGACCAGATGACCTCATGAGGTCCCTTCAAGCCATAATATTCTATGATTCTGCCTGCCTCTTGCCTTCTCTTTCATTTCTCTGCTCAGCCCACACACACCTGCATTTCCCCTTTGCATGAACTACTCCTTTGAGGTCCTTCTATCCCCCTTCTTGCTGTGACAGAAAGAAAAAAGAAACAGATGGGCCCTTGAAAATCTTCATGAATGAAGATGCTATGTACACTCACACTATTTATTAATCATGATTATTATCCAGTTAGATGAACTTGCCTTTAATGATAAATGCCATTCAGTGAACATTCTCCAGGCCAACTGTAAGATTCCCACATGACTGGAAACGCAGGTCTTTGACAAATCACTCTGTACACATGCTCATGCTTGTGTATAAAGAGGCATGGCGACAGATGTGAACACTGGACAAAACCAGTGAAGATCAGCCTCTGCCTACTTAAATGACTGTTCCTGGGCCAGCAGAAAGTGTAAGCTCTAGTTGATCTCTGGCATATTATTTGTCCAATCAAAAGATGAAAATAGCAAACAAGAAAAATGCTAAAAAATTATTTAAGTTACAACTTAAAAGCAATGGGGCAAATTCTTTATTTACAACCCTGCAACTCCAGTTACTTCAACGGGAGCTGTAAGCCACTGCAGAGTTTGACACAAGAAAGAGAAACTGTTCCATTTCATAACGTAGATTTCTGAAGATGGCTAATAGAGAGACTTCAGTTTATTTATTTCAACTATAACCATTAGTTCTCTCAATATGCCTCTGATTGCAGCCAGAGCCCTTGTGTGACAGTGGGGTCTGTAAATGCATTTGGAGATATTAAGGTGTCCAGTGTTCACTGTGAGTTGCAGGGATACACCTACCTCTCTCTCCTGGTCTTTTCTAATTTGTCTTTCAAGATCATGATCTCTTTTTTGAGGGCAAGCTGTTGGCTCTCTGCATCCCGCAGTTCTTTCTTCAGGGATTTGATTTCATTAGCATGTATTATTTCTCGTTTGGATAGTTCCTCTTCGTAGAAAACACTCTTCTTTTCCAACTCAGCCTTTAATTTGGTGATTTCTTGCTGATGTTCTGTGCTGCTCACCCCTGGTGAGCGACCAACTTGCTTTTGCTATAAAGGGATCATCTCAAAATTAGTTCTCTTGCACTGCAAACCACTGAAAACATATGTCTAATAATAATAACTCAATTTTGATATACACAACCTGATATTTATACAAAGGCCCACTGTGCAAGTAACGTATACAATTGACTACAGTTAAATATATACATTTATCTCAATGGCTTAAAAGTCAGTGACAAAGTACACTCAGGACTGATACTCCTCTCTATCAGTGAGCCAGTCACTTAAATAGAGTATAATTTTCAGATCCTTGCAATGCATAATGTAGTTATATTGCCATTTTAAATGCAACAGGTCACATTCTGGCATTCACCAGAAGAAGATCACAGGGTCCAATTCTCATGTACCCCGGTTGTGGCTCCCCTTAGATCTCCATACCGGGAAGGCTTATAGCATCATGTTGGGTGACGTTATGGATTGGGGGTCAGGTGCCTAAAGTTCAGGATGCAGAGTCCACACATATTAACATGCCTTCCTTGGATTCCTCGAATTCCCAGCAAGAGCGATTTGTAGAGTCACTTACTTGAGGAGAGCGCAGAAACTCCAACACTGGTCAGAGTGCACGTAGTGTACCACGTACCTTTGATTGCATCATTTTGTAAACCTTTGGTCAGGAGCAGCAAAAAGCACCAGAAGATGGCCCATCGTATTTAATTTATCATTAGTATCACAGAATAAATGCTAAACAGCAAGAAATGTAACTGCTTCGCTCTTGTGTCAGTCTGAGTGCTGCAAAGCTGTTTGGCAAGTGTTTCTGCTACTTGAATGCTCCTCATATATTACCTCGCTTAGTTTTGAATACAAGAGATCAGTCCTCCACCCACTGACTAAAGTGGGAGCAAGATCAGGCTCAAAATCAGTGTAGCCCAGTTGACTGACGGTATTAATATTCTTCTGCTGTTTTAGCATTAAAACCCACCACTCATTTTCAGTGTAAGAGTACTTTTTCAAACAAAAATCATGTGCTAATTCCCTTTTTAAGTACCTCCTGAAAACTGCGTCTCATATTTAAATATATATTACAATTATTTAATAAAGCAACACTGTGCTTCAGGAAGTGCAATTCTATTGGAAACCTGTTCTTGAGGGTGACGGAAGCTGGTACAGAGGTTACATTTTATTAATGCATCTGCAGTGTTTGGGTAGCTGGTTATAACCACATTTTGTATCATGTACTGTTGGGATATACTTAGTCAGCATCCATCAGATTAATCTTTGTCTTTTCACTGCTGCTGATGCTTAAACAGAAACTGGTAGGTTTGCACTGTCCAAAAAAGGTCAGATGATTTGAATATAACAACTGTTGGACACCTTATGAAAAACTGGGCCTTGCAACTAGTGGCAGCATGGGAACACAGAATCCATGAAATATGCAGTTTCAGATGTTTATAGTATCACAAGATTTTATCTGACTTTCCCAGAGTAAAATAAAAATGATCTATTTTGATATTCTATCTACATGAGGACACTCAGGAAAGTTAATCCAAATTCACAAAGGATGTGAATTTAAAATGGATTAATTTAACTGCATTAAACCCCTATATTATCATCCTTACTCACAATTAAAGTGTCCTTAATTTAGTTTTGTTTAAATCACTTGTCAAATTCCCACTTTTAATTATTTTGGAATTATTTTCCTGGATGTCCCTATGTAGACAAGCCTTACAGGTGAAACCTTGCCTTAACACACAGAGCTTGCCTGGGGAATGGGGAAGTGTTCCTGCTTAAACATGGCTCAGGACAGTCCTATGTAGAAGAAAGCGTGGAGAGACACTACCAAGCACAAATCAATAGCCATTTAACTGCTTTGTTGCTGCCTAACAAGCTAGTTTAACTTTAGTGCAGCTCACAGGTAGCAGATACAGCATATCAAATGCTCCTCCACTGTAGCCTGATGTAGCAGGTACATAAAAATATTTGACTCTAATTTCAGTGATATACCAGAGCACCAAAACAACAATGGCCCACAGCACAGATTCTGTTGTGAAAAACAAAACGGACCAGGAAAATTATATATTTTTTAACAGCTTATAATTAAACTACTGTTTAGCACTGAAATAAGTAAATAGACAATAAATGCTGAGCTGGCCAGAGCTTGATCTCAAGCTGTGTCTGTGTAAGATTTGTTGACTGCACAAATGGTATAACTGTGATATATGCATTTGAGCTATATACCTATTTATACATAGATCTTTAGAGGTCATGTTTGAGAATTTGAAATAGTTTCTCTCTTTCAACTTAGGCAAATAATACTTCCTTATTCCATCAAGATGTTAAAAAGCCAACTATTTCAAAAGGTTAACAATATTAATAGCAATGCTACAAAATGTATTCAAGCATAAGCCTACTATTGTGGCTCTGGCTGCAACTCTGTAATTAAGAATTCATTGTGTTCTGCACTTAAACATATGGTAGGCTGACCAGATTTTTTAAACAACTTCTGGGGACATCTGATTTCCCAGTCCTGGGGCAATGGGCAGTAGCCGCCCACATCTCACCTGGTCCCAGGTCCCAGTGGGAAGGCAGGCAGCAGTTGGCAGATACCCAAGTCCCTGGAAGCCGGGTGGCAGCCTTCCGTGCCCTGGCTGGGAGCCTGGAAGGAGCCTCCCATACCCCGCAAGCTGGGCTTGCAGGTGGGTGGCAGCCATCCATCCCCTGGCTCACAGCCAGGAGCCAGCGGACAGCCTCTTGCACCTCGCCTCGGAGCCAGGCAGCAGCCTCCCACACCCTGGCACAAAGATAGGCAACAGCTGCCTGTGTTTTGCCTGCGTCCCATGGTCCTGGCCAGGTGCGGCAGACTCCTCTGCCTCAGCTTGGAGTGAATGGCAGCCGCTCACCTCCCTGGCTGGCGGCCACTTGCAGATTGTCCTGGTGACAGCCCTCCTCATGGGCTCGAAGCCCAGTGCCCAGAAAGCCAGGTGGAGAGCCCAGCAGCTTGCCCGGTCCAAGAGTTGGGCTCTACCCACAGGCTTATTTTATAACTATGACAGACCCAGATATAACCTGTATACAAATGTTAATGGGGGGCCTACCCAGTGTGATTTGCCCCAGGCCCTGCACACCCATAAGAACGGAGCTGAATATGAGTAAAATGTGAAGTGTGTGTGGTGAAGAGAATACATTTTATTATTTGTGTCACATTTATTTATTATAATTTGCCTCATTATTTGGTGACAAAACCAATCAGGGATATTTCCAGGGACAGCTTATTGTTGGGGACAGAGTACCTAAATCAGGGATGGTCCCCAGAAATCAGGGATATCTGGTCAGCTTACCATAGGGAACATGAACAAAAAAATGCAGTAATGTTAAATAGGTGAAGAGGCAAAACTGTAAAGATTGCATTCAAAACTTTATGTCAGTGTCCTTTTCCTGTGTCTGACTTGAACACAATGTTTAAAAATAATCTCAGAAGATTTTCTGCTCATCTTCAGAGAGATTATCCTTTAGTGACACTGGTGCTATAGTTTGCCTGGTTTGTTTCAGGGCTTGTGTCTATTTCCCTTTGCAGATTAATTATGATCTGTGGAGAGAAAAATCAAGGATCTTACCAGACGTAATTAGGGCAAGAATTCAAATTTGTGATACAAAGGGTTTTAAACATGTGATTTAAAGGTTTGTGGTTATAAACTGCCTGATGCAACTTGATAGGGAAGATGAAATACACATATTTAAGTTGAATAGAGACACATATTGGTCATGCCATTTTTGCTTATATTACTTTTTTCTTAATTTAATAATCTATTGTTGATCAGGCAGGCCACAAAAGCTAAAAGAGCATAGAGCTGGAAATTTCAATATAAGCACAGTCTAAATATTTAACATGCATAATTTATGTATTTTAAACCAGTTTACAGTGTTGCCATCCCAAAATGTCTGGGAATATGTACAAAAATATTAATAAAAAATTCATGCAACACACAAATGGGACCAATGTTCAAAAACCTCAGTCTTTCAATTCAGACTCTCCCACCACACCCTTTTATTCACTCATTCTGTCCTTTCCCCATCCCATTGCTGAAAAAAAAGCTTGGGGAAATAGATCTAGTTAGAAATTCTATTGATGTTACTTTAACATACAAACACAGTGAAAATTATTTAGTAATATTAAAAAGTACAGATTTTAATTTTTGTTGGAAGAAACAGCACACAGTATTTGCATTTAAGTCTACTGCAATAAACAGGAAGTGGAAAAACCTACAAAACGTCTAGAGAAATAGATTGGTAATAGCAGAAATACAATCAAATAATTTGAAAATAGAAAAATGATTCAGAAATATTAGTTAAAATAAGTTACATTTAATGCCAATACTATCTTTGTCTTATTATGTTATTTATATCTCTACTATTTTTAACATTAAAATATAGTTATGATTACAAAAACAATTAAAAATAGCAACCCATTTCTGTATGTATCTTCTTCCTACAGGTCATCCATGTCATCATCTGCTCAGTTTACAAACACAGATGAGTTTTTATGATTGTCAGCACCTACAGAGCCCACAAAGCTGTTGCAGAGTAAGCTATGTCCTATATGGCCTCATGCATCGTCCACAATACCATCTAAATTCTGATGCCAGACTCTCAAATATTGATGAAGATACATGAAGCAGAAGGAACACAGCTTTATTTCCAGACAGAAGACTGAATTTCCAGCACTGTCAGCTTTATGAAACCTGTGTTTTCTTAAGGCCTAAATTTTGTATTTTACTTAGGGAAGGAAGGTAAAATGAATAAAATGAGCAAAGTAGTTTGTGAACAGTATCTTGCTGATGGTAAGGGTTCCACAGAAATCAATGGCAAAACTAGTATTCATAGATTTTAAGAACAGAAGGAACCATTATGATCATCTAGCCTGACCTACCTAACACAGGTCATGGAATTTCACCAAGCGGTTCCTGTATCAAGCCCATAACTTCACAGTGAACTACAGTATACATTTTGGTAAGATATCTTGATTTGAAGAGTTAAAGTGATGAAAACTCCCTCACTCTTGATAAAATGATCCAGTGGTTAGTTACCCTATTGACTAAAACAGGAACAAGATTTTTCTCTAAATGCACACTCATCCTCATGTGGAAACCAGAAAACCAATTTGTTCCTAATCATCACCTATGACACAAGTATCTTCAGAAACTGGAACCTCTACAGAGCATGCTACAAAACACCATACCACATCATGAGATAACATTTGTGCTTTGAATTAAATCCCTGTTCCTGAAAATACTAACACATGTGAGTAATCCCACTGAAATCAGTAATCCCATTGAAATTACCTGCATAAAATTATTCTCACACTTAAGCATTTCCAGAACTGGGACCTACATTCCCGTGCTTGACTGAGATATGTAATAATACGTTCAAAAATTTCCCTTTACTGCAACATCAGTTAGCATCAGTTATTAGACAGCAGGCTAAACATAATTGAAATATACAACCATAAAGTAATGTTCAAAACACCTCAAAGGTATCTGAATGTGCTGTTGAAGATTGTTTGCAACTACTCATTAATGCTCCCTCCCCCCCCAAAAAAATCAATCAAACATTATAAAACCCTTCTTTTGGCTTATAAAGAGAACAAATAGTTATGGAAGTCATGCAAGGTGTCTCTATGCCAGAGATGCTCCTCTAAAGACAGCTAAGGTTTAGCATGAGAAGGTGGTACTGGTTAAAAGTTTTCAGTTGTGGGAAGTCGTCCCTCCCACACACACACATAGGTTTTCATAGATATAATGTGATACTAACTTCCATTTAAGTTCAACACAGAATGAGGTCACAAATTCACAATACCCTCTTGTCCTGTATCTGAAAGCAATTTTACAGCTCAAATCCAAGCTGGCTATTGACTTTAAAGGCATTGAAACAAAAAAGACTAACCTTTAGTCCCTCCAGTTCACTCTCCAGCTGTTTAGAGTACTGTTCACTTCTCTCACGCAATTTCCTGTCCTTGGATGCCTCAGCAGCTGCAGCTTCAGCATGGACTTCCAGCTGCAAAAATGGGCAACAGATTCTTAATCTTCCAAAGTTATATTTTTTTGATGCAAGAGCTGAATTTCCAATACTAGAGTGAAAAATTCAAATCCCTTAGGAGAAATTGAATTTTGTATATGAAATGACAAACAAATGATTAAAGAGAGGAAGATTTTTATATTTTTAAAGGGCAATGAAGTAAGCATGATTTACTTGTATGAAAACCCCCCACATATAATTACTACCTCAAGGACTCTTCAAACTCCTTTTGACTACTTACGTCTTTTTTCAGTCTCTCTGTTCTGCGTAACTCTTGCCTTAAGATTTCCACCTTTTGCATCACTACGTCCATCTCTTCCTCTTTATCTCGGACCTGCCGTGTAAGTTTCTGTTTTTGGGAGTGCAAGTCTGTCAGCCGGTCATTCATCTCTGAGAACTCCTGCATGGCCAGTTTCCGCTGGCTGTGTGCATCTTTCAGCTCTTTGGTTTGGGATTTTAATCTCTCACTAGACTCCATCAGTTCCTAGAATTAAAAGGAAGTTATAAAGCTATAAAGCTTTCGGGCCAAATGCTGACCTTGGATGTGTGCATGAGGGTTTCCCTGAAGTGCATGGGAAACATATATATGCATCCAAGGACAGAGGACTGGTTACAGTATATGCCTGGGACCAGGTGTTTGCAGAGAACCATGAAAACTCTTTGTAAAGATAGTTGGCCAGATTATGGTGCTCTGAAGTCAGTGGAATTGCATCAGCCTATACCAAATCTAAATTTGGCAATTATAATAACCAAAATTTACAGATAGGCCAAGTAAGAAAAATGCTGGCTATTTATTCAAATTTGATTTAAAGATATTTACTTTGTATTGTTTGACATGTGATGTTGCAAGTTGTTTTTAATCCTTACAAAGCTTAAAATTCTTGAATCTCAACATCTAGTGCCATTAAATAATTACTGTGACTAGCCCCTTGCAACTGTGAAAATGTACATTTGTAAAAATGTAAAAAGTATGCTTAAAAATAAACATTGATATTATTGGTTGAAATGATAAAACAATAAAAATAAAAAGTTGCCAAACCCACATATACTATACCACAATATCAAATCCCACAGCAAGTAACGTCAATGCAAGTGAACTCTCTTTAAAGGAACAAAAGTATGTAGGCAAGTCTATCTTCTGTGGATAACTCTATAGTGGTGGTTTTCAAAATCAGGGGTAGGACCCAATATTGGGTTGCAGACCTTCAGGCAATGAGTCATGGTGCCTGCCCCCCGCTACCAAAAGACTGGAATGCATTGCTCAATTATTGGGTTGCGGACAAAAATGATTTTTTGCAACAGGGTCCTGAGGAAAAAAGTTTGAAAACCACTGCTCTATAGGATGATAACTCAAGTTTGACAGAGCTTTGAGTAAAGATAATATACCTCAGCAAGTGGGGTAAGACTGAGAGTCCACAAGAGTTTGGTTTGATGTCATTAAACAGTCAAAGTGGACCAGGGCGGAAAAAGTGAGGAAAAGAGAGCCAAGTATGCATGCAACAGAGATTAGAAGGAAAAATATTTTGCATCTTTTCTGGCTACACAAAGTCAAGAGCATTTTCCACATTTTCTAGCATATTAAAGGAGCCTTAATAGCCAGTATAATCATGAGGAGAGAGGTGGTCTTTCAGGTGGATATGTAGAGTCCAATACACAGTGGGATCTATAGGTCAAAAGTAACACCTTTAACTTCACTTGGCACATTAGCACCCAAAGCAGAGTCCAGGGCATTAATTTAACGTATTCATGTTGAGAGATCCTGTTTAACAAGCAGGTTGCACACACCTCCTGTTTCCAAGTTGATTTAAGGGACTGCTCCATGTAGAGTTTATTGCGAAAAGCATTTATTTATGGCAGCAAGATCTGCATAGAATATTCCTAGAGGGAATTCTGTGCGGCTGTGTAAGGGCACAGAATTTATGTCAAACACAGTTTTCTTTGCTTCCCTGCAGAAAAACAACTTCTGAGGGAAGAAAAGGGAGGCTGCAGGAGCAGTTACTCGTCCCTCCCATCCAGGGAGCCTGGAGAAGCCATCAGAGATATAAATCAGCATGGGGGTGAGACGACTGGACATGTGGGGGGAGTGGTCAATCACTGCTGCAGGGGTGAGGCTGGATGGGTGTGTGAAATGAGCAAATGAAAGAGACTCTGTCCCTCTGGCTCGATATTTTGGCACACCTGTCATGAAGGGGCAGGGCTAGGGCCAGATTAAAGCAGAGACTTTAGGGGATACACCTAAAGGGGTGCCCTGCCGCCCTGCAAAAATCCAGCACCAGCTGGCCTGATCAGCGTGCTGCTGCCAGCCGCCATCAGCCTGTTCATCCCACCCCCAAGCTCCAAACCAGCCAGACTGGAGGCAGGACAGGAGTGTCACAGATCATGGCCTCTGGCCAGAGGACTTCTCCCAGTGACTGGCTGGGCTGTGGACACTTGACCCGTCCCGTCCCCCCGTCCCCCAGCACTGGCTGGGCTGTGGGCCCCACACAGTGCCAACCAGGTCCTGGAGCCCCCTCAGCCTGTATCTACACCCCCTCCCCCCTTGCTTATAATGCTTTAGTGACTAGAACTGGTGTTAATTTTTGGACTGAAAAATTTTCCTATCAAAAAGTATTCCATGAACTGTTTACTACTGATCTTTTTTGAGATGGTCAGTAGCCAATATCATGAGTTTGATTCCCCAGCCCTCACTTGCTCTTCAGTTGTCTGTAACATAATACTGACCAGATGGCTGCATATTTTTGTTGATTACTGTCTGGAAATAAAGGGTTAAACCTTGCTACATTACCATTAGACAAAGGGACATTGAGGATTTCCTCCAATGCTCCCTATGCCCATTCTTCATCCATTGTATTGTAGTTAAATAAATTACCAGAATAATTGAAACTGGTGTTATTTTGACAAATAAAATATGCAGAATTTTGCAGGGTTTTAAAATATTCTGGAGCAGAATTTTTAATTTTTTGGCACAGGATTTCTCCTGGGAGTAATACAATGCACCCTCCCAAGCAGATATAGAAGGGGAAGAAGAAAAGAAATGGCAATGGTGAAAAATATTGATTTTTTCCCCTCCCAAATTATTACATCCTCAGATTGGCAGATCTTCTTTCTCTCTCCCAAAAGTGTCCATGTACCACAAAGCCAATGTCTCTTGAACAAGTGAAGGAATATTTCTCACTACACTCACCAGATTTCAGATTAAATCCTTACTCTGTAGTCATTAATCTATGCTTTGCCTATTTACAGTTACAATTATCACCTTAATCTAAGGCCAAGAAAGGTTTTCTGTGTAGCCAACATAGAGATCACTTCATTGATTCCAGACTTTAAACAGATCAATCTGGCAGGCTCACCATATGACAGTATACATAAAGCTTTAAATAAACTCTTTCAGTGATGTACCGAGGGTCTCCGGCGTCCCAGGGCACAAATTTACAGATGTGTCCCCCTCACATCTTCCTGCATAGGGCAGGAAGTGTTCCGGTGCCACACCGCAGCTGTCCCGGGGTGGGGGGAGGGGGGAGGCATCTGTATCTGTGGAGCGGGGAGGGCTGGAGGCTTGGGGAGATAAAAATGCAGGCTTGGTGCTGCTGCCCCACCACCACCCATTCTGCATTTTCCCAGTGTGTGGGGCCCATCTCTCTCATGGTGCTGGCTCTGATGGGGTAGCCTCACCTTCCACCCTACCTAGCAGCCTTCAGCGCCCCCTGTGGCCCTGCCCCCTAGAAGGGCTGTGCCCAAGTAATGGAACCTCTCCATACGTACCTGCCACTCCAGCCCCACAGCCTGGTCCCTTGGATGCTAAGGGGCAACCTCCTCCCTCCATAGCCTTAGGAGAGGGGCTGGGAGGGTGTTGAAGGGCGGAATCACAGCAGATAGGAACATTTGTGAACTTTTCTGAGACTTTATGTACACATATCAATTGATCAGGGATTCTTTTAAATACTCAAACTGTGTGACACAGTTTTGGAGAGGTGAACGTGAGGTATTTAATTGAATTAAGTCTCCTCTGGCACCTGAGCATGTTATATCAGATAGAGAAAGCTGCAGTGCCTGTGCCTTTAAGAGCCCAGCCTGGGGAAGCATCTCTCCCCAACCCCCCAATCCCACCTCTATGATTTCTGAAAAGAGACCAGATGGATCATCCCATCACGTAAATTGTCACTCCCTCTCTCCCCCCTGTGTCAGGATTTTGCCCTCTCTCACCAGCTGGCAGCTCCTCACCCTTAGGCTAATCCCATATCTCTCTCTCTCTCTCTCTCTCTCTCACGCAGTCTTAGTGGATGGGTAGGTAGGGCAACTGCCCTAGGCCCCACAAGCTGTAGCTGTGGGGCCCGACGGGAGCCCTGGAGAGGTGGGCTGCGGGAAGGTGGCAGGGGACCTGCTGGCAGCAGGCATGGGGGCCCGGGCAGCCCCAGAGGTGGGTCAGGGGCCTGGCAGTGGCCCCACCAAAGTCAGTGGGGGTGCTGCGGGCCCACTGCAGGAGGCGGGCAGCCCTGTGGCGGCCCCAGCAAGGCTGGCATGGGGTCCGGGGGTGGCTGGAGAGGCTGGCGGGGATCCGACCTGGGTTCGGCGTGGAGTGTGTGGGGGGAAGGGGGATGGGAACCCATGGCCGGGGTTCAGCAGGGAGCTGCAGCTGGGGTTCAGTGGGGGCGGGGAGCCGCAGCTAGGGTTCAGCAGGTGGGGGCGCGGCCGGGGTTCGGCAAGGAGCTGGCCGGGGAGCCTGGCGGGGGTCCACTGGGGGACTGGGACCCCTTGGGGGATATGGGGACTGGCAGGGCCCATCAAAGATTGGGGACCCCATGTGGCGTGGGAGGGCCCTGTCCTTCACTTTTGCCCAGGGCCCCAGAATCGCTAAGACCGCCCCTGCACACGTCTAATTTTGCCCCTCAGCCTCTCTCTTGCCCCAGCCTCCAGCTGCTTAACCCCCCTTGGCCAGTACAATTCTCTACCCTGCTTTCACCCTGTCCGTTCCCCCCTCTGCCCATTTTTAGCCCCTCTGAGGAGCAGGTAGCAGAATGTAATTGTGAGGAAAGGAAAAGCAAGGTGAGGGCAGGGCTTAACTAAATGTTACTGAGTATGCTCAGTGAGCGTGAGCATGCTCAGTACAGCCCAGTCCCAAATTCTGGTAAGACCCCTTTGCTGTTACTACACTGGCCAGGTGACACACTGCCTCTCATCTGCCCGCACTTGGTGCCCCCTGCAGCCCGACGCCCAGGGTCCTGCCCCTCTGTTCCCCTCCAGTATACCACTGATCTCTTTGTGTCAAAAAAAGAAGTAAGAATGCAGAGGAGTGATACATTTGTATGATCTTCTGATTAATTTTACTCTGTAAATGAGATGTTAAGACAACTCTCATTTAAAGACAAATATAATAAAAGTATAGCTGGCTTTATTGTCTAGAAAGGTATCTGACAAAGCACGTTTTACCTTATTAAGATCCTCTCTCTCTTGCTTCAGTGTTCTGATTTGTTTCTCAAAAGCCTTGATTTGTCTGGAAGCATCATCTAATTCTCGTCTTGCAGAACTGGCCTGCTCCAGCTGCTGTTCCAGCTGACCAGAATCTATAAAGAAAAGGTACTGCTAAATAGGTAAGGGGAAACCATACTTACAATCCAATAGCATAGAGTTTGGCTATCCTAAACGGTTTCATATTCAGGTAGCATGACAAATGTAAACTCAAACTACCAGGGTTGCCAGGGTTGGTGTTTTGGGGTTTTTGTAAAATCTCTGGTTTTTGATTGCCATGTTTGGTTTTAATGTGATGGAAAAGACATAGTTACAACATGTTTTAGAGTGACATGCCAAATGATATACATTGTCATTTTATCATGTGATATGGCAAATAATGCCTAATTTCATAATTTAATACAGTATGATATGTTTCTTTAGCTATTGTACAGTGGGATGTAGAATATCCTCAAGTCCTCAAGGAATCCATCCTGAAACTCTTGGAGGAAAATAGAGTGATCAGGAACAGTCAACATGGATTCACCAAGGGCAAATCGTGCCTGACCAATCTGATTTCCTTCTATGATGAGATGACTGGATTTGTGGATGTGGGAAGAGCCATTGACGTGGTATACCTTGACTTTAGCAAGGCTTTTGATACGGTTTCCCACAGCATTCTCGTCGGCAAGTTAAGGAAGTATGGGTTGGACGAGTGGACCGTAAGGTGGATCGAAAACTGGTTAGATCACAGGCTCAGTGGGTAGGAATCAATGGCTCGATGTCTGGTTGGCAACCGGTAATGAGTGGAGTGCCCCAGGGGTCACTCCTGGGGCCGGTTCTATTCAACATCTTCATTAATGATCTTGATGATGGAATAGACTGCATGCTTAGTAAGTTTGCGGATGACACCAAGTTGGGGGAAATGGTAGATACTCTGGAGGGCAGGGACAGGATCCAGGGAGACTTGGACAAATTGGAACACTGGGCCGAAAGAAACCTCATGAGGTTCAACAAAGACAAGTGCAAAGTCCTGCACTTAGGACGGAAAAATCCCATGCACTGCTACAGGCTGGGGACCGATTGGCTAAGTAGCAACGCTGTACAAAAGGACCTGGGGGTTATGGTGGACGGGAAGATGAATATGAGCCAACAGTGTGCCCTTGTTGCGAAAAAGGCCAATGGCATATTAGGCTGCATTAGTAGGAGTATTGCCAGCAGATCGAGGGATGTGATAATTCCCCTCTATTCGACACTGGTCAGGCTGCATCTGGAATACTGTGTCAAGTTTTGGGCTCCCCGCTACAGAAAGGATGTGGACAAATTAGAAAGAGTCCAGCGGAGGGCAACAAAAATGATTAGGGGGCTGGGGCACATGACTTATGAGGAGAGACTGAAAGAACTAGGCTTATTTAGTCTACAGAAGAGAAGACTGAGGGGCGATTTGATAGAAACCTTCAACTACTTGAAGGGTTACTCCAAAGAGGAGGGAGCTAGGCTGTTCTCGAGGGTAACAGAGGACAGAGCAAGGAGCAATGGTTTCAAATTACAGCTGGGGAGGTCAAGGTTGGATATTAGGAAAATCTTTCTCACTAGGAGGGTGGTGAAGCATTGGAATGGGCTATCTAGGGAGGTGGTAGAATCTCCATCTTTGGAGATTTTTAAGGCTCGGTTAGACAAAACCCTGGCTGGGGTGATTTAGGGGGAGTGGTCCTGCTTTTTAGCAGGGGGTTGGACTAGATGACCTCGTGAGGTCCCTTCCAACCCCATTATTCTATGATTCTATGATTATTACCTGACATATTTCAAATGATATTGTATCCTAGAATGTTTCTTCTGTTGATGATATTCAAATTATTTTCAGATGGTTTTATTTCTAGAGTCAACACCATTTGTGTTGATGTGACCTGCTTTGTTTATTAGCACTGTAACTACAGGAAGCAACATATTACTGAATGTGGTTTCTTATAAACTAGTACTCACTTGGAAAACAAAAATGTTCCCCATTGTGTCAAATATAAAAGTATACCCAAAAGTTACAACTTTAAAAGCAGAATAGCAGAAAGTATAATAAAAAGCATAAACCAATTTCTGTTCTTTGCTACCTCTTAGCGGTGTATTTTTAAATATATACACAACTGTGGGTTAAGTCCTGGGCTATGAAATCATTATGGCTATGTTTACACTAGGAAAAGTTAGGTCGACTTTATTAAGTCGACTTAATAAGGTCGACTTTAAGTCGACTTAAAGTGGACCTTATTAAGTCGACTTAACAAAGTGGTTACTCTTAACTGGGACTTATTAATTCAACCTAACTTCCCTTAGGTCAACCTAAGAAAGTGGACTTATGCGTCCACACTGGCCTTAGGCCGACCTAAGGAAGGGTTAGGTTGACCTACGCAGAGTTATTTCAAATACCCTGCGGTTCTTATTAAGTCGACCTAAGCTTTCATTAGGTCGATTTAAGGATTTTCTTAAGTCGACCTAATGAAAGCCTGGTGTGGACAGGGCTTAAATTAGGTCGACTTAAGCCTCCTTAAGTCGACCTAACTTGCCAAGTGTAGACATAGCCTATGAGTTTTGCCATTGACTTCAATGGGACCACGATATCACACTATGTCCTTGTAGCTACATAGTACAAACAGAAATACATCTAAATTTGTAATAAAACTCTGAAGACCCTACTTTTACTAATTTGCAGAAATAGAACTTTAGGAGACTGACTCTCGGAGCAACCAAATACACATACAAACACACCGTTTTTAAGAGCTGCATATTTTGGAACACAAGATTTTACAGGCAGATTAATAACAGTTAACTTCAGCCCTATAAGCACTCACTACCATTTAAATTTGTTGACTCTTGTTTAAAACCTTAAAAGAATGCTCTTAAACTACAGATATAGCTCAATGCAAAAATTATTAACTGCCTGTCTCATGCATTCTGTTCGGAAGTCACCAGCACAATAAAGTTTATATACAGCTATACTGAGCCAAGATACATCTCTTTTTTTTGCATGAACTACTTTGTTTCATAGCTCTATTTTCTTTCTTCTGATGCTATTCTTTATATATTTAGCAATATTAAGGATTCCTCAAAGTTTTCTTCTCTGTGACCTAGAGAACAAAAAAATTGTAACATTGGCCTCAAAAATTGAAAGCATATGTCATCTTGTCATTTCATGGAAGACTGAATAGACAAAAATGTCAAGTTTTACTAAGATGAATCTGACATAATTCTACATTCATTTTCACTAATTATCTTCAATAGGTGCTCATTATCATCACACTACTAGACTAAGTGAGAAAGCAGGTAGAAGACCTGAACCAAAAACTTGTAGCTATGTTTTAATGATAAATAATAACTCTTCATCCCGACATCCCACTGTATGCTAACACTTTCATTGCTGCATGCCAAATATATATTATAGGCTTAATTCATTAGTCATAAAGATGGGCCCAAACCACAAAGTGTGAATCTGAACTTTCTTAAAATTTAGAGACTCAGGGTTTGTGTTTTGAGATAAGGGCCAATCAGAATGTTGGCTCTAGCCCCAAAGTTGATGTGTTCAGATCTGAATATTTGATTTGGGCCCGTCTCTTCTCAATAGCCAAGTTTTGAAATCTATGCTGTAAAAAGTCTTTAAAAACACCTTCAGTGCAACATTCCCCTCCTATCACAAACTGATCTGAATGGAATCAGATTAGTTAGAACATAAGGAGTAGTCCAGAACTTCCTTTACTTCAACAACTGGACCAGACAGGGCATTCAATTATACATTAGAGGGAAAAAATCATGCATTGGTGGGGAACAGACAACATGACCCTAGAGCAATTTATCTCTTATTTCTGTAATCACGCTCTACTCACAATTAAGTTACACAGCTATTTTGCTTCTCTTTTTGTTAATACCTTTAAGTTTTTGCCTGAGCAGTTTAAAAATGATCAGTGCCAACCGAGAGAGGAGCACATAATGTATGTAGAAGTAAATACACACCTACGTTTAAGTGATGTTCACAATAATAAACTGAAAACTATTAATGGATAAGTAGAGTACTGAAACAAAAATCTCCTCAGGGTTAACTGCCAATTCTCTCCATTTAACCTTCCAAATGAGATCAGCCATGCTGACTGAATGCCAGTGGAGCATCACCTTTACACTCGGCCGATCCTCCCTGAGCCAGTCAAGACACCTTCAGCTTCAAATAATGCCTACAATGTAGATCACCATACCTGAAAATCTGCCCCAATACTGTACAACTGTATCTCAAAAGCAATGGTTTATTTCAATTTATAAGCTAGTCATATGACAACAGTCTATGAGTATAGAGAATATGGCTGCTAGGTCTGTTAGCAAAGCTCTCTCTCTCTGTCACACACGGAAATAAAGCTAAAAAACATGATTCCGCCAGGCACTCCTACTGGGGCTCCAGATTCTTCCAGAAGAACTGACAATTACAGTCAAACAAATTAAGTCCTGTAACAGTGGTCAAATGTAAAAAAAAGCAAGCTCCTCCTCCCTGGAATTTTTTCCTCTGAAACATTATGAGCTTCTGACTCTCCCCAGGAATTATATATGCAAAAGTCAAACTAACAAAGGGAAAGTCTACACTAGAGGCACTGCAGTTACCCTGTTGTAGTGCATCTTCTATGCCATTGGGAAAGCACACTTCCATCGACATAATTACTGCACCTCCTGCAGCAGAAGCTACAGTGGGAGAGCATTTCCTGCCAACATAACGCTGGTGTGGCCAGTGCTTAGGTCGCTGTAACTTCAACGTACATTAGACTGACTGAAGTGGTATTGTAAATCTGCCCAGAGTCTTCTTTTCCTAAGATACATTCTGGTAGGCTGGGCAAGAGAAGCCTTGTCCCACTGTATGGCTACAGTCTCCAGTCCTAAGGAGTACAGAAAATCCCTCCCTAATTTAATTCAAAGCACTGATTACCTAAATACTAGCAAGGAGATTTGTGTAACAAAGAGTCACGTCTCACTGATTTTGGGAATTTCCATCCTGAGTTGAAGAAGTTTCCAAAAAATGAAGAAGTTTCCAAAAATGTCTTTGCAACTTAAAATACAAATATACTTGGTATTTTCATGTTTTATTAAGTGTTCAGAGAACTTTCAAGAACACACTAGTCATAGGTTCAGGATTCTGTTTGTTAGTGCGAAAAGTGTAGATTGATGAATAAGGGAAACGTTGCATTTCTGTTGTTTACCAGACAGCACAAAAACTGATGATTTAAAAATTCCAGCAGTTGCTTTGTTGCTGCCAGTCTGTAGCTACAACTAATGCAGCCACCCAGTACTTGTATACAATGTACTTGTAGCTGTGTCAGTCCCAGGATATTAAAGAGATAAGGTGAGAGAGATAGTATCTTTTATTGGACCAACTTCTAGAGTTCTCTTCTAGAGCTCTGTAAGGCTCGAACACTTGTTTCTCTTACCATTAGTCCAATAAAAGATACTACCTCACCAAACTTACCACCACACGTTACATATATCTTTATGATATGTTTTAGTTTTGATAAAAAGGAAGTATTGTGATATGATGGTAGCTTAGTAACTTAAATTCATAAACTAATAGAAGAGTGGTTTCCCATTTCAATCTATTAATTATTCAATTTATACTACAGAACTGCAACATTAAAAAGATGTTGTCATCTACTTTTTATACTAATTGTGTTACCAATTTTGTTTACAGCCCTAAAAAGTACATTAAAGAAATATTCCAAAGGGGTAGCCGTGTTAGTCTATTGTAGAAAGACAACAGAGTCCTGTGGCACTTTTAAAGACTAACAGATTTATTTATCGCATGAGCATTAGTCTTTAAAAATGCCACTGGACTCTGTTGTCATTAAAGAAATATATTATCCTATGATTTGGAGCCATAACATGTCATCTTTTTCCTTTTTTTTAATACACCAACTCAATGAGAGCTTCACCTTCACCAGTCCCACAGTTTTTGGGACATATGAGAGATTTTCTGCTCGTTCCACTTTCTCAACAGCTAGTTTTACAAGTGGCTGTTTGGCCCTTAGTCTTTGTGCATATGGTAAATGTTAGTAGCTGTGTTTAGCTGCATTTCTAATAAGACAAAGCCAACACAGTTCCTTTTTCTTTGCACACCAGCATTACAAGTGTCAGCAATAACATACAGAACTTTGTGTTTGTTAATTATTTACTTTTATAAAGTCAAATGGAGCTAAAAAGAATTATATGATTATGTAATTTAATGACTTTTTTATGGACCTGCAGATGTGATAGAAAAATTAGGATCAGGGGATAACCCCTGCATACTATCCCATTTAAGTAAGAGATTAGCCAAAATTTGGGCCAAACAACTTGACATCATGTCTCTTAAACTAGCAAATTTCATGCTGCCTAAGACACCAATGCCACCAAGACAAAGGAAGATACAGAGACATGCCATGAGGAATAAAGTTTTCTAAATCTATATTTCCTGTTTCAAACATTATATTGGCAATTTTTTTATGCTTTGCAATTTAGACAGGTACGTATCATTAGACCATCTCATTGTTTCTTTGTCACTAACAATGAATCACCAAGTGCAACAGTAAGTGATTCCATTTAGCAGACACATGATCTCAGTCTCAAAACCCTGCATTTGCAGATGAATCTGAATTCTAGGGTTCAACTCAGACTCTTTTCTTTGAACAAATGGCGTTTTCCATACAACAGAGAACTATTCATAAAATTTATGCTTAATCCTAAAAACCTGGATATGTATTTTACACAAGTAATATGAAATTTTAACCTCTCCCTCCCCCAGCAAGGCTAAGTTAGCATAGTTACTTGAGTCACTCATCTCCACTTGTTCTGGAAAAGAAAAAGCATGTCTGTAGAGTTAAACTGTGAGAAAAAAATACCTACACATTAGGATATTCAGATAAAAAAAATCTAAACTTTTAATTCCATTCCACTACTGCAGCCGAATTGCTGGATGCACTTTAAAATGGTAAAGAAAACTATGAGATCACTTACTGGCTGACACACTGTTGATTTTAAAAATATTTTAAAGCAAGTAAGTATGATTATACTCAGAATTATGGTCATATCTCAGGTGCCAAATTTCACAAATGCGAGAACTTACCACATGCCCCAATGGCACCAGTTTGCTAAGCAAGAAAGCTGAAGTGATATAAATAACGCTCACTTCTAGCTTTTTAAAATGTGGTATGGCTGGCAGACCGTAATGGCAAGCCACCCATCTTGGGTTTACAAACATAAGCACTTTACTTTGAATACCGTAACACAGCAAGGTATGGGACAAGAAGTGCTATTATGTTTACACATGTGCCTGGGATATTGGAGAAAAACAGAGTGCTAAATTGCTGCTGTAGGTTCACAACAATTAAGGCAAGTGGAAGGCTTACTCTGTTCTTAAGAACACTGTTAGAAAAAATTATAGCAATGCAATTTAGAGTTGAGGTTTCATAATTATGAATCAGGCCCCAAAAGAGTAATCATTTAAATTAGGAATAACTCTCTAAGTCAAAAGACAACAGAGTCCTGTGGCACTTTTAAAGCCTAACAGATTTATTTATCGCATGAGCTTTCGTGGGAGAAGATCCCACTTCGTCAGACGCTTTGAAGAAGTGGGATCTTCTCCCACGAAAGCTCATGCGATAAATAAATCTGTTAGTCTTTAAAAGTGCCACAGGACTCTGTTGTCTTTCTACAATAGACTAACACGGCTACCCCTTTGGAATTTCTCTAAGTCAAAGGCGTTACAATGGTATAAAATGGGTATAATAAATAAAAGAGAATCAGGTCCTCAATAATAAAGGTATATAAAATGGCAGACATATAAATGTAAAAGAATGAGAAGGGAAACATTTTTTTCAATAGTTACTGCTAACTGGTACATTTAAGATGGGACATCAAAAACTAGCTTCTGTCAAACTCTTATGAAATTAGCATTATACTGAAAAAGAGTTCCAGAGAGAAACAGTGTGTTTTCCTCAATAATAAAATCACTTTTCTCCTTTTTCATGATCCCTTCATATCTTTTCCATTGAAAGGTTATATGTAAATAATTTGGGACTTACCAGTTACTTGCTTTCTTAAATTTTCAATTTCTTCTTTTAAGCTTTTAATTTCCAGATCTTTGCTTGCTGTTACTGGACCATCCACAGTTGAATACTGTAAAGCCTGAACTGTCTGTGTGGATTCTAAAAACAAAGAAGAGGACTGTGAAACAAGCTTTCCACACTCCCCCAATATACACTATGACTCTCTAAGATGCCAGAAGAAAATGACACTATTAATAAGTAGAGAAATGCACAAAACAGGAGGAACTGGAAATTCATATTGATGAGAAAAAAATTTATATAATTGATCTTAGTGATTCCAGCTGCTATAACTGAAATGTTAAAAGCATTGATTATAACCTGTTCAGGAAAGATAGCACGGGTAAAAGAGGTGGAGGAGTGGCATGCTACACCAAAGGCACAATTAATAGTTTCTCAGTTGTTGATAACTCAAAAGAACAGGATTTTTAAAGCATATGGATTTATTTGTTAACTAGCAGGCCACCATACCAAACTAGAAATCAGGAGGAGTTCCTCCTTAAACACCTGTCTGTGAGGTGTGGAAACAAAAATTGTATTGTTACAAGGGTCTTCAATTTGGGAAATGCATGCTGGAGATCTCCGGCAGCCAGTAGTAAAACATCATTAAAGTTTCTAAAAATTATAGATGATAATTTTCTAACACAAAAAGTATTGCATTCAACACAAGGTAGCTATTACAGACCTCATTATGATGTGTAAAGATGAAATGATCACTGGACCAAAAGTTGGTGCTTGCCTACGGACCACTTATTATGAACTGATTATATTCAATATGGCCAAATGGAAGAAAGTTCCAACCAGTATATATACACTTGCTGTTTCTCAAAGGCCATGAAAATTATGAGTGAAATAGATTGTGAAGAAAAATTCAGGGAAGAGAAATAGGAATGAAAATTGAGTTTTTAAAGAAAAATGTATTAGATGGCTAAAAAGCCATGCTTCAACAATGAAGCATTTGAGGATGATGAAGTACTATCCAGTAATGGAGAACAGGATTACACAATAGGGTGTGACAGCTTGAATTGTCACATGGGGGGGAAGGAAAATAAAAGCAAACTATCCAAGCAGCTGACTCTCAGAGACAGCTGGGAGCGGGAGGGGTCTGGGCCTCTATGAATCAGATCTAACTCATTTGAGGAGGATGCGGTAGTGCTCTAGAAGACCGAGAGATCGAAGTTATATCTAGGAGTGCTTATGGAAAAGAATCAGCTCCAGAATAGGGCAGGAGATAGAACAAACATCTGCTGGGAAAAAGGTATTGAGTTTGGGGAGATCTGGGCACAGCCTGGGACCTGCCTCCTCAGGAAACTATGGACTTACTATGGAGTTAAGAAAACTGTGGAGGAATGGAACAAAGTATTTTGGGTGTAGATGATGATAATTAGATTCCGATACACCTTTTTGTATCTAACACTGTATACTGTCTTTTTTGTTGGTGGTGGGTTTTGGGGGGAGGAGGAGAGGGTTGTTTTGTTTTGGGTTTTTGAGGTTTTTTTGCGGAAGGTAGGGAGGGCCGTTTCTCCTGAATTCTATGGTAGTCAGGTCATCCTGGCTCAGCAGACCTGGAAGAGTGCTAATGTGTCAATATTCAAAAAGGGCAAGAAAGATAGCTTGGGAAACTACAGGCCCATTAACTGACGTAAATCTGGATCAAAATAAAGGAAAAGTTGATTTGGAAGTCAACTGATAATTAAAGTATAGGAATATAATTAATGACAGTGAACATGGTTCTACTGAAAACAGGTCTCGTAAAAAAAACCTGATTATGTTCTTTGATGAGCTTACAAGTTTGGCTGATATAGGCAACTGCGTCAATGTAATATATTAAGACTTTTATCAGGCATTTGATGTAATATCACACAACAGTCTAATTAACAAATTAGCGCTATACAATATCAATAAATCACATTAAATTAATTAAAAACTGGCTAATTAACAGATCTCAAAAAGTAGTCGTCAATGGACACTGATGGACGTGCTTCACATAGCTCTCCACAGGGATTAGTATTAAATTCAAAGCTATTTTTAAATTTTTCCTCAATGATCTGGAAATATAAAATCATTGCTGATAAATCTTGCAAATAGGCAAAGCAGCTTATACAGCAACTTGGGTGAGTGTGGGTCCATTCAAATAAAACTTGTTTTAATACAGTCAAATGCAAACATACATCTAGAAATAAAGGAATGCAGGTCATATCTGGGGAACTATATCTTGGAAAGCAGAGACACCAAAAAGATTAAGAGATCATAGTGAACAAGCAACTGAACCTGACCGCTCTGGGTGATGGTGTGGCAAAAGGGGCTAATCAAGTCCTTGAAGTATAAAGAGGGGAACTGTTAGCGGAAGCAGGAAGGGAACTTTATCTCTGTATATGATATTAGTGAGATTGATATTGGTGTTCAAAATTTTAAAAAGATATTGCAAAAAATGGAGGGGGTGCAGAGACGAGCCACAAAAATGAGGGCTGGAGAAAATGTCTTACAGGGAAAAACTTAAAAAGCTCAATTGTTTCAGTTTATCAAAAAGATTAAGAAGTGACTTATCAGCGTGTATATATATATTCATGTCGAGAAAATACCAGGTACTAAAGGGCTCTTTAATATAGCAATGAAAGGTATCACAAGAAAAAATGGCTGGAAACTGAAGCCAGATAATTTCAAATTAGAAATAGAAGCACAAATTTCAACAGTGAGAGTGATTAACCACTGGAAAAACTACTCAGTGAAGTGGTACATGTCTTCAAATCAAAATTAGATGCCTTTCTGGAAAATATGTGTTCACCAAACACAAGTTGTCCTTTGGTCAAAGACAAGTTATGGAATTCAGTAAAGGGGTAATGATGAAAATTAATGGCCTGTCAGACTAGATGATCTAATGGTCCCTTCTGGCCTTAAAAATCTGTGGATCTATGAAAAGAGTGTCTTCTGAGGTACATTAAAGAAACACATTGGTTTCAGCTTTCAAATACTGGTACCTAAATTGTGGCTACAAAATGTGTGTGCGCGAAAGAAAGAAAGAAAGAAAGAAAGAAAGAAAGAAAGAAAGAAAGAAAGAAAGAAAGAAAAGGGATGCTTCAAAAAATCCAAACAATTCATACATTTGAATGCCTGTAAAGAAAAGATGATTTACATTTTCACAAATGAAGAAAGAGCAAAATGTGTACCTTGCCCTTAAAACAAACCTTGTTTTGTTTTGTAAGGTCGTACATTATAGCTGTAAAGACCTACCCATGTGTATATCCCCACTGGTATGAATGGAATGACTTGCAAACATAAAACCAAGAACATGTCTTTGAATCATACAATTTCCACTTGCAAAGTGCCAACACATCTTCAGTAGATACCAAACACACAAATCCCTCAGATTGCAAGTATGTAGTTTTCACTGCTGGAGTAATAACTAACCCATGGCTTTGGCAACTTCAACAAATTGTTAGTGTCATATTCTACTTTAGGCTTCCTTTAGGATACTTTAGATACTTTAGGAAGAAAAAAATCTACAATGTTATTTATCAATAGAAATAATGAAGAGGATTCTTTTCCAATGGGAAACATTCCAGGAAATATATTTTTAATTTTTACCCCATAATATTAGAAGAACCTCACCAAAAAAACACAGACAAATGCAACTGAAAGTGATTTAATTGTCTTTTTAATTGCTTTACCTTGCAGTTTTCTACTGAGTTCAAGTTTTTCCTGCTCCAGGCGCCTTATTCTTCTCTCATATGCTTCAGTTGCTAAGCTATCCTCCAAAGTCCTTTGAACACTGGCATCCAGGTCCATGGAGGGTGGTCCAGCTGTACCTCTCAGATAACTGCGGTCAGAAAGCACACTGGAAAAAAAAGGGATTTTAAAAGTTAGTTAATTTTAGAAAACAATTTAAACTAAAGCTGTTGACCATACCAGTAAATTATTGTTTTAAATTTCTCTATCAGAGTAAAAAATAAACTCTCTAACCATTCTGTAGCAATATAATTAAGGGAACCAGCATTGGTTATCTTCTGAATTCATTTTTTTAATTTCTCAAGTAAAAAGTTTCTGATTAATGATAAGCACTAAAGATAGTCTAGAATAAGTCAATTAACAATGTCACCTTCTAAATAATATCAAGATCTAAAACAGTAACAAATCAGCTCATATTAATTATTAGTTAATGTTTGCCAAGTACTTTGAAGATAAGATACACAGTATTAACTATAAGTATTATTATTAGATGGAAATTTGTATATTTTGGTTGTCTCCTTTGCAATTAATTTCTCCCAAATTTCTAACCTCATCTTCCTTTTGTAATGTTCCTTTTTGAAAAAATGAGAATTGAGAAATTTCACAATTTAAAATGGAGACATTTCCAGATCCTTCTCATGAAGACATGTATGTAACTGTACAATAGAAGCACTAGGATCATTTATGTACATGCTTAATTTTACTTAGGTGAGTAGTTTATATCTGAACTCAATGGAAATTCTCATGTGAGTAACATTAAACACATATGTTTGGCAGAATCAAGGCCTTGGCTTTTTGGTACATTAATAATGTACTGGTCAGGCCGATCTGGAATACTGTGTCAAGTTTTGGGCTCCCCACTACAGAAAGGATGTGGACAAATTAGAAAGAGTCCAGCGGAGGGCAACAAAAATGATTAGGGGGCTGGAGCACATGACTTATGAGGAGAGACTGAAGGAACTAGGCTTATTTAGTCTGCAGAAGAGAAAACTGAGGGGAGATTTGATAGCAACCTTCAACTACTTGAAGGGTTGCTCCAAAGAGGAGGGAGCTAGGCTGTTCTCGATGGTAACAGAGGACAGAACAAGGAGCAATGGTTTCAAATTACAGCTGGGGAGGTCAAGGTTGGATATTAGGAAAAACTTTCTCACTAGGAGGGTGGTGAAGCATTGGAATGGGCTACATAGGAGGTGGTAGAATCTCCATCTTTGGAGATTTTTAAGGCCCGGTTAGACAAAACCCTGGCTGGGATGATTTAGTGGGAATGGTCCTGCTTTTTAGCACGGGGTTGGACTAGATGACCTCGTGAGGTCCCTTCCATCCCTATTATTCTATGATTCTATAATTATTGTCTAGGTAAATACTGACCAAAGTTATACTGAAGACTTGCATAAGTTGTCACATTCACCTCAATGGTAGCTAATGTCAGACACTACCAGCGAAGAGTGACCTAAGACCCACTTTCTCCTTGTTCAATTTCCTCCAAAAGGCTCGCTTTTTCTGGGAAAACTATAAACTCTGGCCAAAGTAAGTTAAACAACTTCTTGATTTCATTAATATTGAAAGAGCATGACAGAACATGAAAGAAAATAATTAAAAAACCAGTCTAAGCTGACACAGGACATCTCATCTTTCTTTCAGGGTGAAATTCACATGTTGGCTGGAAGCTAGAACAACGTCTCTATAGGCCTTATGTGGCTCTAAGCACAGGAGTAGTTTGCACCTGTCAGGCATGTCTACACTACATGCTTCTTTCAGCAGCATGCAGAATACATACATGCCCCCCTGCCAGCACAAGTATAAAGAGCAGTGTAGGAAGTGAGGCATAGCTTAGGCCAATGGACTAAAGACATGCCTGAAGGCATATATATTATGGCTGTGATTAATTTGTAATGAAAGATATACTAGGGCTCACACAATTGTTTTCCTTTCATAAATGACACGGCAAGCCCAGAAGTGCCAGAGATACACACTAATTAAGAACTGCCCTGTGCGCTCTGTACTCATCCAAGCTATGTCTCCCTGTCTACACTGCTATTTTTACATTGTAGTGTTCTGCTGCCTCCGCACTGCTGGAGTCATTCCCAACCAGAGGAAAAGACTCCCCTAGCAGAGAAAAACTCTGGCAGGGGAAAGGTTTGGGTAGCATCCTGACAAGGAGCCTCTTCCTGCTGCAGGGAAAGGCTCTGCCAACTCCCTACTGCTGGAGACCACCCCTGATGCAGGGAAAAACTCTGGCAATACAGAAAGGCTCAGCCTTTCCCAAGCATTTCTCCTCTACCAGAGCCTTTCACTATCTGTTTAGCTTCACCGTGCACTACTGACACAGCCTACTTTCACCCTGGCAAATATCTGCAGGTACACTACATGCCACCACCAGTAGTGTGGAATGAAGATGCAGGCTGGGGCTATGTCTGCACTACAGGGGCATTGTTGCAGGTTCACTGCTGTGGTGTAGATACTTGCTGCAGTGACAGAAGAGGTTTTCACGTTGCTGTAGTAAATCTACCCCCCAGAAGTGGTAGCTAGGTCAACAGAGAAATTCTTCCACTGACAAAACTCTGGCTGGGATGATTTAGTGGGCGTGGTCCTGCTTTTAGCAGGGGCTTGGACTAGATGACCTCATTTGGTCCTTCTAACCCTAAGATTCTGTGAGTCTATGTCCTAACAGTAGCTATACCAGGGCACAAGTTGTCTTAACTACATTTCAGGGGCATGAATTTTTCACACCCTTGAGTGATGTAGCTAGGTAAACCTAACTTTTAGATGTAAACCAGCCCATAGAGAATTGGCTCCTTGGGGCAGGGTGTGATTTTTGATGTGTTCTTAACAGCACTGAGGATTTTAATAATCTGCTTAATAAAACCATTTTCCTCAACAGCCAAGCACAGTTGTTTCTTCACTCTCGTTATTATATACATTTGTGTAAACCTGTGGCACACAACAGATCAGAAGTTTAGCAGTCATGCATCCACTATACTTTGATAATGGAAGAACTGTGACTTACCAGTTACTTGTGTATGTAAAACCCACAAATGGCAGATGATGACCAGAAAATGCAGTGTGTGTTGGTGGAGGCATTGTCTCCTAGGAGATAAAAACATTTAGGTAAGTTGAATTCTACCAAATTGGAAAAATGTTACTGGACTGTAATCAACCATCAAATGTTAGTGCTGCCATTTCACTAACCATATCCACAATGATCTTTATCTGAAACAGCAAAATCTAAGTCTGGCTTTGAATTACAAAAGATACAAAAGGGTCATATGAAGAGGAATTTTTATTGCAATATGGTGTCATTAAAGTTTAGTATGGAAATTAAAAGTTATTATTTTCTTTCTCTGTATGGATCCTCAAAGATGTCAGAGCACAGAGCAGCATCTTGTATTCTTCCCTTTGCTTTCCCTACCTTGCCGGGTCCAGATGGTCACGAACACCGATAAGTAAATTTGAGCATGCTTTGCAGGAATGAAAGCAGAAGCGGCCGATGACAAGTCCTGAGTCATTCACGTTGTCTTAACCTGATATGTTGGATCCTGCTGGGCAGAGGCCGCCTTTGGGGTAGGCGAGGCAGGTGGCCGCCCAGAGCCCCGAGCAGTAAGGTGCCCCGTTAGGGGCAGCGCCTGCTTCTCCCAGCAGAGGTCAGCACTTCCCGACATGCGTGCCAAAGTTGAGTGGCAGGTGCTGCTCAGCCTCCCCCCACCGACCCTGCCCCCCAGCGTGGCCTGGGGGCTGGGGCCACAAGAGCTGCCTGCCGCAGCTCTCGGCTTCCTCCCGCTGGCCGGTTTCCCCACTCCGCTCCGTCTGGAGATGAGGCAGTCCCCGACTCCACAGCAACGTAAGTGCTGTGCGGGAGGAGCCTCGGCTTGGGGGTTGGGCAGTGGTGGGGGTGACTGGCGGCGAGGATCGGCTCGGGGCTTGGCTGGCAGCGCGCTGGCCGGCCGGCGCAGGGACTGGTGTGGCCTGGCTTGGGGGCTGGCTGGGGGCCCGGGGACTGGTGCGGGGGCTGGCTGGGGTGTGGGGGCTTGTTTGGAGCCGGCTGGGGTCCTGGAGGCTGGTGTGGGGGCTGGGTACTGACTCGGGACGCGGGGGCGGCAGTGGTGCAGGGGCTGGTGCAGGGGCCGTGGGCCGTCTGGAGGCCCGGGGAGCAGTGCGGGGCCGTCTGGAGGCCCGGGGGGGGGGGGGGGCGGGGCCGTCTGGGCACCCAGGGGCTGGCACAGGGGCTGGTGCGGCCTGGTGCGGGGGCCGGCTGGTGTGGTGGGGAGGCTGGCGCGGGGCTCGCTGGGGACCTGGGGGCTGGCTTGGGGGCTGGCTCATGGTGCAGTGGCAGCGTGGCCTGGCTTGGGGGCCAGCGCAAGAGTGCAGGGGCTGGCTCGAGGGCTGGCAAGGCCTGGCTCGGCCTTCGGAGGCTCGGGGGCTGGCTCGGTCCAACTGGGAGCTTGGGGGCTGGTTCAGAGTTTAATCCCTTAGGGGGCCCCACAGTGGGCCTTCACCTAGGGCCCCAGATAGCCTAAGGCCACCTCTGCTGCTGGGCCTACCACTATTGATAACTGCAATAGCGGCAACTTCGGAACTCGGGAACATGACCTCTCCTGCCAATCAAACAACACCGGGACACGGCACCAAAATAGCAATGGGCACGTTGGGGGGCCTGTTTTATCTATGTTTTGGTTTGTGGGTTATAGAGATGATTCAGCTTCACTGTGCTGGTCTGGGCGGAGATGCGAGAAACACCAAGGTCAACCAACCGCCTGAGTCACTGTAATGGCGGAAGTTGTGGTCAGGCTGGTCACACCAGATAAGAGATCACCCCAGACGGTAAGGCGCCCATTCCCAGGGAGAGCAGTACATACAGCACAAGCTCATGGGGTATATAATCAGGCCTGGAATAGGGCCAAGTAGCAGCCCGTACACCAAACTCAGGAAAACCGCAGAGGAGCTACCTGGGGCAGACTGCCACTTACCCCACACGCACCAGGGGCAGTCCGTATGCCAAACCCAGTAAAGTCACAGAGGAGCTACCTGGGGCGGGCTGCCACTCACCAGGAAAGCCATAGAGAAGCTATCTGGGGCAGTCCGAATGGCGTTCACCAGGAAAGCCGCAGAGAAGCTACCTGGGGCAGACTGCCACTTACCACGCACACACACCACAGGGGCCTTAGTCTCAGGACTAGCCAAGCAGGGGTACTAGCTAGTCGGGGCCAATTGGGGTGTCTCGGGCCGCAGTCATAAATAGGAAGTCGACTGGGGCCTAACTGCTGCCCATCGCCGGGGAACCTCGAGCCTATCCATGCTTACACTGTGAAACCCACCGCAACAATAAACGCACCAGCTCAGCATTATCCCATGTAACACGTGACCTCCATGACCGCTGCGTTGCTTTACCACCTCTGGACACAACATACCTCTTGAGTCAACCTGTTCTACCTCTCTGCACTCTATCAATCCAATTGAGGTAGCCTAGGGATTCTCCCAGAGGAAATGACAGTCAGAGCAGTTGCTGGAGAGAATGATGCAATTGGATTCTCACACTACCTCAATGGACTCAGCATGCTTCCTTCACAGTGCTCCTAGCTCCTGCCAGATGAAGCTCGATCGTCAAACTCTGATCCTCCACATGCTAACACTATATCACTAAAGGACACAGTTGCAATCACTATGGGGATGGAGAGAGGTATGTACTTCATGCTTTAATATCCTCTTCAATAAGGCTGCAATAAGGGTGCAAGTTTCATGACATTACACCCTTGTATGCCTCCAGACTTTTCTTATGTAACTGCATCCCTATTAAATCACAATGCTTACCAGAAAAATTCATGTAGAAGAATATCGTCTTTGAAGTTCTAGAAAGGCCAGACATTTTAAGAAAGGGTTGAATTTTAAGAGAAGGTGAACAAATGTAAAGGTGGAAAGCAGCCCTCTATACGTGTTTTCTATTTTTGCTTATTAATTCAAGCAGGAAAAGACTGAGAATAACAACTCATTCAGAAGAACCAAAGCCATGTTTTAATGACTGGTTTGGATATTATTACAGAAGAATCTTAACTCCTTGATATTCAGAGTCAAGAATTTTGAGCTAAAGTACTTTAAGAACTTTTCAGAGTGAAATCTTGGTACTCAACAGACCACAGTCTTTTAGTGATTATGGATGAAACTGAATGATGATCAATTATCAGAAAAAATGTTTTATAATTAAATGTGCAAACTATGCAAATTTCAAAAATGAATGTCAAAAACTGCACAGTAATTTCTTAATTAGCACAATAGAAGAGAAGCCTGGAAGTCCGCCAGTTTTGAGTACAAAAGAAAGTCATATTTCAACAGTATAGCCTAGTAACTAGCAATGTGAAACCGCAGTCCTGCTGACAAATAGACTTTTTGACTGATGAGATCAAGTTTCTTGGGTGCTCGATCCGGACAGGTGGCCTTAAAGTGTTGGCAAGTGCAGTCAATTGATGCTTGGACCACAAGGGAATTCAGTAATGCCTGTATACATAAAACGTCTGTGTCGTTAGCCAGGAAAAAATACTAACATTCTGCCCGCTTAGATGTAGGAGTACAGGATGCCAAGGTGGGACAGACGACTTGGGAGTAGTGTGGTACGTGACAGGCCGGCTGGTTGAAAATGTCCAGGAACTCATCCTGGGAGTTCTTGTTGTCCTCAGCCGTCAGATTAAGGGCCCCCAACACACGGTGGAGAAGTTCCTGATATTGTCCATGGTCATCTAGAGGTGAAAGGGAAGGCAGGATAAGCCCCTCATCTGGGGATGAGGAAGGCCCCATTGGAATTGGTGGGTCCAGCAATGCCGACGATACTGGAATGTATCTCTGGGTTCTTCATAAACTGACGGTGGAGTAATGTATCTGGGAGAGTGCTGGCGAGGAGGTGACGGTGGTGCTCCATAGCCACAGTAAAGGTCCCAAATGGTGAACCATGTGTACGGACGAATGCACTGGTACTAGTGGTCTGTGGGGGTATTGGAATCACAATTCAGCTGGGGGTCCATATGCAGAGTAGTTATAGTGGCTGAGAGCTGCAGGAACATGGGGTGGGAAGGCACTCCCACAGAGGCAGAGGGCTGCATGGCGGGGCCAGGGGGAACCCAGAGGTGGGCGGTGCAGTGGCGTGTCTGGAGTTGGGTTGGGGGGACCGTAGGCGGGAGCACCAAGGCTAGACAGCATGCGCCTGACACTACTGGCATGTGCCCTCAGGAGAGACCCCCAAGGCAGGACTGTCTGCAGCTCAGCACCGTGGGCACTGCACCCGACCTGGGCAGCACAGCACCCTGGTGTGTATCAAGGGGTCCCTGTCCCGAAGGATGAGGACTGGGAAGCAGGGGGATGGTCAGGGGACAGCAGCTGCTGTCAGGCTGCACACCACACCAGTTAATGGGAGGGACTCTCTTCTTTGCTTCTCCCCAGCAGCCCCTGTGCCCTTGACATGTGGCACTCCCGGCGCCCCACCAGGCCTGATCACGAGAAGGAGGGTGCGTCACTCGAGGGACGAGCTCCTCGAAGACCTGGTCGGCATCAGCGAGCAGACCAAGGCACGCTTGGCGGCGTGGCAGGAGCAGGAGGATGCTCACCAGAGTGTCAAGCAGAGGCTATGGAGGGGCGAGCAGAGGCTGGTCGAGAGCATGCTCGATCTCATGGAGCGGCAGACCTAGTCCCTGGAGCACCTGGAGGGGTACCTGTTCCCTCGGGACCCCTCCCTGCACCCCAGAGGCAGCCCTCACGCTGGCGGGCCAGGACCCAGGGCGGATATCTGCAAGCCAGGGACCCGCCTTCCGGAGGCCACTAGCACCGGCCCCTCCCCGCAACCCTATTCACTCCCCCCAACCCCCCTCCGTCCCCTGACGCTCTTCAGTCCTCCCAAACCTCCCAACCACCGCAGCTCCCAACCCCCATTTCCCCCTCTGAATAAACACCCTGTTATTGTTATAACATTGCTATACGGTGTGTTGTGCTTTTTATTGGTGTGGGGACGGGGGGGAGACGGGTGCATGGGGGGGGCAGGCATGGGTGGGTGGTGGAGGTGACGGGGTCTGGTAGCAGGCCCACCCCTCAGTGCTCCTCGCTGTTGAAGTGGGCTCTCAGCGCATTCTGGATGAGCTGTGCTTGCTGCTGGCCCCGCTGGGTCTGGGGCAGTATGTCGTCACGCTGCTCGTACTGCACAGCGAGCCACTCGGCCTTGGCTTCCCAGATGTGGGGGAACCCTCCCCCCGCAGTTCGCAGAGGTTGTGCAGGCAACAGCATGAGCTGACAGCCTCCGGGAGGTTGCTCTCACCGAGCTGCAGGTGGGTCAGGATGGCCCTCCAGTGAGTATTCAGTTGTCCAAAGGCACGCTCGACGATGCTGCGGCACCGGTTGAACCTCCGATTGAAGAGGTCCCTGCTGGCATCCATGCGGCCCGTGTATGGCTTCATCAGCCGGGGAGCAAGGGGTAGGCAGCATCCCTGAGGATCAGAATTGGCACCTGCACATCCCCGATGGCGATGATGTGGTCGGGGAAGAAGGTGTCCACCTGCATGTGCCTGTACAGGGCAGAGTTGCGTAGGATCCATGGGTCGTGCGCCTTCCCTGGCCAGCCCACATAGATGTTCTGGAAGATTCCACAGTGGTCCATGGGGGCCTGCCGGACCACAGAGTAGTACCCCTGGTGGTTGACATAATCCCTGGCACTGTGTTCCAGGGCCTGGATGAGGGATGTGGGTGGCGTCCACAATGCCGCCACAGTTGGGGAAGCTGAGTCGGACGAGGCCAGCGAGGAGTTCATGCAGGTTGCCCGGGGTGACGAGGCGGGCTAGCAGGACCTGGCTGATTGTCTTGCAGACCTGCATGACAGCGGTCCCCACGCTGGCCTTCCCAATGCCAAATTGCTGGACCACGGAGTGGTCGAAATCCAGGATTGCCAGCTTCCACACAGCGATGGCCACTCACTTGTCTATGGGCAGGGCGGATTGGAGTCTGGTGTCCATGCACTGCAGAACCGGGGCGAGCTCGTGGACCAGCTTGAGGAAGGTCCGCTTGCTCATCCTAAAGCCCTGCAGCCACAGGTCGTCATCCCAGGTGGTGAGGACAGTTGCTGCTGGCCTCACGTGCCCAGAAGCGACGAGGCACAGAGCGCAGTGTTGTGAGTGTGGCAGCTTGCTGCGGCAGCAAGGTGGCGGGCAGGCTGTCGTCTTCCTCTGCACTTGTGGGTTGCCAGACAGGCCTGCTCCACAGCAGAAGAAGCCTTACCACTAGCTGGCAGGTGTCATGCAGCTGCCTGGCAAAATGCAGGAGAAGAGGGTGATCCATGACCTGCTCAGGCTCCAACTGGCCAGGCACAATGGGAAGGGGCTGAGCTCACTTTCTCTTTTGAAGGCATGGCCGGGGAAGGGGAGACCTTCTCTGCTGCCACGCTGCCACACTTCCCACAATGCACCCCTCCAACCCCCCCAGTTGACTTAAGAGTCTATTGTAGACTCTCTACGTCAACTTGATAACGTCTGCCTTAAGTCAACTTAGAAGTCTAGTGTAGACTCTCCACATTGACTTAATAAGGTCGACTTAAAGTCGACTTAATAAAGGCAACTTACTAAAATCAACTTAACTTTCTAAGTGTAGACATAGCCACTGGGACTCCACAGGAGTGCAAGGATCCACACCGGTAGGCCCCACTGCAGGACTTTATTGGTTTCTACTTTCACAATAAAAGAAAGTCAAACAATTTCAAAGCAGAAAGTGGTGGAAGAAGGATTAATAGAAGTGATCACACTATAAGGAAAAGATAACAAAAAAGATTGGATATTTATCTATAAATATGTAGCTGCAAAGTAACAGATGCAGTTTTAAATAATGTCTGCAGGGTTTCAGAATTAGTACATTGATGTTTTGCAGATTGCTGCAAAAAGATTAGGTACAAATTTTCAGCAATTTGTAAGTTCAACACACTTTACTGCTGACAGAACCATAAATTTAACTTAAATGTATTACATACATACAAAACAACCATATTAAAAGAATGTTACTTGAAGATTGTGAAGTCAAGCAGGAAATGCCAGAATTAACGTATGTATGCAACTTTGCTTTCTTGTGCATATGCAAGAGAATATGGTCTCTAATTACTACTTTTATAGTCTCTAATTACTAACTTCACAAAAAAGAGAAAATCCATCTACAACACACACTTTGCTTCCATACAGAAGAAAAAAGACACCAAACTGCCTAAACTCCTATGCACCCCAACGGACAATCACAGCACCTTTACCCCACCCAACAACATTGTTAATCTTACATGCTACACACACTTACTTCAGAAGAGGAATCTGTGCTATCTCATGTTATTTGTACACATTGAAAATCTCATAAGGTGCACCTGATGCGTCCTGGAAGTTAACTAGGGGAGGGAATCATTGAAATGGTCCCCAAGTGCCTCCCTTATGCGAGCAGCTTCTCCTTGGGCCCCCCTAATACTCCTAGTGGCTGGCTGTTCGTATGCTTCCTCGAGGCGCTGTGCCTCCATAGCCCACCCCGGGGGAAAACTTTTCTCCCTTACTTTCACAAATATTACGAAGGACACAGCACGACGCAATCACAGCAGGGATGTTGTCCTCCGCCAAGTCCAGCTTCCCATACAAACATCGCCAGCGCCCTTTTAAATGGCCGAAGGCACACTCCACAGTCATTCTGCAGCGGCTCAATCTGTAATTGAACCGCTCCTTGCTACGTTCTAGGTTCCCGGTGTACGGCTTCATGAGCCATGGCATCAGTGGGTATGCTGGGTCTCCGAGGATGACTATGGGCATCTCCACATCCCCCACAGTAATTTTCTGATCTGGGAAGAAGGTACCCCATTGCAGCTTCCGGTACAGACTAGAGTTCCTGAAAATGCGGGCATCATGCACCTTTCCCGACCACCCAGCATTGATGTCCGTAAAACGCCCCTTGTGATCCATGAGTGCTTGCAGCACCATGGAGAAGTAGCCCTTCCTGTTGATGTACTCGGTCGCGAGATGGTCTGGAGCCAAAATAGGGATGTGTGTGCCATCTAGGGCTCCCCTGCAGTTAGGGAATCCCATGGCAGCAAAGCCGTCCACAATCTCACGAACATTGCCCAACGTCACCGTCCTCCATAGCAGAACACGATTGATGGCTCGGCACACTTGTGAGAGGGCTAATCCGACGGTGGACCTCCCGACTCCAAACTGGTTTGCAACCGACCGGCAGCAGTCAGGAGTCGCCATCTTCCAGACAGCAATTGCAACACTCTTCTCCACGGTTAGGGCTGACCTCATGTTGGTGTCTTTACGTCGCAAGGCAGGGGCCAACTCTGAACACAGTTCCAGAAAGTTTGTTTTCCACATTTGAAAGTTCTGTACCCACTGCTCGTCATCCCACAGCTGCATAACAATGCAATCCCACCACTCGGTGCTCGTCTCTCGGGACCAGAAACGGCGTTGCACCGTGTGCAGATGATCAGTGAAGGAGCTGAGCAACGCGGTGCTGTTGCTCTGCCTGGCATCAATCAGCCCCTGCTCCTCAGCGTCCTCGTCTGACTCGGTGCTCATTGCATACTGAGCAACCAGCCGAGATATATTTAGAATGCTGAAGGCGACAGTGGAGATCAGAGCAGGATCCATGCTGTCGCTGTTGTGATTGCTCACAAGTAGTGCGTCACTGCAGTGTTGAAAATAGGCGTGAGTTGCTATTGGCAACGAGGAAGACACAAGGGGAACACAGTGCACCACGGGAAACTGAGATTTTACCCATGGCGCTTTGCGTTCCTTTCCTTCATCCCAGGATTCCAAGCGCAGATTGAGGGAAAATTGAACTGTGGGATAGGTGCCCAGAATTCATTGCGCTACACCGCGATATTGCAAAGAAATCTGTTGCGTTACAAGGAGCGACGTGTGTACGCGCTATCCCGCAATAAAGGTCACATGTTTTTTATAGCGCGATTGCCATGTTGCGTTTTAATCTGATCGTGTGTACATAGCCCTATTTTGATTTGCTGTTACAGCCTGACCTGATCCTATGTCATACACTTCCCTGCATTTAATTTCCTCCCATTCTGTAAATTTCCCATCTTCAAAGCATCTGACGATGTGGGATTTTCTTCCACGAAAGCTCATGCCATAAACAAATCTGTTAGTCTTTAAAAGTGCCACAGGACTCTATTGTATATATATATACATATAAGCTATCTTAATTCTGGCGCTTCCTACTTTTTGAATGCTTGGTTTTACAACTTCCATGTTCTTTTAACACAAATCTTTGTATGTAAGTTTAAAAACCCTAAAAAATGAGAAAACAACCCCCCGCCCCAAAAAAAAGAAAACCTATCATGCAGAACTGTAGACTTTCCCTGCATGATCATACTCTTACGACGTTCAGCTATACAGCACAGATCTCTATCACTTGAGTTGCAGTAGTCAGAGCCTTTCCACATTTTATTATGAGAAAGCATATTTTGATGGGGTGGAAACAGCTGGAACAGGAATTCATTGTGTCTATAGCCTATCTGGAGGTTAATGTCAGTTTGGCTGGCATGAGAACAATACAGAACAGCCAGTGGAGCCTGGGCGTATATATATTGTTGCTGGAATGGTCAGAAAATTCAGAAGCAGTTGCTGAAGAAGCATTACTGCATATGTGCAGACAGCAGATTTCTGTGGCTTACAATAAATCCGGGTGTATTTTCAAAGGGACAGTACAAGGCACATCTCTGGTGCTAAGACTATCCCCATACCAAAATTCAAAGTCCCTGTTCAAAACAATATAAGTGCTAAAACTAATAAATAAATAGACTTTTTTTTTTTTTTTTTTTTTTAACCAGTGACTAAACTACTTATTTTCATTAGCCTTCTTCTTGAAAATAGATTAACAGTTTTCGCTCAAACCTTCCAAAAAAATCAATCTGAGGCAGAAATCAGGCATGGACTATATCAGTTATAATGATTAAAATCTGGCAAAGTTATGAGGAGTTATGAGCACAGGGTTCTAATCCACAGTCACAGATTAATAAAGTTACAAGGACATTATACTTCACAATGTCTGGATTTTAGGAGTATGCCTACACTGCAATTAACCATCTGTGACTGGCCTACGTCAACTGCCTTGGGTTCACAGGGCTCCAACGATGGGACTGTGAAAGTGTGATGTAGACAGTCAGTCTCAGGCTGGAGCCCATCTGTCTAGACCACAATCTTGCAAGCCTGCAGGCCAAGCTCAGCAAGCCCAAGTCAACTGACCTGGGCTGGCCACAGGTGTTTAACTGCTTTGTAAATTACACCCTAAGTGTCTCATTCTGCAAACTCTTAAGTAGACGAGTAACTTTACTCAAGTGAGTAGCTGCACTAACTTCTATATAACCCTGAGTACATTTGTTTGTATTCTTAAATGTTTGCAGGATCAAGCCCCAAATTAGTAAATGTACGTTTTTTCATTCCTTGGATAAGCATTTATGTCTATTTAGCATACATCATTAGTGGGTATCATCATACAGCACCAAAGCACCCTGAAATTTCAATGGCAGTTTTGGAAACCTCTGTAATAACAAGAAATGAAGAAAATCCAGATTTGGAAAAATGGCAATCTTGGACTCACCGAGTTTTTTAAACAGTCATCGTCCACATCAAAGTTTGATGTATCAGTTGGACTGCTGACTTCAGGGATGTAAGGTGCTTCACAGTTCCGAATGTTATCCCATTCGATCCCAGCAAAAAATGGGTGATTCTTGAAATCTTCTATCCCGTTTTGCCCAAGTCGATGCTCCCTGCTGCAAATGAGCCTTCGAACAAGATCCTTGGCATTCTCAGACACATCTGTCACTTGTGCAGGAAACTGAAACCTCTCCTTAAAGAATAAAAGAGGGAGAAATAGTTTATTTCTACAAAAATGACACAAAAGTCAGATTCCTTAGTGAATGTTTCTATACAGAAAAGTAGGACTTTGTAAATACTCAGGCGCTTATTGTTAAATGAATGCAATATGTTTCTAGGAAAAAGTCTTCTCCAGATGATAGAAAGTATTGAAAATGTTATAACTGTCTCCTCCTTTTTTATTTATTTAAATATCTCACATATATTTTTGGATTTTATCTTTGCCTCCACGTGGAAGAATGTTTAAGGATCTCTTAAGCCAACAAATGGATCCACCAGCAGAAAACAGAACTAGAAGAGTGATGTAGCATAGCCAAGTCTTACTCCTTGGAGTAAACTAATGGCTGCCATTTTAGTTTTGGACTATCTTATTAAAAAACAAAGCCATGTGTGATTCATAATAATAAAATATTCTGTATGGAAACTAAATTTATATTTAAGACTCATGAACATGAATATGATAATTATATATGAACTCTCTTTACAAACAGACCTTTGAGCTAACCCCTTTTATTCATTAAAATTAGTTAACAAAACAGAGAAAAACACTAACTTTGTGGTTCATTATTTTCCCGTAGGTTTCCACCAAGGACTCCGCATAGAAGGGTGTCTCTCCGTAAAGCATTTCATACATGCAAACACCTAGGGACCACCAGTCACACTCAGGTCCATACTTCCCTTTTCCATCTTCCATGGCCTGCAGGATTTCTGGAGAAATGTAGTCTGGAGTTCCAACTGCCACTGAAGACTGGACCTGGGGAGTTAGCACTGCTGTGAGCACAAATCACATACACTCTTACAAACAGTGATGGGGTGTCATGTGTCTATGTAAGCATAGTGTTCAAATTATGACAGGGAACCCTATTACAAAAAGGAGGTATGTCTAAATAAGAATTCATGAGAAAAAAATATTCTAATATGTCTGAATCACTTCAATATTTCAACCCTGAGTGGCTATTCTAAGAATTTACTTTGTGCTCTGAACCATGATGAATGCCAAAAAGAAGGCAGTTTCTGAGCTTGCAGTTATTCTAAAGTAATTATTTCTCCCAGATAATCACACATATCATTAACTCAGATGCTTTTTAACATTCCAGGGCATGATTATCACACTGGAACTACATTCTTGTCACATGCTCCATACATTGCATAAGTTTAATACACCACTGAAATAGGATGAAGTGATATTAATTACACCTCATCCTGCTTCTGCCAGAGATCTGATCTGAGCCCAATGAAAAAAATGAGCACATTGCCTGAGTAATGATTAAAGCACGAGGCTCAAAACAGGGCTCACCTTTTAAATAGATTTGTATTCATTTCGGTCATATACCCTCCCCTCATTAATTTTGTTAAAGAAATGAAATAAAAATGTGTTTATCAGATAGCAAATTCAAATAGAATGCAGATATATTTTCAGCTGAAACAAGATACAGCCATGTTACAAAACTGTACAAATGCTATCACTGTTATTAATAAAAATATGCATTTTAAAATGACATTTGCTTCGCAAATGGGACTGTGTTTGCTTCTGAGCAGCAATCTCACTGGCAAATAGGACAGAAAGGAAAGGTGATTGAGGGGATATCATAGCTGTGTCATTCTAATTTTACCGTTCCATCTTCCATCAGTTTCAGACAAGAACCAAAATCTGCTAACCGAATATGTCCATTCATATCCATCAAGATGTTGTCTGGTTTAATGTCCCTGCAAATAAAATATATTAAAGAATTAGCATGAACAAAAAACATAATGCATCCTGCTGGGCAGTAATTCTAGAATGGTTTTTTCATTCATTTGACAGCAGAAGATGATTAGATAGACTGCAGTTGCTCACTACATTATATTATTCATAAAAAGCTTGCCATGTAGTCAGTACATACAGCTGGAAAATTTTCAGGGCAGCATCTGGGGATTTTACCATGCAACCACTATTAATCATAACAACAATCATGTGGTCAAATTCCACACATCACATAGATGATTTACACCTGTATTCATATGAAGAAAACAATGGCAGAGTGTCTCCATAGTCCTGTGCATTCCTTATACTGTGCTATCATCCAATACTTTACTGAAATAACAGAGAAGTCTAAATCATTTCAAGATGTCTAGAGGAGTACTCTGAAATGACATTCTGGCATTTGGTTAAGAAAAAATCTCCCACATTTAACAATGGAACAAAGTTAATGAAATTCTACAACAAATAATTTGTGCAGTATTAAGGTTCAGCATTTTCCTCTATACATTTAGTTATTTCTATTATGTATTACCACACCCAACACACACAAGTTAATTTGTTCCAGTTCACATTATCCACTCATAAGGATAGGTGGACATTCAGTCGGGAATTACTGACAATGCCATTCCATAAACCTGCTGACAGGCCTGCATGGAGAGTTCTGCAGATACCTTCCAAGCTACTATTAAAATGATGGTGATACCCTAGTGATTTATTCTCTGAGTCAAACACATTTTAAAATATATATATATATTTAAGCTATTTAAAAAACAAACAAACCAACAAAGCACCCACGCAGAGAGCAACAGCTCTACTATAAGAGCTCTCCTATTTACAAGGCCTACATGAACTCTGAGAATTGTCATTTAACACTTACTAAGTTTTAAACAGTTCATTCAAGAAACCTGATGATCAGTTAGTATAGTGGTGGGACACCCGTATTACATGCTGTAAACTGTGGGATTATGAGAACAGATGCCCTGTCTAACACAACAGCCAGAACTCCAAGTATGTCACAAAGTGAAATAAATAGGGCCATGTTCATCTTTGGTGGTTTCATGGATCTGAATCCATGTATGTCAGTAATGTCTTGGTTCTGTGTGTGCTGGTTCTGTGACACCATCAGCCACAATAATTTCCAAGTAGTCAGCTTAAGTCAGTGGTGGATTTAGGGTCTCCAGACCAGAAATGTAAATCCATTGCTGGAATTATGACAAATTTATACCACTGTAACTAGCAAAAGATTTTGGACCTTCTCTTCCAAGGTTCTAGTTTTCACTCTTCTTACTCAACCTTACTCCCATGAAATCCCTCTGAGAGGGAAAAGAGTGCAGAAAGTGAGGGCCTAAAAAGTAAATTATTTAAGTAATTTACACCATAAATCCTGTTAAACTCAAGTACTGAATTCATCTCAAATTTATAATAGTCATGGAGTTCAGAATTACAATTGAAATTGTCTAACAGATGGAGGGAATTACTCTTTACAATATAGTGGGCGGCTGTTGTGGTAGGGTTTTGTTTATTTTGGGGATCAGTGAGGCAAGGAGGAAGGGTTGTGGGGGGGTTTTATGTTAAATTTTTAAAAAATCTGATGAAAGCAAGTTCAAAATATTTAAAAATATGGATTAACTGTACTGCTCACTTTGTACTTAAGCTTTTTTTAAAGAGCAATGACCGCTGTAATTAGCTGTTTGGGAATTTTTATTTTACCAAATTAGGTTTTGATTCTGCAAAGGGATCGGCATAGGTGTAAGGTCCATGCCGGCACATATCTTTACAAGATTGTGCTATTACTGTGTAAATCTGATAGTTTTGTATTTGAGGCTTTCAGGTTTCCCAGGTAACTGACTACACAGAGAATCTGAAATTCATAGATGCACTAAGCCCAAATTCTATAATTGACTATGTGAGGACACATCCATATGGCGTCAAATGCAGAACTGAGGCTTTGGTTGTTAGACATGTGAATGAAGTTCAAATGCAATGTATCTTTTAATTATACAATAATACATTACAAATAAATATTAAACAAAATTATGGCACTTGCCCATTAAACTGCATTTCTCGGTAATTTGACACGGGCATTAAATTCTCTCATTCCAGGCTATCTATTAAAATGATGGTGATACCCTTGTGATTTATTCTCTGACTCACACATTTTAAAATGCATATATATTCAAGATATTTAAAAAACAAACAAACCAACCAAACACCCATGCACAGAGTAATAGCTCTCCTGTTTACAAGCCTTACATGAACTCTGAGAATTGTCATTTAACACTTAGTAAGCGTAAACAGTTAGTTCAAGAAACCTGATGATCAGCCAGCCTAGTGATGGGACTCCTGTATTATTATTCAAATATTCAAAATGAAAATCATGAATCGACTGTAGTACCAATACTAAATTTCAAGGATCTGAGCTGTTTGTGAGGCGAAAGAACAAAAAATGAAAGGAAAAAATATAAATATCATTGTACTTTCGTCCACTTAATCCCAAATTTCACACAAGTACCTGGAATGGAACTCTCACTACTGAAGCTGTGAAGTTTCTGCGCTGTCTATGCCTAAACCCTTCCTAGCCACTGAGGTTGGAGGAGGTGCAAAGAATGGAGCAAACAGTGGGCAAGAAGAGGGTGAAATTCCAAGAGGATTTGAGATCTTAGGCAATATCTACACTAGAAAAAGTTAAGTCGACTTAGTCTACTTTGTTAAGTCGACCTAACCACCGTTAAGTCAACTTAATAAAGTCAATTTAAGGACTATTTCCTGTCCACACCATCCTTAAGTCGACTTAAGGAGTCAACTTAAGACTTAAGTCGACCTATTGGGCGCTTCTTATTAGGTCGACTTAAGCTTTCATTAAGTTGACTTAAGGAATTTCTTAAGAAGACAGGGAATAATTTAGGTCGACTTAAGGGTCCTTAAGTCGACCAAAATTTCTAATGTAGACATATCCTTAGACAGCTATGCAAACTTGCATCTCCCTCAGCCCACTGCCCTCCAAACTGTGCTCCAAGTCAGAAAACAGATACTACAGGGTGGAGAGTTAATATTGCCTTATATACGTTCATTTTACTGTTTTGTAAGTACAGGTGAAAACTTTGATATCTTGGGGAGCATCATGCAGTTAGAGTGGGTAATTGTTATCTTTTTAAGACAACCACTATAATTGAGCCAAAGCTACAAAATAAGCAGGGGTTAAAGTAAGGGGGAACGCACCGGAACACAGTTCCGAGGCCCACAAATTTGAGGGACCAGAGTTCTGGGGCCCCTAAAAATAGAAAAATCCGGCAGAACACGTTCCGCCCTGCCCTAGCTGCTGGCAGGTCCTACGCCCCACCGTTGTTAATCACAATACTTATTGTGTTATGCAGTGTTTGCTAGTTTGTGGCAATAATTGCTATAGACATAAACGCCACATTAAATTATAAATATTTTTATGGAGTGATAACCGATGCATGTGGTACTGAGAAGTGGTTGCAAATGCCTACCTGGGCTGCGGCCTGCACATGCATGAAGGGGATTAGACAATACGGGAAGGGGGCTCAGAGATTAGGAGGATTCTAGGGCCTGTCAAATTATACTTTAACCACTGAAGAATAAGCAGTCCTGACTCAAATCACATTTAATAACAAAACAGTCAATGGAATGTAGGTCTTGTGTTAATATTCATGTGCAGAAAACAACTGACTTGAAAATAAACTACGTCAAGTAAAAAGCTCAATTTTTACAACATTTAGAAACAGCCAGAGTTTGAAGTGACTCATTCTAATAAAGAGCTTCTGCCACTCTTGGAACACAGCAAATACATTTATCAAGAATCAAATAAATATTACTAGAGGAATTACATTTTTCAAATCTCAGAAGAAGGCACAACAAATAATGAATAATTCTTAAAATGTAAACTGTAGTAAGTAGTTGAGCATCCACTAAGCAACATTCTTCAGACCCAGTTTTGCAGAATGTTGCTGACACAACATATGCTGGAGAACTATAATTTCCATTTAGAGGATTTTTTTTTTTACACTGACAAATCAAAAGAAGTTTCAAATGAAACCAGAAACACATCACCACTGCCTTGGAAAACATACCTCTAGTGTGAAATAATTTTCAAAAAGTAATCCTAAAATCAAATTACATTTCAAAATCTGGACCTAGATTAAGATAAACAAAAACACGGATTACCTTTAAAGCACCATTTACCCAATTCATCTGTCTTTCAAGATATACCCAAGAGTACTTAGAATAAAATGGACAGTGATTACAAATACCACAAAACAGAAAGAAGAAAAATCTTGCTGTGATCATCTGAATTAAACACCCATACAAAAATTAACAGGGCACTGAAAATATGGCGGTTAAATATTTCTTTCAAAGAACCTTTTTTCACACTAGACCAGATGTTCATGTTCCATAAGAAGGTGAAGAAAAATAAAACATACCGCAAGCTTTTTTTGCAGGGTAGACCAGCCGGCCTGGGGGCGGGACAACAGTGCCACGGAGCATGGCCTCTGGCCCCAGGGCCCCAACCCCCTCGAGCACTGCCCCGCCCCCGACTAGTTGCCATGGTGTGGGGCTGCGGCCCCAGACTGGGGGAGGCCCACAGAAGTGGGCAGCCTGTGGCCCCTTAATCCAGCCCTGGCAGGACCCACCAATGGGCTGTGCTATCATTACCCACTCCATCACAAGATCCAGTTCTGCACAGTCCATGGGAATCTAATGCTGTGAAAGAGGAATTAAGACTGGAGCAATCAAATTAAACCAATTTTAAAATTCTTTCAAGTTTCTATTAGTCACATAGGTAAGCATGTTTATTTTTCATAAATATAGGTAGCCAGATGCAAAACTTCTGTAAATCAGCATAGCTCCATTGAGGTCAGCTGAGAATCTGGCCCAACATCTTGTGCGTGATTGACTTTGCAACCTTTAATAATGTTGTTTTAACTCTGGTTTTTTTAAAAGAGTAATTTCCTCAGCTTTTAAAAAATCAAACTGAAAAGACATTCCGTCAGGTGGAATCATATTGACAAACACAGAGGTTTTCAGCAGGGTTGGACCTTTAAATCCACTACACAGACCTCTGTCACTTGAACTACCTGAGTAAATGATAGCAGTAGCAGGTTGTCACCTCTCTGTGGATTCATACAAGAAGAGGAAAATACCTACATTTTCCCACAGGGTTTCACAGATATTTGCTAACAGCAGAAGAATGTTGAGACTCAGGAATTTTGAGTTCCATTGCAGGCTAAAAATGAATTGTGATCCAGTTACTGCAGCCCCTTTGCTCCTCCCCTCAACCAATCTCCCAAGCTTGATGATTCTGCCCCATACCTGTCCCAGAGCTTTCTCTTCCTCTCTAACCCATCCTCCCTGGCCCCTCATCCCAGTCTTATCATCTAGCTACTGCTAGTCTCCAGTCCCAGTTCCCCCAGCGGAGTCCTAGTCTTCCTTCCACCCAGCCTCCACTTCAAGGCTTCTTCCTTCAATCTCTTTGCCCAGTCAGCCTCAGTCCCTTTGCTCCTCCCCTCAACCAACCTCAATCCTCCCCCAATCTCCCACTGGCACTGGTCCTCCGGCCCATGTTCCCTCCACACAGAAGACTTTTAGCCTTCTTGCCTGGCCAGTCCTAGACTTCCCCTGCCTCAGCTATTCATCCAGTCTCAATCTTCTCCCCATGTGACCCTGCATCTATTGTCCCTCCCAGTTCAAGTCTCTTTGCTCAGCCAGTCACAGTGTCTCCCCCAATGCTCTGCCAGCTCTCAGCTCTCCTCCTGCTCCAGGTTTCCTGTCCTGTCTATTTGCTCCACACTACTCTTTGCTGGTTAGGTGGCTTCATCCTCTATGCTACCTAGAGAGTAGAGGGGGGAACATTCAGCACAAAACAGACAGTCTCCCTAGTCTCTATTCTGGTGCCCTGCTTACAGCTGCCAAGAGCAGCAATTACAACGAAGTCCTTCTCAGCCCTGCAGCTCTTGGCTAGAACCCTACCCAGTACAGAAGGAACAGTAGGAGCATGTAGCAGTCAAGCTTTAGTAAGCAAGTACAGATAAAGATTTTTCTAAGGCATAACACTTGGTTAAATTTGGATCTTTTTTTCACGGGAACAGCAAAAGGCACACTCCAACACCATGATAACGTTCACGCCACATTTCAAGCCCTTGCGCCAAAGCATGGCGGCACTAGAACATCTTCATCAGACGTCAGTATTTCTTTAACATAAGCAAACAATATAATTTTTTTTCCTAATTGTTTTTTTGAAAGATGCCTAAGCATTTTTGCTTTAGCCAGACACCTGGGATGGAAGCCTTCAGTCCAAATGGTCGAAGTTTGGCAAACATATAGGCAACAGAAAATGAGGTCTTACAGTGAGAAGTGTTTAACCTTAACTATATGGGGCACTACCAGCTCCCTCAATAATGTTACTTGTGGTCGCTCCCAACACCGCTAGAAACCTGAATGACTCTTCACACCAGATACAGAAGGTTTAAAGAATGAGGGTTCATTTGTCAATATTTATAAAACACTGCAATCCTCAGATCAAAGCTGCTAAAGGAGTGCAAAGTGCTAATATTACTTGGATAGCAGGCACTGGAGCGTCGATGCTTTACTAACTTTATAATCCTGTCAGGAAGCCTCAAAAGATATATTACACACTGATTAACTTTTAAACAGAAAAAAATCCACTACAAAATAAGATTGATTTGCAAATCTATTCTGTGAATCACATTTACAGTGGGAAGAGATGTTGGATTCAAGAAGTTTGGTACCATGGTGCTTATGAAATACAAAACCAACTCTCAACAAAACCACACCCTGTTCAAGATCAAAGCAGCTCTTTTCCATCCAAATGCCTGACACACTGTGGATACAGGCTCCAGGAGTTACTTGGTTATCTTGATTTCCTACAAGTGCTTCAAACAGGGAACAAAGCCGATTAAAGGGCATGGATGCTCAAACTACCAAAGGAAACAACACAACTTTGTGCCCTAACTTTTGCTTCACAGCAATGTCATCATAGGGTGTGATCTGTGAGTAAAATCTACATTTCTATTTGGAATGAGTGACATATGAAATTTAAAAGTTCCAAAGGGGTAGCCATGTAAGTCTAGGTCAGCCAAACAAACAAGGAGTCCTGTGGCATTTTGAAAGACTAACACATTTATTTATTGCATGAGCTTTCGAGGGAAAAAATCCCACTTCGTCAGACACTTTCAAGATGGAGAACTTACAGAATAGGAGGAAATGCAGGGAAATGTATGACACAGGATTAGGTCAGGCTGTAACAGCAAATCAGAATAGGTGTTGGGTTTCAAATACTGGGGAACAGCATATAGAGGAAGATGAGGTCAAGTCACCTGTTGTAATGAGAATAAAATCCATAGTCCCTGTTTAACGCTGAGGCAACGTAGTCGAATTTGCACATAAATTTCAATTCTACAGTT